>VZRX01017930.1:151357-193323 GCA_013398075.1 Notiomystis cincta | reverse complement strand
TTAGATAATAATTATTACTATTAAATTATTGGAGAGCACATCAGTCTTCTGGTATAGAGAGAGCCTCATCTGTGATGACAAATGTGTGAGACAACTCCTGCTCTGGTGTGCTGAAAATGGAGTCCCATTTCTCTCTAAGTCAGCACAGAACACCAAGGATCCATGTAAAACATTTGCTTTTTCTGGATACTATCACCCTGAGCAAAAGGAGAAAGTGTTTCATAACCAATATTTTGGCCTCAACATCCTTCTTCTCAGCCAACAGCATTTCATAAAATTAGAAATAGTAAAACCAGAGTTCTGGTCCCTTACAGCCTGCCAGGAAGCTAAAGGACATCAGAGGCTTATCTGGTTTCTAGCATCTCAAGCTTTCTCCACCCATGCATTCAACTTCCTTTCCTCAAGACTTCTTTCAACACTGATAATCTGCAAAAGGCTTGCAGAAATAGGAAGGAGGGAGGGAGCAAAAGGTGTCCCCACATCTTTCACCATCAGTAGTCTTTATATTCTGACAGTATGGGAATGTAATTAATAGCTCAGTGTGCATCATTCTTGATGGACAGTCATCATCAGGGACACAAGAGAAACACAGAGGGGACACTGAAGATCAGTGGTGCAACTCAGGGGTTGGGAGCTGGGAAGCCACACACACTTGAGATGCCTGACAGGATTCTGCATTAGGGGTTCTACAAGGATGCTTGCAATGATTAATTCATGCTTTACTGCTGTACCACTGCATCTGCAGCAAGCTCACCTCTCTGCCTCAGTTTTAACTTCTGCAAATTACAGATATTATAATAACAGGCTAGGCATTAGTTAATATTTTAAAGGGATCTAAGGCTTGAAAAGGCATAAAATTGCCACCAACAACTGGGGAGGAGGGGGGACGACAACCCATTTTGTGTGATACCCATGAAAGTGTAATTCAATACTGTATGAAAAGAATGCACCCAGGTTTGTATATGAAACATGCTGAAATAAAAGGAAAGAAGAAAATAGAAGCCTTTAGAGATAAATAGCAATTGTAAAAAAAAGTATATAGCTTGCTCAGAGCCCCATAAATACTATGGATTCACGAAAAGAACGATAATATTATTCTAACTCCTGACCACCCTTAGATATGGCTCCACAAATAGGTTCCACCTGGGAGGTTAAGTGTGAATTTACAACACATTTACTGCTCTACAGTAACTACTCACATGTATGCCTTTACTGTCCAGTAAATACAAGGCAGCTTATAACACATTCATGGCTTAGTTCATGTAAATTCAACAATATCTGAATCTCAGAGCACTATTATTAAAAACACATGTATCTGAGTAATAACAACAGCAGGTCCTGTATGACACCAGCAAACAAAACCTGAAATGAAATTCAATACAACATAATGTAAGGCAATGCAAGATGATGTGAAAATGGCCTTACTGCAGATCCATGTGCTGAACCGGCATTTAAATCTTATTATACCCTATCATATTGCACTATTTGGGCACATTTCTAGATAGTATAAAGAAACATTATGCCTAGTACTGCTAATTCCCCACACGTAGCAGATGGTTTCACCGTAGTGAAAAATGTGTGTTTCAAAATCAGCCCCTATGTAAGGAAGGTAATGAGGGAAACCGTGGCATCACATTTCAAAGATACAGAGCTCAGTTAAAAAAAAACCAAATGCTACATAGGCAGAGAATATGGCCATGATTTACTGAAACTTCTGCAACAAGTGGGGGGAGCCAGAAGTGAGATGCTGATGCTTTCTCCACCTTTATCATGTAGGAGAGAGCAGCTGCACAGAGCACAGGTAAGACTTGGGGTTCCTAACAACAAAGTTTTTATGTGCCTGGGGTATCAGAAAAGTAGAACTAGCAGTTCCAGTGCTAAAGGAAAGCCCAATGAACATGACAAGCAGCAATGCTACATCCATAACCTAGTGAAGGCAACAAATATCTTTCTGAATATCTCAGGCAGCACAGCCATATCAAGTTCTAGCTCCACTGAACCCCAACACAGAACCACTTGGTTTTAGAGGAGCCACAGCAAATTTATTTCTAAGAAATTCCTCTATAGGGAAAGAATTTGTCAGCTATTTCTTAGGATATAAAGAGGGCAAAAATATGTACTCAAGGCAAATTAGATCATTTCTGTCACAAACTCCCTGCAAGAGTGAGAATGCTTTACTTGATGGAAACTTGCATTTTGGCTCACAAACATCCTTGTGAGTTTGTCCCACCCTGCCCTGAACACAACCCTTCCTTGGGACCTGACAGCAATCAGCAGAGGCAGCTGCCTTTTCCAGATCATGACCTGAAAAGCAAAGAAAGATGGTTTTGTGCCCCTTTATCCTATAAAGCTTTAGGTAGATAAATGGGCATGGCAAACTCCTCACCAACTCCTGTGAATTTATGTTTTTTGAGACCAGCGTGAATAAGGACAACCAGGACCAGCATTTCATGTTTGATGTTCAAAAGGAATTAAATGAGCATGAGGTTTGGGGCAGGAGGGAGCAGGGAGGAGTTGGGGCACGGCTTTTCCCCCAGGTACCTTCAAAGAGACTGGCAAAAGAGTGCATTGTTTATTCCACACCTGACTCCTGGCCTGGAGGAAGCCCTCTGAGTTTTCCCTGTACCATCCTGGCAGGGAGCAGCTCTCTGTGGAGGCTGGGCCTGGTTTCCAAAGTGTGTCTGAGCTGAAGGAGGAGCCAGCCCCGTCACACGAGGGCAGAGGCAGGGTGGAAGTGCCCAGTGCTGCCCATGAGCTCTGTGTGCAGCACCCAGTGTCAGCCGTCCTACAAAGGCAGCAGCAGTGCAAACAGGGGCTTTGTTAATTGCAGAAGCTTAATTTCTGCTGTGATTAGATCCATGTGGGACCTGTTTGAGGCTTATTATTTCTGCATTCCCTCTTGGGATGTGAACAAGCCAGAGAGATAAGATTGACCAGGATCAACTCCCTGCTCTGCCAACTGGAGCACATTTCATCCCATATCAGCTCCTTCAGTTTCCTACACCCCAGCATAGCAGTCTCTTCCTTCCTCAGAACAGAACCCATACTGAAGGCATGTCAAAGCTTCTCAGGAAAAAAGGTTTTCATGAAAAATTCTACATTCCCTAAAAATTTCAACAAATTGCCACTTTCTGACATCTGTTTTGTTGAAAAATTTCTGACCACTTCTGTGAATATAACATTACATGTGCTGCACAAAAATAAACACTTACAGAAAGCTAGATAATATAAATTTGGAAACCTGTTAATTAGAGCTAAACATATGAAACATATGTCAGTTAGTGATATATATTAAAAATACAGTTAAATATAGCAGCTTGTTTTCCATCACTACAGCTATGTAATAGCTCACGAAAAATGAGAAGTGTAAGGGCCACATCTTGAGACAGCAAATTAGTGTCCATTTTGTTCACTTTATTGGTGTCCTATGTATATGTACTGAAGATAAAACATCACTGCCTTTCATGGACCTTCAGGCTGTAAAATGCAAGTATCAATCCTGCCTTCTTTATCATGGGCAGAAAACCCTGAATTAAAGGTATCTTCTCAGAGCTGCCATTACTCAACCATAAGCAAACCTGAGAAGTCTTTGGTAGCAACTTATGGTAGGATTTGATGGTACATACAGCATCTCTTACCTTGGAAGGGGTGTCTACAGTCTACGGAGTCTAGTACTGGTACTTTGCCAGAAGTTATAGACACTTTCCTTCAAGGGTAAGAGATAAATAAGTATATTATAAAGGGGTTAGTATTAGTTTTAAAGTGAAGAATGCAGCATATCATTCACAGAAATGGGCCAAACAACCTTTTCCTGTAAATGTCATTCTTTGCTGGGCAGTAGCCAAACTCCTCATGCAGATGGAGAAAAGATGATGAGTTGTCTATGCTCCACTCTGGAGTCAGGTCCCAACAGCAGACTGGCCAACTGCACCTTTAGCTTTGCCACAGGCAGGGAGAATTACCACATTACAAACTCCCCAGCCAGGCTGAATGCAGGCCAGGCAAAGACATTTTTACACTGGTGACCAAATGTATTGGATCCACTCAGAGTGTGGCTGCCAGCAGGAACCAAACCCAGAACTTTCAGCTACAGCCATACAAGTTACTACCTCCAGCCCCAAAGTAAAACCTCACAAGCAACAACAAAAATCCATTAATAAAACACACCCACCAATAAAACCAAACAACAAATCCCCAAACCCTGCACAACCCACAGATGTGTCTGATCTAACTTCC
This sequence comes from Notiomystis cincta, assembly GCA_013398075.1. Taxonomy (NCBI): domain Eukaryota; kingdom Metazoa; phylum Chordata; class Aves; order Passeriformes; family Notiomystidae; genus Notiomystis; species Notiomystis cincta. The sequence continues at coordinate 189,087 of VZRX01017930.1, read as the reverse complement.
AGCAAAACAAAAATGACTGCACTGAAAAATGACAGCAGAATGAAGACCCTTAAGCCACAGACATTCTGGCCATATTTGCTCACTAACTTGACAATCTCATTGGTATCCTCCAAGACAGAGTTTGCCCTTTCCCCATCAAAGCTTGGCTAAAAAGTAGAAGCAATCAATAATTCTTCCAAAACAGATCCCATTTTTTGCACATGTCAAGAGTTTCCTGAATCATTTGTATACTACACCTGGATTTTCTCCTCCCTGTGCCCAGAGGCTAGGTCCTCATTCCACTAAGAGGAATTAAGGAAATCTGAAAGTGTTCATAACATGAGGTGGGCTGTTTCTATCACAGTAACAACTTTCCTGCATTTAGGTTTTACAAATCTAGAGCAGATACCCATATGAGAAAATCAAATGTTCTAAAGTGAACTTGACACTCCTAACTGGTAGCTAATGAATTTCTTTGATAATACTGAACAGAAAAGTTAAAAACAGTAATAGAAAACTATTTGTTGCTATATAAAAAATTAATACTGCAGAAGAAAACCTCTTTGAAGTTTTATCACATTTCATCCTTGCTGAATAGTCGTGGCTTCAGCAGCTGCTACATGAAATGCAACTGTCACTACAGTGAATAAATAAGTAAGCAGTACTATAATGCAGCTGCCCCCAGTAACAGCATTAGTATAAAGCCTTTAGTGGTCACCACAGACCAAAGCAGAAATGCACTCTGACTTTATAAAGATGTGCTTTCATGTCACTGAACATGCTAGCCCATAGACCTTAAGCTCATGTACTAGAACTTACAACTGATTTTTCCTCCTCCTTCAGAATTCAGAAAGGGGAGGCACCTTGTTCCCTGCTTATTTTGCTTCCTCCCTGTAAGGCATTTCTAACAACAAACACGTTCAGGTCCTTTTCCCCTCTGGCCCACTCTTCCAGTACTAAAGAGTTCCTCTCCTCTCTCCCCACAGCCTGCGCTACCTCCACCTCTCTTTCCCCTTTCTCGTGTTGTAACACAGCCCTCACACACTGCAAGCAAAACACACACTCTGGAACAATGCCCATGGAAAAGGGACAAGGTAAGATCAACTCCCTCATCTATTCTGGTCTGCAGGTTTCATCAGAATGCTGATTTCAGGGGAGAAAACATCCTGTGCATTTCATCAGGAAATTCCGAGAGGCCTACACAGATGGACAACAGTGCAATAAACAGAAAGTTGGCAGCATAAAAAGAACACCAGTTGCTGGCAAACTATTTTTATTACAGTTTTAAGTCTGAATAACTTGTACCTATTTTAATTTTTTTCACCCTCCCATAGATCTCAGTTACATATAATCACAAGTCTTCAAGCCAACTGATTTCCTTAGTAGACAAGCTCTTTTCACAGAAATGAAAGATGATTCTTTTATAAGGTCACCCTTGGAGAGATTGCCCAAATAGAGATCAAAACATTAGCAGGGACCTGCTCTGTATTCTGGAGAAAAAAAAATATTTGAAAGGAAATAAAAAAAAAAAAAAAAATCAGACAAGCAAGAGCCAAGTGGGAAGTCTTGCTATCTACCCATTCAGCACTTCTGCAAACAAATCGATTTAGTCATCTGCCAGCTTGGCCATGAGCTCCCTGCAGGAATTATAGCTCATGCATACACAAGCCCCAAAGAGTTTTGTTCAAAGTTTAATCATATGGCAGAAAAATAGCACCTGTTTACTGCATTTACTACCTCAAGTTCTCATAACATCACATCTTTGAAAAGGTGAAGGAACCACACAGCACTGGCAAAGTGACAGAAATCATTTTAAATGTTCAATTCAGCAGTTAGTCGGTATATTCTCACAAAGAGGGGAGAAAAAAACCAAGGGCAGTTATGAAGGAAGGTGTGCAAGTGTGCAGCAGTTTAAGCACTAAAGAGAGGAGCACAACTAATATATCAAATACTAAATTCAAATGAACCATTAGGATCTCCTCCTTCCCCTCATTGCAAGAGCATTGACAGAAACATATAGAATAAGTATCCATGTTTTCTGAAAGGAAATATTTCGTCTTGTTGTGGGCTTTTTTGTTTCATTTTTTGACACTGATGGTTACTATCCCTCCCTCTCAACATTATTTCAGGTCTAGGTAGGAGCATCTCAAGTAAATCTAGTGCATCTTTTAAAATACTTGATTAGCCTGTAACTTCATATCACTTCTGCTTCAGCCTTTCCTCTGCCTTACTTCGAAGTCTAGAAAGATGATGAGAAACCTAAAGAGGCACAGTCATCTACCTCAAAAGCTTCAGAATGTAGGGAAACAGCTGATTGTCTCAAAAAAGCATCTTTTTCCTCTGCAACTGCATTTCAATTTCACCTATCCTTGGGGAGCCTTGTTCCTTTTTTTAAAGGAAAATAGCTCAAGCTGGGCAAGTCAGTAAATGGTTTATACACCACAGCTGTTATCTAACAAGCTGGTCAAGACTGCAGGAGCCAGCCCTCTCAGAGGATGGTCCAACACCACACAGTAGTGCTCAGGGAGCTTTAGGATATGCACATTTCCCAAAAAGCCTTCAGGTGAGGCCAGGAAGCAGAACCAAGGAAATAAAGGCAGGGTATCACTGCTGAATGGCACTTTCCTCCTCAGCTGACAGAAAACCCCGAGGGAAACTTTTGCTGAACGACACTTCAGGGCTTGGCAGTGCTACAGGAGGTGCCAAGGCTGTCCTGACACCTGCACTTAGCCCCCACCCACCAGTTATTTGTAGTGCAGCATCTCCACAACATTTGCTTGAACAATTACAGGGACTGTGTGACTATACCAAATAAAACTGAATTCTTGACATATTATTTAGAGACCTAAGGAGAAAAACAATTATACTAATCCTAAAAGGGGAAAAAAAAACCAAAAAAAGTACAAAAATTTAAAAAACAAACAAACAAACCCTCCCCCCCCCAAAAAAAAACCACAAAATATATAAAAAAAACCCACAATCTGAAACATAGAAAAATAAACCAAAAACTCCTAAAAAAAATAAAAACACTAAAACAAAAAAAGAAAATACAAAAAATACACAAACAAACCAAACAACACCCAAAAATTAAACCAAAGAAAAATACAAGAAATAGAAAAAAATTACAAAAGAAACCCCAAACAAAACAAAAAAAATACACACAAGACAGCCCACAAAAGATAGAATAAAAGTAGCCATTTTCTACATAGGCACACTCTGGAAATGGCTGAATTAGATTAAAATGTTTTTATTTTTGGAGTGAACAAAAGGAGTCCAGCTCAAGTCAAACAGTTGGTTGAAAAACTCCAACTCAACAAGTACAATCAGACACTGTACAATACAGCTGCAACAGACAACCACATCATAGTGGGATCTTGGGCTGGGACTCTGATCCACAGCTCTACAAAGCACTCCCCCCTCCTCTCTTCATCTTTCAGGATTACAGCATTGTACTAAAGACAGAGAAAAGCCAGCATGTACCAGCCCACCATCACTGAGCATCCTTCAGGAAAGCCTGACCTAGACAAGAAATGCTGCATTTCCAACCCATTTTCTTCCTCTCTCAGCTATTTCTTCCTCCTCAGTCTCTACTCCATTGGTTAGAAAGCAACAACATCTCAAATAATTTTTAAACATTTTGGCTTCAATTTGTCCCTTCCAAAATGGATCTTAAATCAGAGGAAAGTGAAACCAAATCTCTACCAGAAGAGACCAGCCAACTCTGTGTTAAAAGGCTGAAGGAGGAAGATTTAAAGCTGCAAGTATCAAGGAAAAGCCGATCTCTTACAACCATTTTTGGGCAAGCAGCCCAAATATCCTGAGCTAGCAGCACTGTACTCTCAGTCCTCCTGCCTAGGTGAGCTGCTTATTTGGACTCTTCACGTGGTTTTTGTCACTGTTCCTGTTACCAGGTTTCAGGAAGTTCCAGATGTGCACATTAACAGCTCTGACAGTTTTTCTGGAGCAAGACAAATATCACCTGAGTTGTGCTTGGCAACACCTAACATTTTTAAGTGCACATCCATATTGCCTGGCATAAAGGCAGAGAGCCACTCTGGGCCCAAACTCTCCCTTCCCCCAGAGGTACTTACAGATATAAAAAAAAATCAAAATCAAAAGGCTTTGTGATTACTCCATGGCACACTGAACCTGTAAAACTAAACCCATTTTATTTCATCATATTCAAATCCCCACAGTTCCAGTGAAATTTAATTATACCTTCACTTTGCATAATTAAACAGCCATTTCATGGCTTTCTAAAGCATATAAAGTGACTGATGAGTGTAGTGGTAAAACTTTCAAAAGTACTAAGAGATTTAGGAGGCTACAGGTATGTCTAGACAGCAGCTAGCTTGCATAAAAGCAGCAGTATTATTTTGTTTGCCCAGTGGGATTAAGTAGCTCTCCACATATGCCACATTTTAGCAGTTCAGCTATTTCTGGTATTTTATCTACCCCATTCACAGCTATCTCATGTAATTGCATCATGTAGAACAGATACATGTAAAATCCTGGTGATTTATCAGATGGGACTCAATATTTCAGCCACAAAGGTACTTTCAGAAGGTTCATATTTTGGCAAAGCAGCAGCTATGAACATTCAATTGAACCCTTAGCACTGCTTCATGCCAGGACATTAATTAAGAAACAACATTTTTTCCCTCTCTCCACACTGAAAAAAACACATTTTATGTGACACTTTTTATCTCATTTTGTATATTTCCTGAAAAACTCTTCAGATCAAATTCACCATATTTTAGGTTTCTTCTTCCCTGTTTTTCTGTGCCATGTTCATCCTTGTGGTATCCAAGTCAGCTGTCCCTAACTTGTTCCTCTTTGAGGAGAGGTGGTAATGAGCAAAAAAGCTTTTTCTAACTTTTTTCCTTTTGGAAAACTGGTATTTTGTATGCAGCTAGAATAGGATTCACACATATCAAGTAGTATCTGAGTTTTTCCTCTCTCTCATTCTCTTGTCTTTTCAAAGAGACTGCCTTTGCTGATAAAATGGTTCCTGAAGCTAAAGGATGCATCTTACAGAATCCTTTCTTCATACAGCAGCACAGGGGATAGGGACTTCCAGTCAACACTCTGCACACAGAACATAATTAACAACAGTCTGCTTTGAGAAGGTATTTGCTTCACATACTAGGTGTAAAGTAATGGGGCTTGCCACTCTCAGAAACTCTACAAAAAGCTTCACTGTGCCCAGAACACTACCACTTCATATGCAAAATTATTCAAATAAAGCCACCAAGGATAACACAAGTTGATTTGCCTATAGCAGACTTTTCTTTTTAATTCAGTCTTGTTTTAACAAGTCAGTAGGCCATAACTCAAGACAGCACTTCTAGACCCAATACATAATCTTGTATCTTGTAACAAAACCAGAAAAAAAGCATTAATTAGGACTCCATCTAAAAAATACACCATACTGCACTTCAAGTACTGAAACAGTTGTTTAACTTATTTTACACAATTCTATTAAAATACAATCCTAATGTAGAATAGTAAAGACTAAAAGGAAAAAAACACAGATGGAGTAATACATACATAACAAAATGTGAAAGTATAAATAATGCAAGCATATGGCATACATGTGGAACTGCTTAGATGATCAGGCAAAAGTCAAATGAAAGCAGCATTCCCTGTTTTAATCTTCAGCCATAAGATGGACAGTCTTCTTGCACTTTTCAGAAAGGTTAGAGTAGTCTTTTTTCTTGACAATTACCACGCTCCCTAGACAAAACACTTTTTACTCAGTTTCTGTTACTCAGTGTCTAAAAATGCACCTTAGCTTGGCCCAGTCACTGGAGACTGTGCAGAGCACACAGACCTGATCACTGCAGGTTTGTGATGGAGCACTTCCAGAGAGCCACATGTATCTGATAGCTGTGCATAGAAAAGGTCACCTAAGTTTATAGCCTGCACATGGACAGAATAACAATACAGGAGAGCTCTCTGTTGAGGAAAAACAACCTTGAAAACACACCAGATTGCATAAACTAAAAATGCTGCCAGAAGCCAACATAGACAGAAGTAGAAATTGCTGAAAAACAGTTCTCCAACAAACAGCTGACACACACAAATATAAAACTGAACTAAAAAAATAAGCAACCTACTTTTTCTTGGACACTCCAACTCGAGAAGCTGCAGCTCCAAGCACACCCTGCAACCTTTACAGACTCACTCAGCTGAGGGACCCCTAAATAGCTCTTCTCACACCTGGAGCCAATTGCACCTTCAGCCCACTGGTGCCCCTGCTCAGCTGCTCTGGCTCACAGGAGCCCCAGCCTCTGCAGGAGCAAAGTTCATCCACCAACACCTCAGCTGCCCTGCCACAAACTCAGTGCTTTAATGGAGATCTGCCCTTGCCATCAGTTTAAGCTACACTCCCTGGACTGGCTGAGGCACAAGAGGGTTTTTTGTGTAGAGAGAAAGGCACTAGGGGCACACATTTCTTACACAGTTGCTGGGAAATTTGCCACCACCAAAACATCAGAAGTGCTACATCCATGGCAATAGGGCACATGTCTGAGGAGCACAGCCAAGCACCAGGGTCCTCCTCATCCTCCTGCTTCATCTTATATCCTCCTCTGTGATGGGGAGGTGACTGCCAGCCATTCACAGGGAATTATGTCCTACTTGCATTTGCTGACTTGTCTGTATTGTAGGCAATACTATAAACTACAAAAGCATTTGCCACCCAGCTTCCTTTTACTCAAGAATTATGGCAGTTAGGACAGGTGGGAAAAGAAAACAGAGATGAAATTCAGTTACCAGCTCCAGCAATTTATGACTAACTCTTGAAAACAAAGTTGTAGCATCCCCTGCAAGTGTCATCACTACAAAGCCAGCAATGAACACAAAGGATTTAAAAAACAATTCTCAGTTACAAATGCACATTGATTTTCAATAAAGCCATTTGAACATTTTTTTTTTGCTTGGACTGCAGGTTGACTGTCACCACTGATTTACAGACAAGTTATCCCCATATAATATTATTACCACTATTATTTTGTATGTGTTAAGTATTTTTTTAAGCATTTCTACCTCCAACAGTGGGGGAAATAATATAAAAGAAAAAAAAAAAAGAGAAGAATGCCATTTGATTTTCTTTTATTTCCTGTTGGAATTGCTTGGAAAGCTAAAAGAACACATAATCTTACCAGATAAAGAGGCATTTGTTTTGAAATAGCAACACAGATCATATTGGCTTTCCACCAGCAATGTTGCCAACAGACTGACCACAGGAAATTAAGAACAGACAGCTCTGAGAAAGCTCTTCGTGATTCATATTCAAGGTGAGTGGCCAGTTTTTTCTTCCTCATTCAGCAACTTTCCACTACAAAACATCCATATACTGGAAGGCTGTCATGCAAGAGGCAGAGGTCATGCAAAGAAATTAAAGTAATACAACTGACTGATACAGGTCAACCTGGTGATTGCAGACCTTCCAATTCAGGACTGCCTTAATTTGTTCAGCTATCAAGTAGGATAGCCCCTGAAAGAGCAATCACAGTAAAAATGTATGAACAGGAACACAGAAAGGATGCAAAGAGCACCTGTTTGGTGATGCTGGATGCTTCACACACACATCCTGGGAAATACAAAAGGAGGAAACCTTAGAACAAAACTCTGGACTATTTTTCATCCACACACAGTACCTATGGGATCTGATTTCACTTTCCAAACAGATGTAACTACAGCTGCTTCACTTGCGAGGTGTCTCCTAACACCGTTGATGAATAGCCCTACATTTATCTCCCAGGGACATTGATCAGAAGGGAATCTGCTTTGTGCTCCAGATTTCAGTGAAAGTGCCTAAAACCATGAAATGCCACAGACAACCAAAGGCTCACCTGGGAAGGATGAAGTCGTTGTGATGATTCCTGAATAGTTTTCAGGCATGTGCTCGGAATGGATAACAGTGACAGACAGGGTTACACACTGGAGGTGGCTCTTTCAAGCTTCAAGTCTTCTTCAGGTGCCCAGCCCTCAGCTCTTTGCCAGGACCTCACAGTGAGGGCTGAGCCTGCCTGGCCTGCGTTAGGGCCAGGAATCTGGTACAGTCATCAATTCAACATTTCACCTACTACTATCAATATTTCATATTAAATACTTAGTGTCAGTATTTGACAGGGGTAAATGAGATCATCTGGATAATTGCAGATTTCTCAGCCCTACTTGAAACCAGAAGAAAATAATGAAGCATTTGATACAGAATGCAGTTTTAAAAAAAGTGATGAAAGGTGGTGTGATGTCAAACAATGTGGGTTTATGGAGAAGAATACAACTTTGCAAGCAGTTGTTACCTTTCCTAAGAAAAGTACAAGTTTCAGTGAGAAGGTCAATATACTTAGCCTTCTGTAGGATATTTGACTTGCTGGTCCTGATAGAGGAGATCAAATAATATGGGGTCAACACAGTTAGCACTTAATGATTTAAAAACAGGAAGACAGGTTTCATCTTAATAATTTGAAGTAACTAGTTATAGTTGAGAAGTCATCACAAAGTAGGTACTTATAGGGAGGACGCCAAGGATTTGCCTCTTAGACATTCAGTGCTGACACTTCTCAGGACATGAGAGAAAATAGAGCCTCCCCATTGAGACAGGCTGTAGAGCTGAAGAGTAAGGAGGTGGTCAGAAACAAAACCACATCTTTGTTATGGAGCATTCAAGGAGTCACACGCATTTCTGGACAGCCAAATGTACATGTCAAAAATCACAGACAGTCTAAAAACAAAGAGTGAAAGTCAAAGTAAAAAAAATTAATTTGAAGATATTTAAAAAACATTTCTTCAGGCATTGGCTCCCACATTCATTCCTCCTCCTCATGCAGCATGGGGCTGGCTAGTTGTCTATGCAGAGTTTGTTTTCTGTTTGTAAATTTTGGAGGCTTTAAATAAAAACACCAAAGAAAAGGTTCCAGACATTATGTGGCAGTCCCAAGGCTCCAGCTAGCTAACATAAGGGGAAGGGAAACAAGAGAAACCCCCCAGGAGATGCAGAGAGGATAAAAGGGAATGTTACTTGTTCCAGAAAGTGCCCCACTGATGACCATAGACTCCTCATTGTTCCTGATGCTGTGGAAAAGTCGCCGATGCCACGGGCGTCCCTGCGAGTGGCCTCATCATTTTTGACAAGTGAGCTCTAGGTAAGGACTGACAGGTCACAGAGTGGACCCAGAAAGGATCCTTCCTCAGGACAGCACCTCAGCATGTGTATAAAGTACACTGCTGCACTTGAAGTGTAGCTAAGTATATGTTACCTGCCTCTGATTTTTGTGCAGGAGAATGATGGCTTCAAGTTCGTGCTTAAATCAGTGTCAGAATCCTTCACTTCTTGGCTGAGCAATTAGTGTCAAGTCAGGGAAGGGGAGCATATTTTTATTGTGAGAACATATGCCCAGAGAGAGTAGGACTGAGCCCAAAAATCATCAAATATGGTCCTGAATGTTGCCTGAGGGTAAATTTCAAGTTGTGTCAACTTGGCCCACATTCGAAGGAGTAACTTCAGGCAGACAGGCAGGAGTAACCTGCCAGCCCTGAGAGCCATCCATTACATCCTCCCTGACACAGAAGGAAGCAGGTTAATTTTGATTCAGACAGCCCAGCAAAATCCTACTTGTACAAAGTGAGCCATTCTTCAAGGCTTGTTTTGAAAGGCTTTTTTTTATAATGGTTAAATAACTATTTGTTTTTGTGCTGTTATCAATCATCGTGGTGAACGGCCAGTGATAACTGAAAAAATTGAATGTGTTCAGAAAGGAAGAATACCTGGGGACCAGGCTATAAACATCCTTCAAAAGAAAAGCATCCTCTGTGGAAAGCTGATTTTCATTCTTTCCAAACACATATCCCAGACACTCTGGCACTTTGTGAATAAACAGTTTAACTGCTTTAATTAAGGCAATACAGCTAAGCCATCACATCCAGCTAAGCTAATGTGACTTCTGCTTTACAACAAGGGTAAAAGTATTATTCCCTGAAACTTGGATGAGGGAGAATTTTACAAACTATTTATTTTCTAGTCAGTCCATCATCACTCTTGTGCGAGAACAAGTTTGTGGTCTTCTCTGTACTGAAACCCACTGAGCTAGAAAATGTAAAGACTAGAAATACTTAGTCATCAATCCCTGTTAAAGCATCACTTCAGGAGATATCCAATAAAAATATCCTGGTTTTAAAAGCTGAAATCTGATATCAGCATTCTCCCCTCTCCTTTTCAAGGCATACAGTAGGTTTCAGCAGTTTGAGAAGGAACTGTGTCTTTCACATTAGTTGAAACTCTGGCAAGGCTATCTAATTATGGAGAAGGAAATGGCAGTGCTCTAGGTTTCAGTGCTTGCAGACAAAGAACAATGCCTCATCCTTTAAAAACAAGCAATGAAAGAGTAATACTCTACATATTGTATGGGGAGATTCAAATTAAAGAATCTAAAAATATTTATGAACCTAAGGATGAAATCCACAAGAGCATTGGGAGAATTTCTCAGCATAGGCAAAAGCAGCAAGGCAAAAACATCCCTGACAGGAATGAGCAGTGTGTCCTGGAGACTTCCTGCAAAATATCTGTTCCCTTCCGTAAGAAATCAGCCTGAAGAACCTCTTATCCAGCATTGCCAGGCTGAGGGGCCAAGATCAAGCTCAGGCTTTGGGCACTAAATAAAATGATAACAAATTTTCAAGTATAATGAAAATAGTTTCTATAAGAATTTAAGCACACCTTCGTGGCATGAGCTCCTACCCTGGGGCTACCTCAGGGTGCAGTACCCACCCCAGTCCATGGGCTACACCCCTCCACAGCACTACAGTGCTTGAGTGGACTCCAACAGCCATGCAGCTGCTCCAGAAAAGCTCCACCTCCCGAGAGCATCTCCCTGTTCGTGTTCAGGTCCCTACTCTCAGGTTAGTTTAGACAAGATTACATGAACTGCAGCTGCACCTTTGAACTTCAGTGTAAGTATAAGAAATTAGCTGAGGTGACATGCACAGCCAAGGCACCCCTTGGTGCTGCTGGTGACACTGCTGGGACATCTGTCCTCTGCAGCACATGCATCCCTAGAGAGACGCCTTTGTCCCCCCTCTTTCTGACCTGAATCGCTCATGTCACACCTCCTGGGGCACAACAGAGGAACCTGGCCAGATGTTTCAATTTCCTCCTATTCACAGCTTTGATTGCATTAGACCAGACAGGATTTCTCCACTGGCACTACCCGGGGGTAATGTGAAATGAGTTATGAACATTATCCACTCTGCGGTGTACATATCTGATGCCAAGGAAACCTTAATGGGGTCAAGTGGAATTTCATGCTTGAAGGAGCTCATATGCTTGGACATGACCCAGCTTCAGAAAATGAGATGGTTTTATGTCTGTACAAAGGCTTTGGAGGTGGAGTTCCTAGCAGAAAGTGACTGCTGTGTGAGGAAGCCTGGCATAACCCGTTCTGAAGGGGAGTCCTGTGTGTGGAGAAAGCTTTACCTCAAACTATTTGGCATATTAAATGGCGCTTACTCTTTCTGAAAGAGTGACTACAGTGCCCTAACATGTTTGGTTCACTTATTGAAATGGATAACCTCATCTACAAAGGAAAGAAAAATAATACAAAGTTTCACTTTTGAGCGAGTGTTAACCATGACTTGGCTCTTCACCTGATCTCAGCATTTCAGTTACTTAAGAGAGAGCAGAGGATGCATCATCTCTTCCTAAACCAAAAGCTCGAGTTCTGATAAAATCCTCGAAATTGCTGAGTAAGAGCACGAGTGAAGCCCCAGTGCTGCACACATCTCTTCCCAAGGGGAGGCTGCAGGCGGCTCTGGTGTTTGATCGGTTCAACACAGCGCTGCCCTCGCTGGTGCATCAGGAAGGGTTCCAGATGCCCTATCTAAACACAAAAGGACTTGATGCCTTTGAAATCTCCACCCCCAGTCAAACCAGACTGACATTGCCTGAACCCAACAGGTTCAGAAGTGACAGGGACAGGGAAGAGGGAGAACAGTCAGATAGAAAGAGCAACCACATAATGTCTCATTTCGTTGAGAAATCAGACTAAAAATCATTAGCTAATTAAGATGATCATTTTTGCAGTCGGAACACAATATGTTGGTATTGACTGCTATATGCATAATCAATAATAATATTTAACATTGCTTTAGCACTTTTTGCATGCAGCATGCACTGATTTAATCACTGACCAAGCAGTACAGAGGATGAAATTCTGATATCTGCACAGCTTTTACATAATGACAAGGGAGACTTGTCTGATAAAGCCTGGACTAGAAGGAGTTAACATGGAATGCACTCTTATCATGAAAGAATGTGTAATTGTCTTAAGATAAAACATATTTATTTTCTTCTAAGCACAGTAGCTCGCCCGATATGTACTCCATTACATCTTTGTGCCAAAGATTTGATCCAAGCCCGCTCAATCAGCTACATTTATTAAGTTTGCTTTGTGTAAATTTGTGGATTTAATAACAGAGGAACTTTGGAAGCAGAGTGTCCAGCAATCCATTTACTGCTGGCAGAGGCTGGTTACCACATGCTTCAAAGGAAAGCACAAGAAACCCTTTGTAGACTTATAGGGAATAGCCTGTTCAGAGAAAAAGCCCTAATTAGTCAGAAGATGGCTTGTACCCTGAAGCATAGGAGGCGTTTGATGGTAATTAAATATAAAGAAAATTAGCATGTAGTTCATGAACCACACAAGCAAGACGACACAATGCCTGGTAGCACTGAAGTGAACTATTCTGGATTCCTAGAAATTAATACTTTTGTTATTAATGTGACCTTTTCCTCAGCCCCAATTTCAGTCTGCAAGAAAAGGATGAGAAGTCAGGAGCAACTGCAAGAGAAGCCAAGACTTGCCAGCTGCAAACAGGGTGTGAGGAGGAGGCAAAAGCAGCAACTGCTGTTCAACCCTGATCTGGTACCCAATGGGAGAGGATGCAGGGGGCTGCCCTTGTGCCTGCTCTAGCCCAAATCCTGTGGGAGACACACCAAACAGAGCACCAGGTGGTTCTCACTTTGAAGAAAAAGGTGGAAAGGATTCCAAACAGCAGCTGAAGTTATTCAGGGAAAAAGAAAGAACACATGAATGCATCATGAAGGAGGAGGACATCATCTAGAAAACATGCCAGAAGGGCTGCATGGGTGCAGGGAATGGCAAGGAGAGATGTAGAGAAAAGCAACTGAAATCAAGGAGAGATGTAGAGAAAAGCAACTGAAATGTGAATTTCCTACTGTACTCCAGTAAGGTCATACTAGAAAGAACCAGACATGCAGGACATGCAGGCAGGAGCCTGGCAAGACAATTTAAAAGAAGCACTGAAAGGATGAGAGACAGGTAAAATGATCCTGTCAGATTAATATGAGAGGTAAAGTGTGAGTGATACAGACCATGAGAATAACAACAGCACCTCAAGTGCAAATAGATACTCCTCCCCACCAACATACAGGGCATTAGAGGGACACATCAGTGGATATAAAAAGGATGTGCAGGGTAAATCCCAAACTGAGTTAAAGACTGCAGTGCTTGCCAACAGACTCTACCAGCAGGGCATGCCACTTTGCTGGGTTTTCCCAAGTAAGGCTTGGGCTACATTTTGCAAGGATGGGACATATGTCTGCAGGGAATGTGGGGGCTTGTGTCCCTTCCACCTGCCTCAGCCTAGAAGAATCTTTCCTTTTGGGCTATAACGTCTCATCACAAATGTCCCCACAAAGGCTTCTCTCTTCTCCCTATCATACCTGCACCAGAGGACCTTACACTTAATGCTATGAAACTCATCCCACTTCTATATTTCAGTGTGCACCATGACCTATTTCTGCTCATGTAATAGTCTAATCCTTGTCTCTATTGAAAGGGCCTCCTAATTTTTATCATTATATCTGCTCAAGAATATTGATTTTTTCAGCCCTGCTATTATTTTTCAAACTGTTTATCAGTGCTCCTTTGGGAATCCCTGTGAAATGCATACTCCTACTCTCAGGTCTCCTGTTTTTCCTTTGCAATTAAACTTTAATGTTTTAGTTCCCTGGCATTGCTTATAGCCTGAGATGTGATTTCAGACCCTTTTTCCATGTGAGCATTTCTCTGGCATTTGACAAGGCATGGCCTCAATGTCCCAGACAAGCCCCATAACCCCTGGGAGCAGCAATCTCAGTGGGTGACCATCCTTCCTGCTTCACTGAAGAGTCCTGAAACTTTGCAAGAGGAACAAAGGTGAATTTCAAAATCTCAGTATTTTTCACAGGAACTCAATTCCCATGTCATTTCAATTTTCATCATTTCTAAACCGAGCAACACAACCCAGGAGCAGTGGGGAGGCAGAGCAGGGTGACTACCTTGCCAGACCTGGCAGACAGCTGTGTTCATGCTCCTGGTATCTGATACAACAAAGGCACACTCAGCTAATCCCTGCTGGCAGCTCCCATTTCAGCTTCTGCTTCTAGTGGCAACACAAGGCAGCTAATATCCCTTTAAATGCCTGGGAGATTCATGTGAAAAGAAATATGGGCACCTAACTGGAAAAAACACTACAGAGCCATAAATCCCAAGTTAAATTAGGAAAGACCTAGCACAGTATTGCAGACAAAAAAAAAGTGAATATATGTATAAATGGTGACAAGCTGCATGTTTACAGGCACTCATCTTTAAGCAAGATACCTTTTGTCTTTAATAAACACATACAGCTTTTTATATATGCCAATGCAGACAAACAAAGCAATCAATAATCCTGCTCAAACAGTGGGGACCAAGCTTGAATTTTTTTTCAGGAGTTTATCAAACTATAAATGTGAAAGTCATAATGCCATCTTAAAAAGCTATTCATAAATTAGGAATGACACAGCCAAGGCATTATAAGTGTAGAAAAAAGCAGAACCCACCTTAAGTGTAAAAAAACCACTATAATTATTTGCCTGTTATTCAGATTTTCTCTTATAGATGCTTATTTCTCTACTCTCTGCAGGAAACCCAGGTTTGGCAGCGAGGGGTTACAGCTTGTCTCAGTTCCTCCCTGCAGGTGTGGATGCAGACCCCACAGGCAGTTCCTACATTGAACATTTCCCAGGTCTAAGGTAGGTGGTCTAAAGGCAGCCTAGCCTAAGCCTTAACAAGAGCTGAGCTCAGCTGTGGCTCAGCTCATCCCTCTCCCACTTTGGTATTGGTCTGGGTATTTTCAATCAAAAGCTGGAGTCCCCAGAGGAATAGGATTTTCGAAAAGCCTGCTGTATTTAGAGCCACAAGACGGGTGAGGATGGAGTTCAAGCACAGACCCTGGGCTCCCTCTCCTGTGGCTGCTCTGGCAGGTCCATCCCAGGGCCAGCCTGCTCCTCTCCTCCCCAGGCTCGGGCAGAGCAGCTCTGCAGCCCCTGGCTGGGGCTGAGAGGCCCTGGCAGGCTGGGGCAGAAAGCCGGCTCGAAGCCTTTCACACCAGCCACTTGCCGGGCAAGGCACAGCCCCACTTCTACTTCCTTTCTAACCCAAAAACTGTTTATATCAGTTTACATTTCCAAGGCTATCATGGCAAGGAAAAGTGCCAGAAAGTTCCTTCCCTTGAGATGAAAGCCGACTTTACGTGTTTAGCTCCTCCAAACAAATGCAGCCTGCACCATGTTTTGAGAGGCCTGCAGTCTAGCTCTGTGCAAGTGAGAGAAAAACTCGGGCCCTAAATCTTCTCGAAATACATGTTGAGCGCCTGTGATTACCAATGGAAACGTGCCACAACACGCATCGATCTAATTTTGGAAGCAGAACGTCCAACAGGACGGCATATTGCTAATTTTTCCCTCATTCCCTGTGCCTGCCCACAGAGCCAGGGCTGCCTCCATCTCCGCGTGTCCGCAGCCGCCAGAAGCCCTGCCCTGCACGCTGAGCTTTGGGGCACTCCGGCAGGAGCCAGCCCTGCTGATCCACTGCCCAAGCAGTCTGGAGGAGATTTGCACACTCCAGGACTTTGTGCTTCCTTTTCTCTCCCCCTCCCCAGCCACAGCTCTGCGCAATGTCCCAAGCCGTTGTTGCCTGTTTCTGTCACGGTGCCATTAACCTAATTAGCAATAGGAAACAAGAAATCAAGACAGTGTTTAGCATGCTGAATTTCCAGAATGATTTGCTGCAGCTTTTGTCTGTACTCAACAAGAGGATGTCATAAGAAGAGAAAAGCTGAAAGTTTATCTAAATTAATCTCTTGGAATCAGAAATAATAAACAAACATAAACACTCAATAGAAAGCCTAATTAATTTCTGCATTAGCCTCAATTTTAATTTTTTGTGAGAAAAAAGGTATTAACAATGTGTTAAACATTTAATGTTTAAAATTTCAGCATTATGCAAACCTGTAATTACATAGCAGAGATATTAAAATATTAACACCTTGTAATTTTTTTTTCTTTTTGAGGAGCTGGCCATGACTCTTTTAGCATGTATTTGCCCGGTTTATCAAGTTTAACAATTGTGGCGTGTCTCTGGACAATAGGGCTAATGTAATTAAATCCTATTAACACATCAGGAATAAAATCCTTTAATAGGCACATGAGGCTTTGAGAGGCCGCTCATTCCTGAGCAGATTTAATATCCTTAAATTAAGCAAGTGTGAATGGGAGGATGAATCTTATTAAAAACTTAAATCTGATTATATTTGAAAATTATTGGTTTCTTAATGTAATAAATTATCCAATACAGACTAGAACAAATAATATATCCCAGCCTCACATAACTCCACTCTATAACAAGTGACAAACGAAATTAAGAATGACTGTGGGGCAAAAAGGAAGGTCTTTTTATAAAAGTCATTTTGCATAATGAAATACTTAAATCATTTTAACAAACACTGGGGGAGGGGACGGAAGATATATATGCAGATGAGGGTATTAGAACAAGACTCATTTTTCCTCTTCAAAAAGGAAACTCAAAGACAGTCGGATTGGGTTTTTTCCTCTAAAAATGCCATTTTGACGAATTTGTTGTAAATTTTGAAAAGAAAAGATGAAGCTTATGTTGGTGGGAGCTGATTCCTTTTCCAGAAGGCTAATGCAAATGTAAACCATCTGCCACACATTCTGCTGATAAAGCTGTACTTCCAAACAATGGACCAACAGCACTGGAATACTAAAACATTAATTCAACATTCAAAAAAAGTTTTGAAAGAGATTATAACTTCCATAAAATAGAGGTATTTTTACTGCCCCTTCATGCAAAGAGAAATTATGTGAGATAGATAGATAGATAGATAGATAGATAGATAGATAGATAGATAGATAGATAGATAGATAGATAGATAGATAGATAGATAGATAGATAGATCTGTATATACACATATTTTCTTACGTAACATATATGGAGCATAAATCAGGAATACTGAGGAAGAGGTAAGGGAGTCAGTTAATGGGATCTTCTGCTAAGGCATAAATCACATTAAATCACTTATGTAAACTGAAATACCTCAAAGTTTATAACAGCATTGCTGCTTTCAATGAAACCTGGAATTGCCACTAGTCCCTGAACAAAATCAGGTCTCTTCCTTTCAACATGGGACCTTTTCAAGAAACAGCCAAGCAAGCAGCTGTTGGACAATCAGTAGTCTGAGGTCTCTACTCAGGATAGTGGACACTATCCAATCCCTAATAAATCCCATGGAAAGTCCCAGTAGATTTTTAATCTGGTCCTATGTGACACATTTGTGAATGGAAAAACTGAGTATCAGGAAGCTTTATTTTCAAATCAGGGTAACCAAAACGATTTACCGTGAATGCATGCAAACAAAAATAGTTGACCTAAAGAAAACACCACAAAAATATCTTTATGGAGATAAAAACTACACAATTGATTAAACAACGTGCCCCAAAATGGTTTCTTAAACTACTTTGATGATGGTAGGCACCAATATAAGAATTTCTAGTGAAAGAATTTATGATATTTCTGTCATGTAACACATTAGCTTAAAAGGATTGCACTATTTCAGCACAATAAAATACTTTCAAGTGCATTTCAGTCTTAGCATAGGGCACCATATATGTATTCACCACAACAGATCAGGATATAAAGTAATTTGATCTTAAATCGCTTATGATTTAACCAGAAGACTTCAATATCCAGTAGTTCATCTATGTTAATTATTCAAGCATCAAACTGAGGGTGGGAGGCCAAAACTGTATAATCACAAGTTAAAATTTCTCTAAAATGCAACACCAGTAATGCAAGAAAACAGCAGATACCTATGTGTTGAATGGACAAAATAGGTTATTCTAGAATAAACAAAGTAACTCTATTCCACCACCACCTTTGGTAGCCAGTACTCATTTCTCTTTAAATCTGAGGCAAAAAAATCCCAAGAGTTCTGGTTGTTTCTTAGATGGATGACAGATTTTGTTCTAATTAATCTAGAGCACTGTGTATAGAAACGACTGCAAAAGCAAACATGTCTATTAACAAAAAGCAGTGATTACAGCTTGGCATTTAGCCAGTAACTCTACATAAGCAATGAATTGATGCCTGCAACTGTCTCAGTGCCATATGGGTTCTGCTGTAGCAATGAATTGGATCCAACGCAAGGTTAAGATGTGTCAAATTTAACTGGGGTTTAATTGATACTGGTAAAGAGGCTCTAAATAAAGAAACAGTGTGTGTGCTATTAGAAACAGGATGCATGTCAGCCTACATCCCCCAGCTTGCTGGCAACAAAACTATGCTTAGAGATCCAAAGGAGTTTCAAAACTCCTTTTTCTTGCCTTTTTCTCTTTTTCTTTTCTGATTAAAAAACAAACAAACAAACAAACCAAAAAAAAACCCCCAAAAGACAACAAAAACTTTAGGCTAACAGGTTTACTAGCATTTAATTGGAATTGAAAGATGGGACACTAATCAGGTGTACAGTGTTATCAGTCCCTCTTTTTTTACATGATAAAAATCTCTTCATGGTAATGCCAGTCATTTTGCCTGGCTGAAAATCCAAGCTGGTATTTCCATTCACTTATGAAGAAATATCCCTAAACTACACAAGCAGCAAGATTGAACAGCTAGTAAGCTAGAAATGGCAATGTTACCTCCAAGAAGGATTCTCTTTTCTTGAACAGCAGCAAAACACTGTGTGACCCCTAATGTGCCTCAGGAGTTCCTCATTGTGTGTGATGGTTATTTATTTTTGTTCCACTGACAGCTTTGGGGCAATGAGCCCTTTCCCCAAAGTGATGTGTACTCAGAGCTTAAAGACCTGAATTGCTCAGCAGGAGCGGATTAGAGCCCAGCCCGGGCAGCAAGGAGCTACTGAGAGTTATTCCCATCCATTTTGTGCTTGGAGTGAGCCAGCAACTGGGGGCTGCTGCAAACAGCCATGCCTGGCTGGCTCCTGCTCTGTCCAGGACCCTGCTCCCTCTCTGCTGCCAAATCTCACTCCAAGTGGCAGCACCATCCAAAAGAAACCCAGCACCAGTCACTTGCCAAGCCCCTTCCAGCCGGCTTCAAAAGCACTGCAGAGTCCAGGCTGCACCAGACCCTCCTCTGCTGCCCAGGCTCGCTCCCTGTCCGGCCTGAGCTCCCAGAGTGCCACTGATATTCATACCAACAGCTCCTCTCTGAGGACCTGAGGTGAGGAAAGGGGTTAAAGTGACCCAAGAAGAGAAACAGAAACCACTCTTAGGTTTGCAGCTTTCCACGGCAAGGAAGAAGACGGCAACAGGAACAAACTCCAGAGTTGTTCAGTTTTCAACATTAACTAAATTCTCTGAAAATAAAGATGACTGTCCCTTCAAAACTCTTTAGTTTTTACACAATTAGACCCAAAGGCAGTGCCTATAAATATCTGATGGGAAGGAACAAAAACCACCGAGACAAACTCTTAGTAATACCCAGTGGAAGGATGAGCAGCAACAGGCACAAGCTGAAACATAATAAATTTCACTTAACCTTAAAAGAATTGTTTGACTGGTTGGTTTGGGTTTTTATACAGTGGGAGTGATCAAACATAGGAAGAGGCTGCCCAGAGAAGTAGTGGAGTCTCCATTCCTGGAGATCTCTGAAATCCTGAATACAGTTTGGAGAAACCTGCTGTGGCTGTCCCTGTCCTGAGCAGGAGGCTGGACTGGATGGTCTCCAGACATCCCATCTCAACCACTCTATGATTTGGTGATTCTGTAAATTAGCATCATTTTAACAGTGAGCCAAATCTCAGCTTTCATGATACAAATAAAAAAATTTAAAGAAACTGATAGAAAAAGCTGATAACTACAAATATAGAATGGAGGTATTTTTAACCTGTCTTCCACTTGTTACATTTCCAAAGATATACTGCTTCCTTCTAACTGTTCCTCATGCTCCAGTGGTAGCAGCCCATAAATATCTCTATCTTCCTTAAAACTGTTTTGATTTACTTCCTTCAAAGAGAAAAAAGAAAGAAACCACCCATGCTGAGACCATACTGTACTAATGCTGGCTTAACTACACCTATCTCCTGTATTCTAAATTTTGTTTTGAAATTAGGTCACTGCTTTACCTCATATTTGATTTGATCTCACTTAGCATAGAGAGAGCCATGTTGAAAGGATTTCTAGGCATATCTCTATTAGTAGTAAGAATTACTTTATTCTAAGAACAATGTTGATATATGAATTTCTTCAATCTTTGCTTCTTCCTCCCAGACCAGTGTAATTCAAGTTATTGTTTATGTCTAGTCTGGCATTTATACATCAAATGATATCAAGCTTTTATTTGATAGCCTTTAGCCCTTTTATCTCAACATTGAGTTCTTCTGATAATCTGTGACTATTTTGACAATTCTTTATCATGAGGCTTTTTTGTGCAACTAATCTATTTTTCATAATCATTTTGATGCAGTTTTTGTACTTTTGCCAGCAGTGGAAAATGTTTTCTAGTAATTGTAATAATTCCTTTTCACTTTGCTTTGCTGGCAATGTTCTAATCCTGTAGGTAGCTTTCTGCATTGTTTTTAACCCTGCAGGGAGTAATGACTATGTGACATATTCAGCAAAGGAACCATTTACTGTAAAAGGACATTGTTCCATTACTTACATTAAGAAAAGACAAAAAGCAAGGCAGGGAAATAGAGTAAAAACAACTGTATCTGTACAGCTAATGTTTGATATTTGTCAGAAAGACATGACGGAGTTGTTGTTCTCTGTATGCAGACTGGAGTCAATAATATTCTACAAATAAATATATGACCAAAAAAAGGCTGCTCGTTGCCTATTAATGCCCAGTTATATCATTTGCTGTATATACTTCAAGCAAAATGCAAACCCTGATCCCATGCAGCAACTAAGACAATGACAAAACAATTATTTACTACTGTATCTTTAATGCCTCACTGACTGTCTTGCCTGAAAAGTAGGAGCTTGATTTTCTTCCTCTCTGTCCTTTCAAATGATGCCTGTGTCTGAGAGACAAGATTGCCATGTTACTTCCAATTCTCTAATACACAGTCTTGTACACTGGAAATCAGTATGGAACACTGCACTCACATCTCCCCTAACTTTTTACAGCCTTTAAATTGCCAGTCTTCTGACTACATTTCTTCAAACAATATTGCCATCTGACTGATATCAATCAAACACATTGCCCTTTGATGTCAGAACTCACAGAGTCATCCCACTTGACTGAATTTTGATTACCTCTGTATTCAGTCAAGTAATGTGCTGTTCTTCACAAAATAAAGAAGCATAGCCACTGTGCATTTTTAATAAAAGGACTCTTGGCTCCTGTATTAGGAAAATAATGCCAAAAGCATTAACTTTGAGATTCCAAGTTTGCATGCATGTTTTGTTTTCTGAGTAGAGGTGGATGTTTTATAGTGTTGTATGAAATGAAGGAGAAACATTTAGGGATTAAACTTCTAATATGAGGCTTTCATCTGTTGTGGCTCCCAAATTTCCCACATCTCAATAGTCCTACAGTACCAGTACAGAGGGAATGTGCACCCATCTTTTTTCTTTTTTTAAAATTTTAACCTGTTTTACATTAAAGCATGATTCAAAAGCAGAAGGCTTTGCTCAACAGGGAAGGAAAAGCCCTCAGATATTGGATTCCCTGTTGTTTAAATCAGGTGCAAAAAGCTGCCCTAGCAGGCACAAAGGACAGGAGTCCAACCAAAACCCTGAAAACCACTGACCATGATAACTGCTGGATTTGGTAATTTTTTGTTTGATATTTAAGTTTTTCCTGAGCTTTATTCTAACCCTGCAGCATTCTCTGTGCTCTGCTCTTTGCTTCAGTGAATGCATGCCTTTCTTTCACTCTGCTACACCTAGCTCCATCCCTCCCCACTGCCAGAAGGAAGGCAAGAATAGCAGACCTATGTCTGTAGGTCAGAAGAAGAAATCTCAGCAGAACTTCCTTTGCAAGCAGATATTTTTAAAGCTGTCCAAACAGATACAGCCATTGGCCATCTTCCAATCTGAGACTAAGTATATGGTGTTTGACTCCTGAGCAGGAAAGACAGACCCATTCCAGGACATGAGATCAAGCACAGCCTAAGCACAGCGAAGATACCTGTTTGCAGAACAAATAGAGACCAGTGCAAGTCACTTTCTCCTTATATTTTAAAATTGCTGAGAAGATGGGCAAGACTTGCAACCTTAAGAAGGAGGCAGCCCAAGCCACCATCCAGTGGAAATAGTTCTCAAACTTGTGGATAACAGAACTAAAAAGATTACTTTCAAAAGACCCTTTCTAAGAAATAGGACCTCAGGCTACTAAAATCCTAATTATTTTTCTATCAGAAAACATCCTTTGGTAGGAAATTAGTAGTTACAAAAAACAAACAAACAAGCTACCTAAACTTCCTTTATGGTAATTTATGTAACTGAGTGGGCTATAACTGTTCCTGATTTGGTTGATTGCACACCTGCAGTACAGTACCTACTCGAGGATTCTGCTTAGACTCACTAAATTAGCACAGTTTCTATGGTCTGTGTTTCAGACAGCTCTGTCTTTTGCTTATGTACCTCATGAAAATTCAAGTCTTTCACAATGCTTAGCTTTTGCTGCACTCTCACTCCATCACTGTTGCCAATACATAAAGTTCCTTGGCACATCAGGGCAGACAAACTGTTTCTCTGGATGGCTCATTTTTCCAGACATGACATGTGTCACAAAGCAGCTCAGACTCCTTAAACCCTGCATTCATTCCCCGCCAGTCAATATATTCTCATGCCCTTGTATACAACCTTCAGTCCTTGAAAGGAAGAAGAATTAACTTTCATAAAATCAATCCTCAGTATTCCCAGCATAACTGACTGTACTGTCACACCTAAAGTCTCTGCTCCTCCAAACATCCTCCTCATCCTTTAGGGTGAAGAAAGGGACAACACCAACTTTAGGAATTCACACCCTCAGAATAAGCACAAGTATTTATGGAGGTAGGAAAGTTCCATGCCTTCAGAATTATGTCTCCTTTTGCTGGAGATAGACACTGAACACTCACAGCATCATTTTTCCATTTCTGGGCCAGGAAAACTGCCCCAGCCACTCTTTGCAGAGTCTGATCAAGCAATGAGACTTGCTTGAGGCTACACATAATTCTTAAGACTGTACTTTGAAGAATGATTTTAAAGCAAGAGGGATTTTTTTTCTCTTTTCAATCTAAATGGCTTATAGTGACACATATTTCTATTGGTCAGCTACATGAAAAGATTAGGTCTGCCAGACATTACAGTATGTGGGTAGTGCTGATCAGAAAAAAAGAAACAAAACCAAAAACAAGATTTACAATTGTGAGTAGTTTGTAACTCTGTTTGTCTTCTTTCTTAGTCTGCCTTTTTAAGGCCATCAAAAGCTTCTTTTGAGCTGTACTTAGGACATGACTGCAATATGTAAAGGGATACATCAGGATGAGTTTAGTTTGCTTCTTCAAGCACCGTTCTTGCAGACACACAGGCTCCCATCCCACCAGGAAACACTTCACACATTCACTATCCATTGCAAATGCTCCACTCACTATCCCAGTTTTATTGCCTGGCTGAGCACACTTAAGCAGAAGCACCAGGGGGAAATGCAGGTGCTGAGGTAAAAGGTGAGGAGAGTGGGGCTGCCCTTGGCTCCTGGCCAGGGCTGAGGTGGCACAGCCAGCCCTGCCACCCACCAGTGGCACATCCTGCCCTGGGACGTGACCCTGGCCCACAGTTGCTCCCCCAAACCAGGAAACCACCATGCTTGTTGCATTAGGAATTGTATTTCCATTTGGAAGCTAAAAAATACGTAGTGCCTTTCTCCTTTCTTTTTCCTTTGTTTAATCTAGGAATGCATTTGCCTTTGACCATAAAAAAAAAAAGAATATGTAGAGAACTCAAATATCAAAATCCTTCAATCTCTAACCACAGGTATGGAATGCTCAACAACTTGCACAAAAGAGCTCCTGAATGACAGTAGGAAAAGCACAAATGTGACTGAAATGACATTTACAAAATTAAGACTCAAATCTCTGGCACTTTCTAAAAGCATTTTTTGCAAGAAAATTGTGTTAGTGGTGCACTAGCATGGGGAATAACTCTCCTCCAAGGTTCTGACAAAATAGCCCAATGAAGGATAACTGGTAGATTTTGCATCATTCAGGGGAAAAAAAAATCAAATTTGAGTAGCTGAGCATAGTATATATTAACATTGAATGGTTATTCTGTTCTGGTCAACTATTAGAAAGCTGTTAGAAGACATCTGCTTTTCAGAAGAGAACCATACTTAAATGGGACTTTTACACATAAGCGATTCAATTTTTTAGGCCTGCTCAGTCACAATTTTTTCAGACATATTTCTTCTTTCCCCTTCTGACAATCTAAGCATAAATCTGTTGCAAATCTGATGGATACCACTCCATCCTCTGTCAGAGCCATGGTCTACTTACAGGTAAGAAGACACTTTTAATGTAAGGTCCAAATCATTATTTGCTTTTTCAACACTCCTAAAACACCAGTGTCCTACTTCCTGCTTCAGCCCAATCCCAACTTCTTAAACAACTGACTCTGAGTTTCCACATTATGTGCAAATATAGTTACTGCTATTGGAAAGGAGGCAGGGAAATTAAACACAGTATGTCATTCTAGAATAGGAGTGCTGCTCAGATATTAATGACAATTAGGATACAGAGAGATATGCAGGCTATGGACTGGTTCAATGGGAGAAAATCCACAACCTCCCCCAGAAGATGCTCAAGCCAGTGCAGGAAAAACATAAACTCCAAAAATTAAAACACAAGCTAGATGCTGCCCATCCTCCCACAGACTGGGGGTTGGTGGCAAAGGCCAGTTCTTTCCTAAAGCCTACTGAGTACAGAGAAATACAGAGATAATATGAAAGTTTCTTCTGGTGTTCTTTAGGGAATTAATGTAAAACATAGGGAAGAATTAAATAATATTTTTGTTGGCTGGGATGTCCATTTCTGCAATTTAGAGGACAATAGATTAACTTGAGAAGCTACTTGCAAGGAGTTTCAAAAGTCAAGTGCAAAAGAGGTTAGCACCAGAGGATACAATAAAAAAGTACTTTAGTCTATGATCCAAGGTACAGCATTGTTCTTTAAAAGCTTACACAATGCTGCAAAAGTGTATAGTGTGCTACCAGCAAACAGCTTCAATAATGTGCTTTTGGAATGGCATCTTCTGCTTCTGGTGCTCATTTAAAACTGGTTCTTGTCCCCTTTGTACCATGGCTCATCATGTGTTGCTGTTCTGGACCAATTCTTTCCTTTTTGATTTGATGTTTCTTGGATCCTCAGTCCTTTAGCAACTTATCTTTTAATCATCACATTAAACACAATACAGCAATACCTTTTGGTATTGTCCTTAGGTATTATTTCTGAAGCCCTGCCAGAGGGATAGACCTTCCACTCTCTTTCTTTGATTCAACAGGTAGTCACCAAAGACCAGGTTGAGCTGTTTCTCTTGAAATACTTTTCCATCCCTGAGTTTTGTGTCCAAAGGCTGGTAACTTCCCAAAAGTAAGACAGCATCACCTTTCACTGATGGTGCTACAGGCCAAGATACCCAGGTACATACAGCACAATTACACTCTGATGCAAACAACAGGTGTTTTATCCCCCTGAGGGGCTTTGCAGACTGTGCAGTTTTCAATTCTTAACTGCTCTGACAAGTTACTCCCATGAAAACTAAGCATAAAGGCTCAATTTTACCCTTCACCAGTTCAGAACCAATTGTTTTATGAACCCCATTAGGAAATATTTGTTTATGGACACGTTCCTCTGGACCAGAACATTTGTATTTCTCTACTGTTGGTTAGGATTTCTCTTCCATGATGACCCACTATGCCCATCTCTGGACAGACAACAGCACAGGCCAGGAACTGTGATTTATTTTAGTTACACAGCACAATAATTTTGAGTCTATTATTCCCATTCTGCTAGGGAAATTAGCTTTCAAACCTGTGATATACACACGCAGTCAAAGTCCTGAAAGATACACATTGGCTATTTTAATAGGGAAATTCGGAAAAGCCTTAGCTGTAGAAAGTATTTTAAGCTGAAAAAAAAAAAAAAGGACAAAGAAAAAGCCATTGAATAGCTTCATTTTTGACAGTTCTGCACTGCCTTGGCAGTGGAAGCATCTCTGTTCAGGAAAGCAGTCATGGACAGGCTCAAAACAGGCACTTGCTGAGATGCTTTGCTGAACGTAGCCAATATTTGGGGCCATTTTTAGAAATCAACAGCCTTCTGAAGGCTTGGATAATCTGTACTTTTGCCTTTTGGTTTTCAAATGCAGAATACAAGCTCAGCAGCCCTTACAAAACATTGCAACTGTGGTATGAGGAGGGCAAACACTGATAGAAGGACCTTACCTACTTCTGGTTCCAGCTGTGCAATGTCCTCACATCTCAAACATACAGAGCAGGTGACTCTCCCATTCCATTCATTACTACAACCCTGATTTCAATTCCTTCTAGATATTTTGCTAGGAATGTGCCTTTTCAAACAAAGCTCACTCCAAGCTGTCCCTTTGGCAGCATATGGATCACACAGCAGTTGTTGGAAGCCTTCACTCCTTGCAGAAGGTTCAGTCTGCTCCAGCACTCCCACACAGGTGTGTAAGAGCTTGCAAGGAAGGATGCATGGCACTGAATATGCTGTGCAGAGAGGAGCATTCTCACTCCTGCATGTCTGTGCAGCAATGTGCCGCCATTGCCAAGGCTCCATTCTATTTAAAATGTTGCTGCCTTCTCATATCAGCTCCAAGGGCCAGTAGAATTATAGAGATATCTGCAAAGGGGAGCAAGAAATGTTTACAGATCCTCCTGCCCTACTGTAATTCACAGCCTTACATCCCTTCCTGATGTCTGGTTGCTTCCTTCCTCACCACCATGCTTTCACCACTGTGACAGAAAGAGATGAGGCAAGAGGAAGAGCCCTGCAATCATGAAGCAACCCAGTGATAGCCCAGCTAATAACATGAAATAAAACACATTGTGCTTCCCTGCTCCTGTGAGAGAAAATGATGAAGCACAAACCCAGCTCTCATCATTCAGCAGTCTGGCTTAAGGAAAAAAAAAGACACCACATGATGGCTGCAGAAAAATATTCGAGATTGTGCCACAGAAATTGCTCCATTTTCTGTATTCCATAACTGACCAGTTTTAGGTCCTTCTTCACCCCCACACCTGTGAAGTCGTCAGGCCTGGTAAAAGTGAAGGGGTACTACAGTATTTAACAATAAAACACACCCTCAGCAAGCAGTAATGGCTGTTCTGTTTCACAAAGCATGTGGATGTGGTTTTGCCTGTGGATTATTCCCTCCAACAACTCACAAAGAAACTCCTTGTTGCATTGTCCATATTCCAAGAAAAACCCTGATGATTGCAATGTGGGAAGAAAGTTGCCTTCTTCTGGTTTCTTATTACCCATAAGACTTCTCAAAAGAGTGACAATTTTATTGTGTTTATTGTCTTTTCCCAAAAGCTAAATGGTTAGAAATATGACCAAATAAAATGTCTTTGCAATCCATTTTGCAATCTTTCAACAAAGATTTTAATTCTTAGTAGACTTTTACTTTTTTTTTTCCCAAAACCAAAAAGTATTATCACCTGTCACAGGAAAAAAAAATAGTTGAAAAGCTCTGACTTTCACCAATGTATTGCTCATCATCATCATCTCTGACCGTGGCTGGATCTTGTAATTTACACTTTTATTTTATTTATTCTTTAAGCAGTCTGAATTCTTGGGGAAACACATGAGAGCAATCAAAACCAGGCTGAGAAACGTCCTAAATACATAACATTATATTCAATGTGCCTTTTAAAAAAATTTTCTATTTCTACTATCTCTGCCTTACTGAGCATATAGAGACTACATATTTTTGCTATTTTAAAAAGGAGCTCTTTGAAAATAAGCAAAAGCATAAGTCAATTTTTGAGATGCAGAAGTGTATTAGCACCTGAAATTTTAGTTTCCCACTGTAAGTCCACATTTCTTTGCAGCAGTTTCATTTTTATCAGGGTTTCATCAGAGTACAATGATAAATAGCTGTTGCATACCCCCAGGCTCAGGAGCAGTTGAATAAAAATCTACAGTTACAGGAATGTACAATTGCCAGATTTTTAATAAATACACTTTGTTATGAAGCTGTATATAGCAGGCATATATAACATATTAGTATTAGAGGCACATGCATGCTATATAACTTCATTCTCATAATGCATTTATACCCTGATTTATATGAGCTTTATCATAAATAGAGTCAAATTAAGAAGTGCATAATAATTTTCAGCTCAGAGACCAGCACCTACTGTTCTGCACAGGGATTAATATCTTACTTAAAAACCACTGTGTACTGTAATTTGGAAGGAAATAATCTTCTTTCTCATGTTTGCATCTATCTAGCAAAAGGAAGTGATTAATGCTCAAGATATTTTCCACAATGAAAGAAACTGCTTCCTCCATACCTTTTGATTTACTTTCTCTTATTTTTGTGTTATATTTCAAAAAAGGACATTGTACCCCTCCATCAGGACTGGTCTTAATCTTTGTAACTAACCCAGTTCCTGAAGTCCTCAGGCTTCGTGCAACCATTAGTACTTGTATGCAACCACATCACCAACTGCTCCAACAGAAAGCAGCTAGGCTACCCTTTTATTTAGCATCAATATTTTCTCTTATAAGGAGAAATATAATCAAGACAAGGCACCAGAACTCATCCTGCAAAGCGATATTCTTTGCATCATTTTGTGGCAGCAGCCCTATTTCCTCCCAGTTGCCAATATGTTGGATCACGAGTTGCTTCCTCTCAGAATCAGTACGACTGATTTTTCTCCCAGGAGGGTTTCCAAGAAGAGGAGAGCCCCTGCCCAGAGCTGCACAGCAGGATGGTTTGCAGGGACAGTGCAAGGGGCAGCAGTGAGGGCACAGGGCTTGCCCTGCCACCGTCCCCACCCGGCAGGTACAGCCTCGCTCGGCACAAACACCCGCAGGGAACCCACCCTGCTGACTACAGCAGCTCGCTTTCCTGAAAATACAGAACACTCCCTCCCCTGTCCTGGAGGCTCCCTGCACAAGAACCAGAATCCTACACCTCCATGGTGCCCTGGGTCCCCTTGGCCCCTCAGCTGTCTCTACCTAAGGCCACCCCAGCACTCACACAGAAGGAAGCTCCTACCTGCAAAACAGAAACCCCAGGCAGACTTTATAAGCCACATTTAACAAGAATGCTACCACCTGTTTGGCTATGACATCTGCCTAAATATAAGTCCAGCATCAGAAAATAGCCAGTTTTAATGCTAATTTGAGTATTTTTACAACCACTTGTTGAAGGGAGATGACAAGTTGCCAGGAGCACAAATGCTCCAGGGGACACTGCATCCCAGTCTGACTAGCAGCATTTATTCCCTGCAGCTTATTGCTCAAAATGGGATAAATGCTGGAAAACCTTTCAACTCTTCAGCACACAGGAGCCACAGTACAAAGCAATGTTTGTTTTAGAAATAAGATTACAATAGATACAGCAATTCATAAATATTTGCATTTTTATAATTCTTTCTGCAAATGAGTTGGTAAGTCAATCCACATAGGAATGAGATTCTTCCTCTACAAAGGGAATGAGCCACAGAATTTTAACTGCCTGTGAGGTCTGGTCAGTTTCTCCTTCTCAGAGCTCTTTTCTCATTTTGTGCAAGGGAAAAGTTATTAGCTTTTCTTTTGTGCATCTTCTTACTTGGAGCTGTGTGGGAAAGGCAGCCATTCCCAAAAAGCAATGGAAATGGCAGGAATAAAGCAATGGTCAAACAGAGGTGATGATTCAGTCACCTTCCTGCAGTTCCTTCCCTCTACTGCACAAAGAGTGTAAATACTTGGCTGCCACAAACTCAACGTGCTCCAGCTACAGGGTCTAAAGAGCACAACCAAACTTACAAATTCTTTTTACAGTGATATTAAAGAAAGTCCTAGCAATACTGGGGAAAGCAAAAGGCTAATTAGCTCTCAACAGGGATGCAGAATAATGCACACCCTCAAGGGTGCTTTTCCTGAAGTCCAGCTCTCCGGAATGCCAGTGTCACATTCTCTTCATCCTGCCTGACCTAAGGGTATGTGGAGGCTGGAGATCCCTCTCCAGGCTGATGAATGGCAAATCAAGAGTGCATGGAATTGTACTGAGCTGCTTCTCTCTCCTTCCTCAAACACCACAGAAAGAAAGGGAGGGAACACAAAAGGTTGAGGAAAAAAAAATACCCAAGTCACAAAGCAATGATCACATGGCAGCCCAAAAGCAATGTGGTCACCTACCAGTGCACAAAGCAGAGACAGCATTACCTGGAGACAAAAAAAACACCTCAGGCTGCAGCTCACAGTCAAAACACCACAATACAACCTTCCACTGTGCCTTGTGGGCTTCCAGCTTAGCAATGATGTTGCTCTCCCAGGCCTCCAGCACAAGGGTTGCCTCTCTAGGAGAAAGAGAAAATGGTAGGTGCAGGACTTCTCTTAGAGTAACACTCTTATGTCTTTCTTTCCCCCACTCCTCTCCAGACACTCCCTCCACCCAGACACACAGGTATGATCTCTGGGCAGTTTTGCTCTTTTCCCACACTGGGTTGGACTCTCAAACAGCCAAGACAGGGTAAGGCAGAGCTGGCTGCTGCAAACACATCAGTGGGGTGGGGTGGGGTGTGCTGTACCCGAGGGAGAGCACTGCCTTCGAGACAAGCTGGCTTACTGAGCAAACTGGGCTGAGGAGAGAGAGATGAGCCCACCTAAAAGTGAAGGAAAATAAACACACCAACAAACATCACAGAGAAACTGTGCGTGTCTACCTGCACAGGAACAGTCCTGCACCACTGAGACAGCGAGGGCACATGAGGAGGTCCAAATGTGCTTCACCCAGGACACCAGGAGTGTGTTCCAAACCACATTGAGCCAAGTGCACATGCTTAATGTGATGGCAGTGGTTGTTCTCTTCTCCATTTTGGACATCAACCCTTTTCTTCCCTTATCCCATGCACCTGGCAAGCTCTATGAGATATCTCCCAGATTCCAGCAAATACACCAATTTCTGACCATTTGAATGAGGCTGTTGCTAAGCAACACCTTTTTCCTTTCTCTTTTGGTTTGTTTTTTGGGTGTCATTTTGGTTTGTTTGGGAGGATTTTTTGATTTGGTTTGGTTTTTTGTTTTTTTTTTTTTGTTCAATTGAACTTACAAGAAAAACAACACAAGATTAACAATTTTCAATTTCTTTGTGAAAACAGTACCTCAAAAAGCAGATCACTTTTGTGGAGACTAATTGTATTTCCTATATTCTTCAAATGAAGTCTTTAAATGAAAAACAAGTTTCTTAATAATATGATGTTACTAATTATTACCTACAGGCCATTTTATACTTTTGGGGGCTCCAATGCTAATCAGCTTCCTTACATCCATTCTTTCCTTCCCACCCATACATCTGCTCCTCTGTGTGGAAGACGGAGGAGTCCCTAACTGAGTTATGGTAAATACATGAGAAAAAAAAATCCACATAAGAGATGACCCAAAGCATGCAATACTAGTGGGAGATTTCCTTTTAATTTCAACAGATTTGGGATCTGAAAGGAGTCAGACCGTTTATGAATTTCCTTGCAAGCACCACACACGAAATCGCGAAGCTGCTCCTGTAAGCGGCTCATTAATTTAAAAGGGTGGCTGATCCCTGAAGGGAAGACCCACTTCAGCAGGAAGGTTCTGATGTCACACCAGGATTTCATTAGTGTACAGGCTAGAAGAAATGCTGAAATAAAATGTAAATAACTAACTAATTATGCATGCAGTACAAAATGGAGCGCCTCCAAAGTAATTAGAAATGTCCATACATGGCAGTCGGAACTGCAAGCTGAGCACAGAGGGTTCGTGCTCTCCAGCTATGACAACAGAGCCATCACAGAGACTTTCTAGGCTGCAACGGGGCAAAAAGAGATGGCATTTCCTGGGTGTGCAGCCTGTGACTAAATTTAAATTAACAAAATTACGGGGGATTGAACCATTGCCAAACCAAGACATTCTGGGCTCCTCGTCTGTCAGAGGCTCATGTTAAGGAAGGCTGAAATCTTACATTAATAGAGAGATAGAACTGGATTGTTTTTAACAGAGCTGAACCTCAGTAAAGACAAATATAGTTCTGTATATTGACAGTGAAAAAGGTGGGAGCTACGAGAGAGGATGAACATAATGACGAGTCAGGAACTAAGATGTTTCCCCTTTCCTTCACCAATTAAAATTTTCTTTTATTTTCATGTCATTATTCTACCTGTAAAACCAAAGGATTCAATGTAAATGCTTCATTATTTTTTTAGAACTCCTTGTTAGATCTTTTTAATCCTTGGCACAAAGAGATGTCATTTTGAAATTATTTTCTTTCTAATGAAAGTACCGTCTTTGCTGGGAGATGTAGGAAACTTTCTTTGTAGAGAATACAATTATGCAGAATGGCACAAATTTTGCTGTCATTTGTAATCCTAAAACTCCTGTGGAGCTATTGAAGCTACATGGGCATTTCAGAGAAGAATCTATTTTAACTCTTAGACACTCTCTGCTTTTTTTACAGCAAGAGCTGTCACTTCCCACTCAATTCTTCTGCCAAGACATCACTTCTCCTCTGCTGCAATCTGAACTGAGCCCTGTTCTATCACAGTGATGTGATGCTCACTACCTGGGCCAGAGGTTTCATTCTGTAAGTCAGGTCACAGCTGTAGGAGCATTATTAGCAGCCAGAAAAAACACCACACAAGGCTATTCAGTCTGGGAGATCTTTCCCTTCTAAAGTCTCACTTCATTTTTATTTAGAAAGTGGTAAACTAAGGAAGAATCTCTCATGTCTCTTGTTCTTGGCTGGGTGTCGTGGGTGCTGCTGCTAGTCCCTTCTTTTTGTTTTTTTTCCATACTATAGTAAAACAAGAAACACCCATCAGTTTTAAGGTCCTTTATGGCTCACACTATTGTCACCCAAGCCATTACATTTCCTCCTGTAGATCAGCTTTCTGTGCTTCATGCAAAATCTGCCTTGTTGTTGTCTTTGTCACATCTATTCATAACATCTTCTACTCCTCCTGCTTCTATCTAGGAAAGCCAGATTCCTCTTCCTATCCTCAGAGTTATTTAAAGTATTACATGTTACAAGAAGCTTTCCAGCTCAACTAGCAACAATTTCACATATGTTTGTGTAATTCCCTATATGCCACAGGTCTCTTATGTTTAACCCACACTGGATTAGAAAGCCTTGACCCCCATCTCCCCAAGGATGCCCTGTGTTTTACCTCTTTTGCACCTTTAGGGGAAAGCCAAGCTTGACCATCCCTCAAACCAAGGTCCTGCTCTGAAATGGCATTGGGTCTAGTTACCAGGAACTCCTGCAAAATGAGAGCCCTCATCACCACACTTGGCACAGTAACCTACATCTTGGAACAGATGCTAGATGAAGGGCAAACTGCTTTTACTGCCTGGTTTCAGGGTCTTACTCAAGTCAGGTTTCTGATGTGTGCTCCAGGAGCAAGCACCGCTGTTCCCCTGCTCTCACCTCAGGTCAGCAAAGGCTGCTTTACTAATAACTGAAGTTAAAAGTGAAATAAATTTGAGGCAAGTAAACATTCCTTCCCTAACAAAGAGCGAGCTGATTATCTGACACCTTACCAGTGCCCTCTGGTAAGATCCCAAGATGATCATGGGCTCAGCTGTGGTTTCTGTGCAGTATTGTTTTACAGCGTGACGTTTGTTCACCTGGGGGGTTTGCGGTGTCACTCCCAGGGCTGATGTTCCCATTTTCCCGGGAAGGAGCCTGCCCGCAGGGGAGGGCAGTGTGGAGCGAGGCCGGGATGGAGCTGCAGGGCCCGGGCCCCATCCCGGCAGGATGGCGCATCCAGCGAGCGGGGAGCTGCCGTGGGAACGGTGTTCTCCCGGCCGGCGCAGGATGCACCACCGCAGCCGCTGGCTCACGGGAAATTACTGTTTCCTCAAGGGCTCGGTCACCTGTGCAGGCGCTGCTTCAGAAGTGGCTTCAGGTGTGATGAAATCAACTCTTCTGGGGGCACTGTAATGGCAGCTGAGCCACAAAAGGCAGGTGTTGGCCAGGAAGAGAAGGGTGGGAGGATGGAGGTGCTGGGGGGCAAAGGCCACCGGGAATCCCAGCCCTCAGAGCTGCTGCACAGCCATGGAAACACGGGGGAGCAGTTAAAGGAGGAGAGTCCTGTGCAGAAAAATGTGTCGTGGAAATAAAATTTCATCTTAAATACATTGTGAATATTTTGAATTGATTAATCAAGTATAGCAGACTTCAATGAAATCACTATTGTAAGTCCCTAAAACCCACAGGAGTTTTTTAATAGCCTACAATTTTAAAAACCACCTGCAAGTTTAAAAATACACCTAGGCTGAAGCTTAGAATTGAGAACAGGGCATGAACAAGGTGAGTTTATTGTGGCCTGATTATTAAATAAAAATAAACAATCTTTTCAAAGTTTTACAAGTGAAAAATAAACAGTTCAATAATGCAGGTTCATGCTGCATACCCTTTCAGAATGACCAACAAAAAAGGTTAGAAATTCCTTGTGCACAGAATTTAGTTACCAAAATAGACTGAAATAAATAAATAAACCAAACCCAGTGCGTTCACAGTCAATCACTTCTCCAGCTTAATAAACTCTTCAGAAATAAACATACATTTCTTAAACTAGGAATGCTCTTTTCTATTGAAGTCAAGGGGTGAACACTGCATTCTGAAAAGACAATGGATCCAAAGGGCAAGACACTCAAATGTCTTTGGGAAATATTTGCCACATGAGCAGAGCATTTACAACTCTCCATGTGCAGTCTTTGGGGTTTTTTTAGTTTTGTTTTTTTTCTTTTTTTAGAAGATAAAAAATGGGGGAAGGGGAGAGAGCTGCTTATGGTTTACAGGCTACAAGATGAGATTTGCAACATGCCATATTTTGTGTGGTCTAGCAAGCTACTACTGGTTCAGGGAGCAGAGTATTTGCAACTGTTTTCCTGGATAATAACACCACATGCAAGTGTTTTATAACCAAATCATATAGAAGGTTTGTAATCCAAATATATAAATACTCAAATAACCTTGTGTTAAAGCAGGTACAAAATGCCAGAGGAAAACAAACAACAAGAAATCATGTTTGAGGAAGAAAACCAACCAACCAACCAAAAAACAAGGAGCGTGAGGGAAGGTGCTACTGCTATTTTTCTCATGCAGTGAGGTGGTTTGTGAGGAGGTTTACATCCCTGCAAGGTAATGTTAAATTTTAACCATATTTTATCTATTCAAATCATTAACAAGTCGATTTAAACTATCTCCTACTGAGGACTTGATCTGGGGGTAAAATACACAAGAAAGAAGAAGGAGCTTCATTGCTTGCTGTATTCTGGAAGTATTACTTAAATTATATTCAAGCCATCAGATAATTATGAACTTTCTTTTCCTTTATATTTATATGGAATATTTATTGAATTGCACAGTGTGCTTTTACAATAAAGTGCTTTTTACATTGGTTTCTTTGTTCATCCAAAATAAAACTGACAGTTATCCTTTTATAACCTATTCTGAGAACATTTTCTCTTCTTTGAAACTGATTGATGCACTACTTTAAATGTTCCAGCAAATATCGTTTCAATTCAAGTTTCTGCATAATGTAATAAGAAGATAAAAGAATTCTATACTTCAACAAGAGACATTACAAAGCAACTAGAGACATTATCAAGGGCATTAACAAGCTCCTAATAGCAATAAAACCTTTTAACTGTCTGATGTAGAACATGCTCCCACCAAACCACCACATATTATGGTAATTGGCTCCAATTTCTGAATCTTTCATTGTAAAGTTACGAAGAGTTAGGTAGAACTGAAAAATGAACCTGGAATTTACAGTTCCGTTGCTTGTCTTCTTTTTGTTATTGTTATGATGGTGTTTTCTGTACAATACACAGACTCAGCATGAGCTCCAGCTGCAGCTGCAGCAG
Organism: Notiomystis cincta; assembly: GCA_013398075.1. Lineage (NCBI taxonomy): Eukaryota > Metazoa > Chordata > Aves > Passeriformes > Notiomystidae > Notiomystis > Notiomystis cincta. The sequence continues at coordinate 152,676 of VZRX01017930.1, read as the reverse complement.
CATTTTATATTCTGCTCTAAGGTTCCTGAGTCTCATCTTATTCTTGTTTCTCAATATTTAAGAGTATATGGTTTTAGTCCTTCCAACAGCTCATCATGTAAAGACTATTACAATGTGTGAATTAGTCATATTTCAGCAACCTCATTTGCTCGTTCACTGCAACACTGAAAGTACAAAAAATTAAATAGAACTTAACTTCAGTGTTCTGATTTACCTTAGGAAATAACCTGGGGTAAGTTGCTAACTTTTGTTTTTTGGATTCTCCTCTCAAAAACATAAAGGTCCCCTGAAAATAAATACAAAACTCAGTGCACAATAAAAATGAAACCAGAACCTGCAGCAGAAAAGTGGAGAAAGTGACAGGAGGCTCTCTGGTGATTAACCTGCAGTGCAAAGCCATATGTCCTGCTGACATGTCTATCACACCACACCATTCTTCAGAGGCTGGCAACCCGTTTACTTGAGAAGGGCAATCCAATTGGTATCTAGAATCATGGTCCAAAAAAGAAGTTGTCATTTCATGTCTCTGGAACTATCCTGACTTAAAGGACAAGACACTAAGAAACAATATAATGTAAAAGAAACTCCAAGGAGAAAAGAATCAACCAACCAACCAACCAAACAAACAAACAAGCCTATGTTTCCAGCCCAAAACTTGTTGTTCAGACACCACAAATCCTGCCAGGCTTGATCTCCATTAAAATGACAGGCTTTGGGGGCAGATGTGCAGGGTTTAGAGAAGAAACACACTTTGGAAACACCAGACAGGATAGCTGGACTACACATATCTCTCTCTCAGAAGAGGGAGGAACTACCTCAGTTCTGAAGTTCTGGCTGATGGCCGGAAACACAATCACTGGGACTTCACTGAGATCATAAAAGCACAGCATGCAATTTCTACCTAGTCTGGAAAAGCTGTTCTACTATTTCCTGTAACATTTAATGGCACAATCCTTTCATTACAGTGTAAATTAAAGCAATCTTTTATTATTGCCATTATCAAACGCTGCTTTAATTAAACTGACTTAAAGGTTTGTTAAGGTTTTTGACAATAGAGCACACAACTGTTACAGTTACAAACATGCTTTAAGCATGGTTACTGACAAACCTCCTGAAATTTATTCAAAATTAAAACAAAACCAGGACGAACAAACTTCTTTCCCCCCAAAACTCTGTGACTGTGGTCCTTCTACTGCAGCTGTTGTAAAAGTTCGGAAGATTAAAACAAAACAAAACAAAACAAAATACTTGAGCAACAGACCAAGGACACCAATTATGTAGGTGACACATTTTATCAAAGCATTTTAATTACCATGACT
>VZRX01017930.1:108097-147200 GCA_013398075.1 Notiomystis cincta | reverse complement strand
ATCCATCCATCCATCCATCCATCCATCCATCCATCCATCCATCCATCCATCCATCCATCCATCCATCCATCCATCCATCCATCCATCCATCCATCCATCCATCCATCCATCCATCCATCCATCCATCCATCCATCCATCCATCCATCCATCCATCCATCCATCCATCCATCCATCCATCCATCCATCCATCCATCCATCCATCCATCCATCCATCCATCCATCCATCCATCCATCCATCCATCCATCCATCCATCCATCCATCCATCCATCCATCCATCCATCCATCCATCCATCCATCCATCCATCCATCCATCCATCCATCCATCCATCCATCCATCCATCCATCCATCCATCCATCCATCCATCCATCCATCCATCCATCCATCCATCCATCCATCCATCCATCCATCCATCCATCCATCCATCCATCCATCCATCCATCCATCCATCCATCCATCCATCCATCCATCCATCCATCCATCCATCCATCCATCCATCCATCCATCCATCCATCCATCCATCCATCCATCCATCCATCCATCCATCCATCCATCCATCCATCCATCCATCCATCCATCCATCCATCCATCCATCCATCCATCCATCCATCCATCCATCCATCCATCCATCCATCCATCCATCCATCCATCCATCCATCCATCCATCCATCCATCCATCCATCCATCCATCCATCCATCCATCCATCCATCCATCCATCCATCCATCCATCCATCCATCCATCCATCCATCCATCCATCCATCCATCCATCCATCCATCCATCCATCCATCCATCCATCCATCCATCCATCCATCCATCCATCCATCCATCCATCCATCCATCCATCCATCCATCCATCCATCCATCCATCCATCCATCCATCCATCCATCCATCCATCCATCCATCCATCCATCCATCCATCCATCCATCCATCCATCCATCCATCCATCCATCCATCCATCCATCCATCCATCCATCCATCCATCCATCCATCCCCTCCCCAGGCTGAGTGAGTCCCCCTCCCTCAGCCTCTCCTCACAGGGCTCCAGCCCCAGACCAAGCTGGTGGCTCTTCACTGAAATCCACTCTAAGGGTCTCATTACTTTTTAGGAGGTACTTGATGGATGTCTAGACAAGATCTAGCAAGTCCTGAGAAGGAGACAATCACTTTCCTCAACTTCCTGGCTTTGCTGCTGCTAAGAGAGCCCAGGGTGCTATCGACCTTCATTTCTGCTGCACTTTTCCACAGAGTTGCCCCCAGACAGCACATCCCAGAGGAGGCCCAGGGGTTTCTCCTTCTCCAGGGCACAACTTTATATTTGTTGCTATTGAATTTCATGAGGTCCCTGGCAGCTCCCTTCTCCAGCCTGGCTGATTGTCCCTAAAGAGCAGCCCAGGCCTCAGTATGTTGGTTGGTATCCCTCCCCAGCTGCAGCTGGTGACACCTGCACACTTGATGAGAGTGCACTCCCCCAGTCACCTCCCCAGGTCACTGACAGGGACATCAAACAGGACAGGTCCAGGGGTAGACCCTGGTACCACACTTGTGACATGGAGAGTCTTGCACAGCAACAACCCTCTGAGACCCACCCTGGGTTTGTACCCTCATGGCTTTCCACCCATCCAGGTCTTAGCATCCTGATCTGGATGCTTGCCAGCCTCCTCCTATTTACAATGGTTTTCTCTTGTAGTGATGTAACACAAAAAGAAATGTCACTGTGCAAGCCTCCTCCATAGGCAGAATAAGCAACTCAATCACTGGGAAAGACCATTACTCCTAACAAAGAGTGGAGAAGAAGGAAAACCACGGGAATGTCCTACACTTGACTTTAGAGACAAGCTTGTTTATGCAGCATTGCCTTATGCCATAAGTGCCTGAGCAATTCCAGGAGTCATTACAGAGTGTAACAGATGTTTCAATACTTTACAGATCTAACTAGCAAGTAAAAGCCACTCCATGCTGCTGTCATCTGCTTCAGTGCAAGCAGGGAAAGATGTGAACCCCCAGCCCCATTCTTTTTTTACATCATTAACGTCTTTCTTCACCACTGCCTCTCCTCTGAGTCCCCACTGCCTGTGCCTTTCTGTCTCCCTGTACCAAGGCTCCCATCTCCCCACTGTCCCCAGAGTGCCTATCTCAGTTTGCTCTCTCCCTTCCACTTTCACTCCCGAAGGACACAAGCAGCCAAAGCCAGACAGGCGGAAACAGACATTTTCCATGGTCAGAGAGACCCTGGTGAGCCTCTCCTGACTCTCACCTGTCTCCTGCTGGGGCTCTGCTGCAGGTTGCCTCCAACATTTCATGACAAACATTTTTCCATTACATTTTCCATTTCCAACTCTCAACCTTTCTATCATATGATTTCAGGTTAAAACAGCAGGAATTTTGTGCAGCTTATCTAATACAATATGATCTTTCTGTCAGCTGCTGAAAAGAGATTGTAGATGTTAAAGCCAAAAGTCAAAATCCAGCTGTGATTCATCTCCAACCTCACCCTAGAAACTTAACCTCATCTCAAATACTAGAGTTTTTCTAACTGAAACCAAAGGCTTATATACATGAACCATCATCTGTAACCTTAACACTCGCCACACCACACTTTCAGCTACCATAAACAGATTTTCCTCAGCTGCGTGTGGTTTTTACTGATTAACATAGTACAACAGCTAAAATAGAAAATTCTATGTAGTTTCAGCTACTGAACCTGTATTTAACAGCTGTTCACTGCCCTGTGGGACTGCCAACAATGCTTTTGCTCCAGGCAGATAAAGGAAGAGTGTGAGAAGAGTCACGTTGGCTTAGACCACCAGTGCATCCAGGCAAGGGCTCTCACCACAGCCAACAGGGAAAAGGAGGAGAACACATACACTCTCAGGGATATTCCCTTTGGCCATCTCTGGCCTTAGAGATAATGCCTTTATATTAATAAGAAAACACAAGGAAGAAGAACACCTCACTGCTGTTTCCCACTGCGTTCTTAAAACGAGGGGAGAAAGCTTCTGACAAAAACAGTCCTTCCCCAAACTGACAATTTGCAGTGCTCTTGTTAGAACAGCTCTTCCAGGAGACCAGAGCAAGCTCATGCCCCAAACCTAATGCTTAACAGCTCTATAATGGCACATGATTTATATGAATTCTACTGGATTAGGAAAGAGACAATTATATTTCTGCCATTTTAAAGCTACTCCCATATTTAGACTTTTTCTATCACTTCACAGAAGGCTCCATACTCTTGTGTTAGCTATCTCATCTGCACCCTGTAGCAGGTTTTTCCATATTTTCCATCTTCCTCATGTCAGAGCAGTGGCTCCTGAACTGCAGCCCACCAAAGCAACTGAACCCCAGGAAAAGACACAGAGGTCTGCACTGCCTTTGTAATGTTCAGTAAAGTTTAATGAGGAGGACACTGCATTCCTCCTTCAGCCACTCCTTGCAATTTCATAGTTGCCTGTGCTGGAAAGGCAAAAAAGCTTGGGAGTTGCTTTCTGCTTTCTGTTCCAAAGAATAATGGCTTTAAAATGGAATTTCCAATGACAAAATTCGTCTGATCATATAACCAATTAGGATAACTAAGAAATTCACCAAAGTATGTCTCTGCAGCAAAAGACAAAGATTCCAGAATTTTGCAAATCCCAGACACTAAGTGGCTTGATTTTCTAATTTACACTGACACCACATTACAATGACCTGCCTACATCTGACATTAAGCATAATTTAATGCTTGTTAATCAACAATGAGGGGAAATGTAAGCCCTGTGTTCCTTATCTAATGCTTTCCTTTTCCTCTGCTGAGAGAGTTGGAGGATTTGCCTTGTTCTGTCTATCATCTTCTTTGGTAAATACCAATCACTGCAGTAAATCTGGTAAGCAGGCCAACTTCTGACCTCTTTGTTCATATTTGTGCCATATATAAATATGTTGCTGGCAATATTTTCTGGTGTTTTTTTTTTTTTAACACATTAAACAGAAATGCATTATAGAATAGAACAGAAGGGAATTTCAAAGTATTATAAATATAGGATTAGGAAACTTGCCAGCAATATCTATTGCTGACAGCTGACTTTATTAAAGTTCATCAGCATTAATTGCCTCATTGTTGAATGACTTTTGCATGTAATTATCACCAGTCTAAACACAGATTGCCTCAGGTACAGTATCTAATGTGATCATGCATTCTGAATCCTATTAAAATAGCCAAGATGTAGCAGAAATTATTCTCTCCCTACCATTAAGGAAGTGAAAGAAGCAACAGAAACAGGGGGAATTTATTTTGTTCAGCCTAAGCAGTGTTATTTCTCTGTCTCATTCCAATGTTTCCAGCAGTTCTTTGGTGCCATGGATGCTGAAGCAAGACTTAAGAGATGCCAATTCCATACCAGTGTCATTTATCTCAAGGACAAGTGAAAATTCCTGTGCCCACTAGAAAGACAATGCCTGAGGCATGATTGCTAAAATGGGCTTTAAACGTCATGCCATATTTTAATAGACAGAAAGATGGATACATCAATGTCTAAAATAATAATTCTTAGATTATATTTATCAGAACAAGGCAAGGCTTGAATTGTAATTTGAAGAAGTCTGAGTTCCAGTCCTGTGAGCTAATATCCAAGGAGAGAGGACACACAGCTCCTTCTTTGAACTTCTATGCTGTTTTAAGATGTTTTCAAGATCTAAAGGCTTGGCATCAAAGACAAAATTTCATCCTTTTTTTACACCATCCTAATATCTTCACACCATATTACTATACAATTCCCAAACTCTACTTTCTCAATAAAAAATAAATAAATCAATTACTATTCCCTTACCTCAATGTACCAGCTCTTTTGAGACTCAACAGCATATACTCTACTCTTTGGAATCACTACATGCAATAGACACATGAAGGATTTTTTTAAAAAATGAAATAGAATAAAATTTTGCAATTTAGCTTGTAGATTTATTTAAAGTCTTCAAAAGGATCATCTTAAAAGCTTCAATATCATCTTAGAGACGAGTTGCTCATCATAGCCAATTTTGTCAATGTCAAATACCCACCATTCTCATGCATATGCTTCCTTATTTGCACTATCACCTGCCAGGGTTCTGGAGTGACTTTTCAGAGAAATGCATATTCAAGATTGTGTTTCAGCCACAGATTTAACAGCAACGGGTTTCAAAACTATTACACATTATTTAGAAAAACAGCATGAAAGCCAATGCTGATTATGGACTTCCAGCACAGAAAAAACGATTTGACTATGGAATACAGACAGCTTCAGAATTTCTACAGTCTTTTCAAACACAAGTAAGCTGTTCTCCATTTGATGCTGTCTGCTGCCAAGGGCTTTTGCAGTTCTCTTGTAAGAGAAGTAGCTGCAGACATAAATGCTTGAATAAAGACAAAACTTGCCACATACTACCTTCCCTTACCCCTCCTCACATTGCTTTTTCTCTCAAGTTTATTAACATTAATAACTGGAAGCACTGATGTAGCCTTTTAGAGTATTAGACCAAACCTGTAAATTAATGCATTGGTTCATCACAATTCATTAATCAAGCCTGTGCTGGATTTAACAGACAGCAGATTATTAAAGACACCAAATTACACAGACGAAAAAGCCCAGTTCCCAGAGGGTCAGCTGTAATGTGAATGGTTTTGCATAAAACCATAAACCTGCTATTAAATTAAAAACAGGCAAAAAATTATGTCCACTGCTTATCTAAAGTAATTTTTTTAAAAAGGGATGCTACGCTAATTTACTTCTTAACTGGTCCTGGTTACACAGCAAAGGACTAAAGGTTAACTGCAATGGCTCCTCTGATGTTTGGTTAAGCAACTTACACTAACATATCCTGACTGAGGTGAAGAAATTAATGAAATTACTACTGTAATTCATTACTAATGGAAAATTGTCAATGCTTTCAGCCAGCAGTTCACACAAATTTTCTGCAGACATGAAGACCTAGGACAGTGACTCATGCTCTTAGACTTGCTACTCTTATTTCAAGTCCTGGCACCATTCATCACGGCTGAACTTTATGCCATGCTATCCAGCAAAGTTGAGCAACCTTTGATCTCAATAGCTGAGGTCTTTCTACTTCTCTGACATGGGTTTATGAAGGAAGAAAAAAATAACATGTAATTTTCAGCAACAATCTAGGGAATGCTAAAACAGAGGAGAGAGGCAGAATCACTGCAACCAGAATCCAAAGTATAACAAAAATAGGAAAGGTTGTAATTTTCCAACTAATGATGCCAAAAACAAACAGTGTAAATTAGTGTAAAGTTTATATATCAATTACCAATTTAAAGGACAATATCTGTAACAAATAGTGAACATTAACAGTTAGTGAAAAGCATAAACAAGCTTGTCCTGTTGTGCTACATAGTGCTGGCTTCTCTTTATATGCCTCACTAAACAGAAGATCAGACCAAGGATAGGGAAATTATCCATCCCAAAAGAGAGATATTCATCTGTGACTACTCTAGCAGGTGTCACCTACAGAGAGCAAGAATATGTTATATTCAGTGACTTTGACATAAAGAAAGCATTTAATATTAATTGACTGCATATAACAGGAAACTCCTAACAGGACCATTCTTTTACGTTACCTTATAGAACAATGTTAATTTATAAGACATTGTTTTATGGTTGTGGAGTTATGCAGGGAGAAAGCTAATAAAGTTAATCTTTATGATCTTCCCATTGATTTTCTTTTTGTTTGTGAGCAAGAAAGATACTGTTTCTGATGGCCATAAATGCCCAAGAGATGAGAATTGTGCAGCATACTTCCCAAAGGAGCAGCAGGGTTACATTTATGCAAACAAAAACAAAAGTTTGAATATCAGTATGGCTTTTCCCCCCATGAGGAAGAGCAGAATTAAAAGAGGTAAGGAAATCCCTACCCACATAGGAACTACTCAACAAAGTACATCCAAAACTGCTTTGACTCTTCTGTGCATCCCCCGGTGTGAAATGGAGAGATCTGGCACAGTGGTATTAACATCAGGGAGAGGTTTTAATGGAAGATGGCAGATTTGCTGTCACTCCCGTGTGGGGAGTGGGGCTCTGTGGGTGACATGGCCACAAAGTCCCTGTCCATCACCTATTTTAAGTGACAGATGGTTTCCTCAGGAGAAGCCAGTGCAAATACAAACCAAAACAACAAGGACCACGGAAGAGCCTTTCTGCAGATGCTGCCCATTCCTTATCCTGGTTCTACAAGCATCCCATCAGCTGCTTACAGGGGACAAGTGCTGAGACAGACGGGACCTCAGTACCCTCCAGCCAGCATTTCTCAGGCTAAGCTGAGTTCAAAAATTAGCATTTGTCATACCTCAGAGCAGGGTACTATAGGCTCTCTCTCAGACTCAGCTAAGCCTGGCCTCGCAGTGCCCAGCGAGAGCAAAGCGCTGTGTGAGAGGTGTCTGCTTCGCTCGGAGCTGTTACTGCTGCGATAATTCAGCAGCCCAGAAAGCACAGGAACAGTCATGTCTTCATGGAAAAACATGCTCAGAATGTATGCAGTGTAAAAGTCTCCAGTTATGTGATTTAATACATAAAGATTGCCTAGACTTCTAAGCAAATTCTCACTGAAATCAGACGAGTATCGCCTTTGCATACACAGCTACGCTGGGAGACTACAACGTACTGCATCAAGTACAGTCCTTGTGCCAGTACCACAGGCCAAATCTTCAAACATTGCACTCCAGACAACTTACAGTGCAAAATCAGTAACCCCTCTATCAATTTTTAAAGCATTTTAAAGCATTATTTTATTTTCATTCTATATTAATATTTTATTTATATTATTTTTTTTAAGCATTTTAAAGCATTATTTTTCAAACCCCAGTCTAGCATTCAGTGGGATAGCACACATAGTCCCATCCTTTATGCCAAGAGTCCCAAATACCTGGGGATTAGGGAGACACTTTGCACACATATACAACACTGCTGCCATAGCTGGACTTCTCTATATTACAAGCAGGTGAAAACAACCACTGGTTTAAGAGCAACAACAAAACACACCTTATTAGCACTATAGAAATTACAAAACGTTAATGAATGTGTTGAATGTGTTCCTTAATTATATAAAACTCTGCAAAGAATAACATGATTTAAATTTATTATTCAAATGCTTTTAATTTATAACAGATTGCTACTTCAAATACAAGTATTAAATCTCTATTAGATTCATTGAGGTAATGCACTAATATGCATGACTGAGATCTTAAGTTCCTAAGCAGCAATAGTGTTGGCTAGATGCAATAAGGATTACCTTAATTAAAACACTATCCTCAGCATCTCAGAAGATTTAATCCAAATCTTTATATAGGGCACATTCATTATCTATCTCCAGTTAATAAAAATATGACCTACTTTGGTTACATTTTAGAATTTAATCTTGATTACCATTTTGTTAATAGAAATAAGATACTAAAGACTTTAACGACAAGCCAAAAGCAATTTTGCCAGCCTAATTAAAATACTATTTAATGGCCTCTGAAGGAGCTTTATATTTATTCATAACTGTGGATGTAGACTTTTTAGAAATGCTTTTAAAACATCAAATTAGACAACAGACTCCTAGAAATATACCTAAGAATAACAAGTGAGATTTATAACCAACGAGCTTAAAGCAGAGCCTGAAGAGATTCAGAGGAGAACTCCAAACCCCACAGGGACACTTTGGAACACGCGGGCTGCTCTGATAAGCTCAACAAGACTCTGCACTTCTGGAGGAGGAGGCCCATACCATGTGTCTTTGCAGAAGCAAGGCTTAAATTAATCATAACACTCCAAATGTAGCGTCAAGTTACTGCTAAGTAGTAGTTTCCAAGGAGACATGATGCTTATCAAAATACTCTGATGCACTGCAGGCTGCCAGATCTAAGACAGCATCTGAATGGTTTAGTGAACTTCTTAGCAAAATGCAGCTTATTCTGCTTTAAACCAGGGAGACAGAGGGCTCAGCAAGAAAGCAAAGTTTTTTTTGAGAGAAGGGGGAGCACACATCCACACCATAAACATTCTCCTGTACATCCTGCTGCCATATTAAACAGGATAAAAGGAGTAAAGAGAGATCACAGCCAGCCAAAGCATGTGGTCAGAGCCCCCACAGGGCCAGCACTTCCCCAGAGCCACCCATTCACCTCCTTTCTCAAGCCAAAATCGTCCTTTCACAGTATTGCTCAGCAAAATGTAGCCTCCCTGTACATACTGTCTTCTCCATACAGAAAGATTGGACAAAAGCATGCATCCTACAGAGACAGCATGTCCTCCAAACCCCCACAAACATGCCACTTACAATATCTTAAAACAAAATACTTACTTTTGAAGGTAAGAATGTCAAGTGATGGCTGAATCCAAAGCCTTGTCCATCTATCACCCAATAAAAAATTCTAGCATACAGAGTTCTGCTTGAGATTGGACAGCTCTAGCTATTCTGGGTTTCATTTGTTGAAAAGGTTTGAGAGATGAAAGAATCTTGTTGCTTTCAAAAGACACAATGCTAATGGCTTTCTACTGAAAGTGATTATGAATTCATACATTGAAAGTGTGAAAGCATTGTGGGTCAACAATGCCACAAACCTCTCACCAGGGTTCTCATGACAAGAGGCAATTCCCAGTTTAGTTAAAGTCAGTATGCACTGTTTCTCTTGATCTCCATCACGTAGGAGCCACCTGCTCCAACAAGGGATCCAAGCAGTCAGTGGCTACACTTGGAGATTACAGAGGTTGGGAGACCAAGTGACATGAGTGACACTGCTCAGAGGAGGCTGCAGGGAGACAAGCAGAAGCCTCACTGCAGCCTGTAGTCTCCACTCACAGTTTCTGCTCTAACACACTGTGCTCTGTCTGGCACTCTCTGCTCTCCTCCCTCACACTGGTTTTAGCATCAGTTTCTAGTCCAACGTCTTTTCCCTCCTCCTTCATTTAGTATTTTGATTCTATTTCTTCTCTATTTTGTAATTCTTTGCCGACCCCTTATCAATAAAAAGTGATCGAAAAAGCTTCTTCCCAACTCTTAAATACAGTTTCAGGAAAAAACAAGAGTAATGATGCACTTTCATAGAACCACAGAATAAGCAGAGTTGGAAGGGACTCACAGGATCATTGAGTCCAGCTCCTGGCTCTGCACAGCACCATCCCCACAAGTCACACCGTGGGCCTGAGAGTGTTGTCCAAACCCTTCTTGAGCTCTGCCAGGCTGGAGCTGTGACCACTGCCCTGGGGAGCTGTGCCAGTGTCTGACTATGCTCAGGGTGAAGAACCTTTTCCTGACATCCAGCCTAAATCTCCCCTGGCACAACTTTGGGTCCTGTCACTGGTCACCCCAGAGAAGAGATCAGTGTCTGCCCCTCCTCTTCCCCTCCGCCCCACTGCAATGAGGCCTCACCTCCGTCTGCCTCCAGGCTGAACACCAATTTGGCCACACTCAGTCTAACAGCAGCACCTGCTGCCCAGAGCCACTTGGACTGCCATGTGCCCATGGCCAGCAGCATCTTGTCCTGTGTCTCTGTGGGTCCCGAGCTCCACAGCCTCCAGGGCCCCCCCTGCCATACACATTCTCCACAACTCCCAAAGGCTGATGGCCGAACATGAGGAGTTAATTTTATAAGAGAGACAACTTCACAAGCCTAAAAAAACTGATGACATTAGAAAGCTCATTGTAAATTTTACATAAAGAGGTCTTGTCTTTTTATCATGTACATAAATGTCACCCACTGGAAGACTGTTGTCACAAATGCCTCCCATGAGTGCCAGATCTGTCTGTAACACGGCATATAAGATGCTTGTTCTTCTAGTATCTGCACTTTTCAGCAATTATTAATTCCTTAAACATTTAAAACAGACCTTTTCAATTGTGCTTTCACCTCTTGAGGTCAATGCAGCAATCTCAGCTTGTGTGGCTCATAGCTCCCCTTTTAACTTCCATTTTCAAAGACATATAAAACACCCAGACAAACCAAGAGTCAAAAGCAGACTCCTGAGGCTAAGATCTGTTTTTCCCCAAAAACTCTTCCATATGTTAATATGGAACCCTTTTACCAAGCTTCATGCATGAGACAAGGGATTCTAAAATATTCCTTATCTCAGGGAAAGCACAATAGTCAGGATTTTTCCCCTTTCAACTCTCAGTTATTCCTCTCCATGAGACCATACACTGCAAGATAAGGAGAGTATTCTAACAGATCTATCCCTCTCTCTTCCTCTATTATTAAGAAAGTGAAAAAATAAAAAAACCATTACCTCCAAAATGGAGGCAGGCATTTTGTGAGATAAGCCACTCCTCCACATCGTGTAGTTCACCAAAGGGATTCATACTGGGCTCAGTATCTTCTAATGGTTTCATCAGTTAACATTAAATTGGTTTCAGACAGGAAAAAAGAATTTTCCTTGCACTGCACTAAATAATTTGCCTTCATAAAGACTGTATAAACTACATTTCTGAAGAGGAACAACAATTATTGTTCCATTTCTATAAGTGACAGATTGACAGTTACATCCCATGCTGTCAGTAGTTTGCTGTATAGTTGACTTTCCCCACTCAGTTATTTTCTTGCTGCTTACAAAAGGAAAGACATTTCATGATAAAAAGACAAAAGGATGGTGTTTTGTAGCACCAAGCTCTGGCATTAAGGTCTTCCCGTCCTCATGACAGCAAGACAGTCCCTTGTGTCAGGGTTAGAAATGCCCATATATACACAACCACCCGTGAAACTTGGACAGTTGATGGGACAATGTGGCACATAAAGTACATGAGTGACAGTCAGGGGTCCCCACAGGCACTGTCAGTACCAGTCTCATGCAGCCTAAAACCAGCTCTGATACCCCCTAACCCCTTGTGCCTGTCACAAGGTGGACAGGAACAACCACTGCTGCAAACAGCCCCTTTGCCAGACAGAAAGGACATCGCTTCCCCGTTTCTTCCAGCCCAGCTGCCAGAGCCACTTCCTCAGTTCTGGGCCCAGCCAGAGTGAAATCCTGCCCATCTGTGCCCCTTCAGCCAGCAGCTGCACCAGCACAAACGGCAGGAGAAAGCCCAGCAGAACGCTGCTCTCAGCACGTGCCTGCTGCTGGAACAAGGAAACCTTTGCTCTCTCCTCTAGGGCGTTCCTGGCAAATGGAGACGCTGCAGTAACACCCAGCCTGTCCTGACCACAAGTACCCTCCATGGCAAGCGGTGGCATTACCAAGCCAGCTATAGCTTTCCAGCTTTCATCACTAAAAACCTTAGGATCACTAAAAACCAATCACTACACTTTTAATTATTATTAATATTTAAATTATAGTTAATAATCACTAACCCTTCAATTACCCTCCTGTCTGCATTTCACAAGAGGTTGTGAAACCAAATGACCGAAAAGCAACTTTAACAGGAAAAAAAAAGGACAAAACCAAACCAAAAACCACCCCCTACCTGTGCAGACAATAATGTCTCAAATACCTGTGCACAACATAAGAGCTATCACTTCAGATTGTCACAAGCTTTATTTTACCATGAAAGTAATCTTTCCCCAGACTGTTCTGGGGTTTGTTTTCATTTGGTTTTGAAACTTATGAATGAGACCTAAAGATTTGTTAAAATTTCTGTTACCCCTCATGGTGTTCCAGAAGCATATCCCTTTTCTTTCTGCTGTTGGAAAGTTGGCATAAATAGAAACTCTTGCTGCTGGCTGAGAAAAATTAGTTCTTATTGCTGTTCAGAAAATTCGGACACTCCCCCTCCCAACTGCTAATCCCAAGAGTTTATGCTGTAGTTTATTCCATAGCAGTTGAAATTTTCTAACAATTGTTGCATTGCCTTAATGATCTGCTGTTAATAAGAATTTTTTAGGGAGCTGTAAGCCATTCCTACTTCAGATCCATAAGAAACCTAACAGTTAAAATTTCTCTTAGGACTCCCCCACACTCTCACCTAAAGCAGGAAAACTTTTGTTGATAAACAATTATCCACAACTCACTTGTTTCAACTTAGCAATGAATTTCTAGAAAAAATATCCATAATTTGATGAGCAAGAATAAATGCTTTTTTCCCTTTTTTTTTCAAAGCAATTGCTAAAAACTATGCAAAAAAAATCCCAGGGATTAGCTTTTCATTGTCCTAGCTGCTGAAAACTATTCAGCTTTCAAAAATCAGTGTTCTCCAGTACTGAACAGCTTCACCCTCTACAATCACCACCTCCCTTTGGGACTGATTACACAACTTCAATTTTGCTACCTTTTCCAATAGATTTGATCAGTTAAATAAGAGCCAGTACCCCAGCTCCTGTGGATATTACTGACTGTTAGAAAAGTGAGTAGCCCAGCTTTCATGGCTGTTCCAAAGCTGAGACCCTAAAAATTGTCAGCATGCTGCCTGTGCTTCCAAGCTTTGCCTTTAGCTGTCCCCAACCTTCCAGCACAAAAAGCTCTTTAGTGCCAGCATCAGGCACTACCATGGAAATACCTGTTCTCCTCTGCTAAGCACTGACAACAGCTTCTGCCAGAACCTGGAGAGACGGCAACTCTGGACCGGTGGGAGGGCACATCTTTAGTCCTGCTCTGCTTTATGACTCTTCTTGTGATAAATCTTTTTGTTTCACAGCTCTGATATGTAAATTAACAGCTTCTCCTGAGATTTTATCTGTTCCTTTATTTGTTTTAAAAAGCACTCCCCTGCTTCTTCAAAATTAGTCTGAAGGAAACCTGTAGCATCTTTTAATGTTGTAAAAAGAACAGAACTCATAGCAAACAACTGCCACCTCCCTTCCTGCAGCTGCCTTCAAATAAAAAAAATTAAAAGGAGAAAAAAACTAAAGAAATCTGGTCAATGCTGGCAGAGAAGATACACATACTGTGCCAAGCACTGTACAGCCCAGAAACTCTGACTGACACCCTCACATCCAGCTGAGTTTACAGCATTTGACTCTGTCAATGCAGGGGAAACCCTGAAGTTCTCCTTTGCCACACCAGTACCTCAGAAACATGATTTTCTGGTTTTGTAGCTATTCCAGTGGACTGTCTTCTTTCCCTGCTGCTTTTGCTCCTATTAGATGTGTCTTGTCTAATTCATACTTAAAAGCTGTTTCTTAACTCCATAGAAAATCTTGATCCAGAATAGGTTTGTATGACTTAAATTCTTCATGCCACTGACTACCATTATCACCCAAAATGATCTTTGTAATTGATGTGGAACTGAAATACATCAGCTTCCCAAGACATTAGACACTATTTGAGCAAGGACCATCTAAAATCTCCATACCAGGTGTCTACAGTATCAATGCAGAAAAAGTCTTGTAAAAATTAAACACTTACCTGTATTCTCTGATTCCACAAATGAGCAGAATCTTTTTTCCCCAGAAGTGATTTGTCAACCCCTTAGCCCTTGCTTTCCAGAATGCCCAAATACTGTAGAAAATCTGCTCCTGGGAGCTGCTGGTCACCTCTTCGGTCAATCTTCCCAACTGTTCAGAGCCACAACAGCCTGGTTTTCAAACCTTGACACCTTTGGAGTTTGCTGCCTCTACAAAGTCTGTCATTCCTGGGTTATTTAGGGACAATTTCTAAGAACTGCACTAATTCCTTCATGGACAGCCTACAGCTCTTGAGTGAGGTTTGTCATTTCTATACTCGTGAAAACTTCCACTACTTATTCTCAGTTCTACAAGCCGTTTCTGCTAAAAACAGAAAATGACAATGAAGCTGCATATTTATTTCAGACATTTCTACTTGAAGCTTGGATATGGTAGGAACTTCTTTGCTCATACTCCCAAACTTCCTTCCAGAGAGAAATCAGTGCAAAATACCCTTCCTCTTGGCATCTCTGGGAGCCACATCACCAGTGTTTTTATTGCCGTCTGTTCCTAACACCTCCACTTCCACCAAATAAAAATCAGCCTCTGGCACAGCTTAATCTATACAGCTCAGCTTCTGTTCAGCATCTCACATGGACAGTGTTCTCACAAGCAACTCAGTTATTTTACTTCAAAAAAGAACTGCTTTTTGTTATATCTTGACTGAAAGGTAGTCCTAGCACCATCTCCCAGAAAAACGTTCCCTGCCTCTGTATACCAGTACAGATGAGGAACTGATCAGAGACCAACAAAATCATTTTCCACTGGTCTTTTTTCTAAGTACAACTAAAAAACGGTCCAAGTACATTGAGTTTACCACCTTTGGTCTTAAAATCGTGGCAGTGGTTTTGCTGTGCAGTGCTCCCTGGGACCAGCCCAAGTGTCAGCTTCAGCTTATTACCCTCGGCGGCACTAACGTGAAAGGAGTACCAGAGAGCCACCCTGGGGTAAAGCTGGGCTCAAGCAGCAGCCAACCATCCACCTTCTGCATTGCTGAATTCACTCCCTCAGCTCTCTACACCGAGGTCAAGAAACATCCAGCTAATCTCTCCAGTGGAGCAGTCAGATTGTCACAAGTGGTCCTGGAGAGCAGCCTGGCTCCACCCAGCTGGCATGGAGATCTAGTGTACCACCCTGGGCTGGCCTGCAAAGTTCAGCTCCAGGAAACTCTGATCACTGGACAGCCTCCCATAGCTGCAGGAATGTAAAAGGTGACAAGAGGAAAAGCAGAACAGAGTTATTGTTCTCATGCAGAGAGCATGTAGCAGGTTTCTTCCTAAAATAATGCTTTGCATCCAAGTTATAACAGATAACAATGTATACATATAAAGAATCAGATACTTATAATGGGAAATACTAATAAAATATTGACCTAAATTCAGTGATCAGCTATGTTCTAACACAGGATACAAACAGATTACCGGTATCACATTAAGAAACACAAAGAAAATTCAAAAGTGCAGCAGTTGCTACCTTATTAGCATAAAATTAAAACATCTGAGTGCATAATTAATTCAAAACATTAAGAGATTCATCTTTAGAGTTCAAAGAATTCCTAAATTAATGTTTTTTAGGCAAATTTTTTGTCACCCTGAAGAGTTCTCTTCACTGCAGGTTAATACTTTGAAGTTAGACAACACAAACTAATATAAAAGCCAATACATGAACATAGCACAGAACAATAGCTGCAAAATGCTATCAGCATATTTATATTCCAAGTTCCATTGATGTCTATAATTAAGAATATAAAGAATCATAACTCTTGCATAAGATAACAAAAAAATAAGTATACATACAAAATATGAAACCATAGCAGAGTGCTGCCAGTGTTGCATGTGTTACACACAAAAAGACAGGATGGCAATGCTTAGTACTACTGTAAGATATATTAAAGTTGATTCCAGCAATTGCACTATTTCATAATATAAGCAATTTCCATCTCAAACTCTGGCAGAAATACAGTGAGTGCAACATTTCATCATCTTATTTCAAAGGTACTATAGCATGATTATGTTTGTATTTTCAGAGATAAAGCTGAACAAATCAAGGGACACTAGACTGTAAATCATCCACATGCAGGGTTTATTAAACTATTTTTAAAAGAAACAATGTAAACAAAATATTTTTTGCATTATGAAGTTTCCTAAGGCTCATTACAGTGCTTCTGCATATAATTTATACTAATCTCAGTGGATTTTGTGTGTCATTCACACCAGAAGTAAGAGACAAATGCTCTTATTATAGGAAAATGAGATATAACTACAAAACTGCAAAAATAAGCCTTATTCACAAAGCAATCAAACCTACTTTCAGTTATTTTTAATTGATTATGTCAAGGATTTTCATATATGAATTCTTACAATGTCCTGTCCTCCTTCTAACATCAAATAACAAATTCAGAGGTGGTGGGGAGAGAAATTAATGAGAATGAGTAAGTATGAAAACCAGGTAAATTCTCAACACTGATGATGTCCCCCATTTACTTCCCTTCTCTGGATTGTTCTTGTTTCCTTAACCCATTTTTTGTTTTCTTCATAATAAGTCAAGGTATTCAAAAAGACCAATCAAACTTCAGTTTTGTCCTAAAAAACTTGATTCTTCAAGTTTTCAGTCCTATTGCAACATCTTTCATTTTAGCCTGATTTTCAAAGGAAACTATGGTTGTACAAGCATATTTATACTACTAAGCTTTCCTACAACTTTTTAATTTAAGTCATTTCAATTAAAATGAGAGGTTAACAACCTGAAATAAACCAAGTACCTACAATTCTGATGAAAAAGGTAGCAGATGAAAAAAAATGGTATTCATACTTTAAAGATTTATGCAGGCAACAATCAATTTATGGACAATCAATACCAGGCACAAGAGAACCCACCTGGGAAACACCACCAGGAATGTATCTCCTGCAGGGAAGGCTTCATGTGTGCTATAGCTTAGACACTAGCAAGGCCACAGGAAACAAGGCTTTACTGACTGTGTTTGAAGAACTATTTATAGCACAATATCCACAAGAAAGCCAGCTTCTAATTTGTTAAATCACCTTTAATTTGTGGATTCTTCTTCCTCGCAACTGAATTGTCAGATTCTGAGTTACATACACTTCACTAACTTTTTACACACTGATGCATTTTTTCCCAGCATCTTGTTCTTCTGTGTCTGCTTTAGCTCCCTTGGAAGACAGAACATGCACCACAGGACCCATTCTGATGACTGTTGTGCCCCAGAGGCTAACAGGCTAGCTCATCTCTTTTACAATGAATGCAAACAAACCATCAGTTAACAGACAGCTGCAACATCCTTCCAAAAGAGCAGCCTTTAAAAATACTGTTTACTTGTCTGGACAGAAGATATCCTCCTACCCTTCAAAGCAAGTGAGTGATTGATAGGTAGGCAAAAGCATTTGCTTTAACAGAATCAGACTGACATCAGTTTTCATGTTCCCTGCTGTCTGAACAGTATCAAGCTGATCAGATTTGTAATTCTCCTGAAGCACATCAAACCAAGCTAAAAAACTGTAGTGCTTTCCTACAGTGAACTTGTGGATTTGTCCAGTGTAAGCTAGTCAATAACAAATTCAGCTATGGTAAAAATCCATTGTATAAACTGCATTTTCCAGCTCCTGAAACACAGAAACCATCCAGCTTCCTACAACAACTTCATTTGGCAAAAGATGAGCACAGATCAGGAGAGCTGCAACTTACCCAATCTTCACTTTTCCCTTTTTAACTGGCTGCTGCAGAATGCCAGCTCTGGCCAAATAGTTGACCTAGAAGGCATCTGGCAATAAAACTCAAAAAAATACATGGCTTTATATTCAAGTGCAACTGACAGCCACAACTGACACCACAAAGGGCTTTTCTAGTAGGGAGGAAAACTTTAGTAAGTCTGCATCTAATCTTGCAAGAAAGGTGATCACAGCAACTTACGCCTCCATTGTTTTTGAAGTCACAGGCAATGTGAGATCACATGAGTAGGATATGCCAGTCAACCTAATTCCTAAAATCAACAGATTTACAATGCATCTGGCAAAATCTTACATTTAGTTTTGCAGAGAGATACTGATTTTGTTTTCTTATGTTCTACATGCATAGGACTTTACTTGAGTTTGATACTTGTCAGATCTGTCACACAGTACAAGGAGAGAGCTTCTGCAGCTTTTCAAAACTTCATACTGCACTGACACACAATTTTTCAACAGAAATTTTACCTGGGAACAGTTCAATTCTGGAAACTGTAATTTAAAATACATGTTATTTTAATATTTTAAAGATACTTGTGTTTTATTCTTCTTTATAAAAGTAAGAATTCATCTCTGCATGCACTTAAATTGATAGAAAATTAGATTTCCTGTCTCTCAGGAAGCCATTTCAAAATAATAGAGAACAGATCTGTAAAACCTGTTCAACCTAGTCTGTTTTCTACTGTGCCTGAAGTACTTTATGTGGTAAACATGAAAGACTCATTAAGAAGAACTCTGCTACTATCTCAGTAAATTAGCATCAGTGCATAAAATAACATGCAATATATGTATTTGAGACACCCTGTATTAGGAAAATTACCGAACTCCTGAAAAACTTCAGAAATTTTCAAACAATCTACAACCCTTTATGCATCTGACATCTCAAACAGTAAAACATAAAAATCTTCCTAGTCTGCTTTAGTTGCTTTTCTAGAATATATAAAGAAAGAGGTATGATCTCATGGTCTGAGTATGAAACAGGAAATCAGATCTTACATAATGATTTGCCAAACCACACTTTTGTAACTAAACAAATTGTACTGGTGTTTCCCCAGTACAACAGAAATAAATTAGTTTATACTGAATTGATCAAATCTGTTTCACTAACACAGAATACATGAGACATTTGGCTTCTGGGACTGAATTTCAGATAGCAGTAAAGCACATGTTTAGCTACATGTTAAAGCCAACTGAGATGGCAAAAGGCACTGCTAGTTACTGAGAAACTCATGATTGCAAAATTTTTATTACTGGATAACTTATCTGGTCTTGCTAGAGAATGGTTTCAGGTAAAACAGAAACCAAAACATGCATATCAATAATCATAATAAGTAAATATCCACTTCTCCCTGAGTAAACAGAGCTTGCACAACTTGCACAATTCATACAATTATGCATGTAATTTGTAACACTATACAGATGTAAACCACAGACTACTGATAAAAAGAAATTACAGGTTGGCCAAGGCCAGTGACCAATCCAAAAAAATCCAAATAAACAAACAAACAAAAACTTGACAGAAGCCTTGAGAGATGGAAGACTGAGGTCTGCATATATACTGCTCCAACTGTTTAATTGATTCAAGGTATCTAAAGCTGCACAGACAGTAAAATCAGATAAAAGTGTGAAAAGACATCTGTAACCTATCAAAGAAAATATTACAATCAGCTTTACCTCAGCTTTTAATCAATTTAAATCCTCCATGTGGGTGTTTTTATGCACTTTAGAATAAAAACTAATATTCAAAAAGACACTTCTAAGTTTTTTCAGGCCCTAAGTGACATCAGCTTTTTCTTCAAATCAACCATCGAGCATTTACAGTCACTTAAATGGAGAATGAAAAATTAGCAGATGAATTCCTAAGGGATATTAAGTATATGCTGTCCTCACATTTTCAAATGTGTGTTTGCTATGGTTTTTTTATGGAAATATCTTCATACAATCTTCCAAAGGAAAATTAATCATGCTTTCTTAATAGGCCATTATCAACAAATTCTACCATAACACAGAAGAAACAGAGCATTGAAAAACAGGGACTGCAAAACAGAGTCTGACTAGAAGACTATTCTTTAAACATTATTTCTTCCCAATCTCTCAGGTTTGCCATGCAATTATCACAATCAACATCACATTGCTTGGAAAAAATTACTAATACATAAATGTCAAAAAATTATCAGTTCTTAACATATTAATTGCCTTCTTCTTGCAAAAGGATGACTACTACTGGTATTTTTTTGCAGAAAAGCTTCAACATTGTTTTGCCATATTAGTCCTTCTTTCTTCCATCAGCATCTGCAGTCAACTACTGCTTTGGTCAAAGGTCCAGTGGTTTCTTTTAATTTTATTTTAAGAGAGGAGGCACAAACTCGCAGAAGAGAGTTGTAAGTCCTGCAGTTTCAAATTCCTTTTGTAGCTCCTCCAGTGTCGAATATTCTTTGACTTCAAAAGTCTGAAACCTACATTGTAAAAGGGAAACTCATGAATATGCCTAGATTTGTCAGAATGTAATTATCGATTCTGTTACCTTTCTATCCACAACAGTACCAAATTATACCTTTTATGCTGTGACTGTACTTCTGTCTCACACAGTACACTCATCATTTTCTCTCTGCATTTCTTTCCGCCTGAGTCCACATCTATCTTAGAAGTTTTCTGAAGAATCAAGTATTCCTAAATGACAAAAAAAAAATCACAAAATATTAAATGTCACCTAGTATTTTCAAAGTTTATTTCATTCAAAATGTAGACTTTTTTCAGAACATGGCAATCAAAGTACCCATCCCAAAAAGTGCATGACTGCTTCTGTTGATGGCTTTTAAGTGAAGTGCAGGCCTAACTGATTCAGAGAACATGATTTAGAAAAGCCAAAACATTCTCCTCCAACATCACCACAAAAATCTACCTAAGGCAGTGAGAGTTCATAAGTACAGACAAGAATTTCAAAGCCCAAACATGTACTAGGAGCACCATGTGGTTTTAAGTCAAGGAAAGAGATAGCAATGAGTTAGAAATACATCTGTTATTAATTCCCCATCAAAAATTTTTCCACTTTCTGGGGCATTTGGGAAATACAGGAAACTGAATCTAGGCACATTAAGGTCAGGAACAAAAAGGGATATGGGGGTATAATTCCAGTGGGAAGCAAAGCAATACAGGCCACAGGTCTACAGGTATCACTGCAGACAGAATAGAACACCTTCTTTTCCCTAAACACAAAGTTGCTGGGCCTTCCTACTGTTATAATGATCAATTTGCTTCCAAAACTGTTAATCTTAGAAAAGCACACACAAAATATTCAGACACAGAGGTTTCAGTGGTAAATCGATAGAACTAGTCAACATTCATTGTTCCTGTACCTTAATGCTGCTCCTGTCACCCTGAAGAAGAATCAATATTATCTTGCCCATGAACATCAGTCTTCCAGTCAGCCTTAGATTTGAAGCCCATTTTTCCACAGTTTTCACATATTTTGCCTTTGCTCTCATGTGATCTAAATGCAAAAGGAGCATCCAGATACCATCTTCTGTTCCTTTTGACAAAGTGGTTTTTTCATTGCAAACTGTTGCTGATTGCTTAATGACGTCTTTAAGATGCTGCTGTACCCAAAGAATCAGATCGTGTACCATGGGCTCAGAAAGATGCTTCTTTGCTTGTTCAAGTAATTTATCTTTCACTTCCATACACTGGGCCCTTGTAAGCTGGTCTGAGTTAACAGAAATATCTGGTAGAGTCGATGGGTAATTGACTGGTAAATGAAATAACAGCTTTAAAAGTACATCTGTATCCAGCAGTTCTTTCACACTGATTTGAATTCTAAATGAGATTCCATGTGTCTCTGGAAAACATAAAAAAAATTAATAATTTTCTTGAAGTTGAAATACATATATATCATTAAATCATGTTATTTTCTTTTCAAAATTCAACTCAAATAACTTCCATTTTCTATAAAATAAGAGGGAGTGATTTTTTTTTT
Source organism: Notiomystis cincta (assembly GCA_013398075.1). Lineage (NCBI taxonomy): Eukaryota > Metazoa > Chordata > Aves > Passeriformes > Notiomystidae > Notiomystis > Notiomystis cincta. The sequence continues at coordinate 125,165 of VZRX01017930.1, read as the reverse complement.
GCAGGGTGGGGGCTTGAAACCAATGGCTCAAGCTATACCTGCAGGGAATCCTGAAATGAAACACTTCTATAACATAGCAGAAAGAAAGTTATTAACACATTCTAAAAAGCATTCACACCTTTTGGCTCTTTCAAAGTCTAGACAAGCCAGTAATAAAGAATTGTCTCTCTCAAACACATAACTCAACTTCCACAGCTCAATAGCAAAAGCCAGAACAACCAAAAATAGAGACTCTTCTGGATGGACTCAGCACTACCCTAAGTCTGCTCCTAAAGAAATCCATAAGACTTCTAACATCAATACTAATGCAAGGCAAACAGACTTGCACTGGGTATTTTTTAAGACATTCAAAGGCAGTTCCACACTAAGGAGAGGCCTGGAAAGAAAGAAGTCAGATTCTTTGTCCCCTACAACTTGCAGAGAAAATATGCTTAAATTTTTTCTGCCAGCTCCTCTACAGCAGTTGGACTGGCATAAGGAAAACATCTCTGTTGGACACCTGACCCTAGATACTACACATATAAATATGCATGTGCTCATATTAATGTATGTATATGTATCTTCATATCTGCTCAAAATCTGTTGCAGGTCTACTTAAGAATCGAATTATTTTCAGAGTGAAAAGGATACACATAGTATGCAGCAAGAAATGCTAAAGACCAACCTGATAAATCATAAAATCAAAGATGCTTAATATGAAAGTTAGGTACAGTAATTCATGAAATAAAAATTTCTTAACTAGAAGTTTCCCAGAAAAACAATACAAAACTTGACAAAGTGAAAAGCACAAAGACCTAACCTACTTTTGCTCCTCTGTCATGAAGTAAGAGGGTATCAATCAGACAAAAGATGATCTTCTTCAGATGTTCTCTGCTTCACCTCTTTGATGTATTCTAAACATTTCACCCCTTTTCTTTCAAATATTGCTAGAATGTCAGGTTGATTCACTCTATGAGGGCAGGGGAAGCCAGATTTGAAAGGCAGATTAGAGCAGAGTGGAGTTTCAGAGCAGGTCTTTTGAAGTGACTTGCACTCTTCCCCCCTACCTTACCTTCCCTTCCTTTACATGACAGTCAGATGAATTATGTTTGATTAGTATTGCTGATGCTGCTAACCAACCTCTCACAGTGCCCTCTATGATTTTATATTTGAAACCTAATAAAAAAGTGGAACAATCTAAAAGTGACTTGGACACACAGAAGTACTTTAGAAAGCATATCCAAGGGCTTGTTTCCAAACCTCCTTCCTGGGTCGTACAAAGAACTCTCAAGGTCAGAGAAGGCACAAAAGAAAATCAGCAAATTCTCCAAACCAAATAATCAAATTCTAGCAGTACTATAAAGAAGTCTCCAAACATCTACAGACCATCACTACCTAAGAGTCAAATCCAGTGGTGAAAGCAGTAGATGCAAATCCAGTGAATTCAATGAAATCACACCCAATCATGCCCGTATTTATAGGCACTACTAGTCAAGAGAGTCATTTCCTGCCAACAGGAGTTTGTGTTCAATCCTCCAAGACCCTAGCAAAGGTTCCAGACTACTTTTAAGATAAATGTATTCCTCAGAAAAACACCAGCCTTGGAAGAGACCCTTGCACATGGTCAGTAGCTACGGAGGAGGACCTCAAGCCTTCCCATTCCAAGCTCTGTCTTGTGCTGCCCTGACAAATGTACCTTCCCAGGCCCCAGCAGCAGTAGCTCCTGTGCTGTTACACCGGGCTCAGCACACACAACAATCTCAAACAGGGACAGCAAACCTGCCCTGTGCATCCTGGGGCCCCCAGCACCCTGCTGGCCACCACGGGGGTGTCTGCTCACACAGCCATGGCACCAGCACGGCGCTGCTGCTGCCCTGTGTCCCTCAGCTGCCCCCAGTCCAGGCAGCCCCAGCAGGTACACAGCCAGCTGGCATCTGGCTGAAGGGGATGTTTGTATTATTGTATTCCTGCCCGTGAATCACTTCATTCTGAACTGTGTTGCCAAGAGATTTTAAAATGCACAGCCTATGTAAGCTGAAAAATACTACTCTATTGCAAGCTTAATTACAGTGACAGAAAAACATGTTACCTTTCTGATAATCCTCCTAGGATTTTTTCACTTAGGTTGTCACAACAGATCTCACCAACTCAGAAGTAACAGAGGAACAGACAGGCCAACCCTGCCCCTCCGACAAGGGCCTCCTGCTGCAGTGATCCTATTCTTCAGCCTGCAAAAATCTCACACCTTTCCTTGTGATGAACTAATCTGAAGGAAGCAGAACAGCCTCGCATTCCAAGGTGTCTCACCCTGAGCCATCGGGAAAAGCCCAGCCGTGCTCATTTACATCTGCTTCAGACTTAACTTTTAGAAAGAAGAATCAGTTCAGAACCTTTGCAGGGCTACAGTATCTGAAGTTTATTTAAACCTTGCAGCGTCCATTTTCTGCACCAGCGCTGCAGATGCTGGCAGAACAAAGAGCAAACCACCGGCGCCCTGCACAACCTGGCTCCAAAGAAATATTTCCTTTGTTTGCACATGCTACAAGGGCCGAGTTGTCTTCACAGCAACATGGTGATTATTTCTGAAATAAAAGGTTGGGTATGACTGTTCTGCTGGCATTTAATGTGCTAATCAGACTAAACTCAATACATTTTAACTCATTTTCCCCCATAGCTGCATGCTTATCAGTATATTTAGCTCTAGCATACTTCAGATTTTTTCTTATGTTCCATGTCAACCAGACAGATATCCCCCTCCTCTCCTGCCCAAAGGCATTTTATGCAACACATGCAGTCTATTTTTAAATTCAGAAAATGGCACCTACTAATGTACAAGCTTAGAATATCTAAATATATTTTTATAGCAAGGTTGGTGAACAGACCAAAAGAGAACAGATTAACAATTAAATTATGGATTTCTATCTGTAACACTAATCTTTGCAAATAGATATGTAAGGTAAAAAGATATGCTGTAATTAGTTTATTTAAATTCATCCACACATTGGTTTTGATAAAAACACATTTTACATGCTGAATACTTCATTGTTAAATTCCAAAAAGCCAAAGTTTTTACCATACCAAGAGACCTGTAAAAGCATTCTCTTACATTCTTCCAAACCACGAATCCCCAATGGCCTCCTTTTTGATCCCATGGATCTACACACAAATTACTCTTAATGTCGTAGAGATTGCATAACATAACAGTCTTCCTGGAAGTTATGTCTGTGCACCTTTGTCAATGACAATTTACATGGTTTGAAGAGATAAAGCAAATGTAAGCTGGAGCAAAAGTTAATTGTATATAGAGTAGAGGATTCTGCAGCTCCAGTAAGTAAATTCCAAGAGTAAGAAAATACCAATAATCATTGCTATAAATAATCTTTTCAATTCCAGCAGCAAACTATGTAAATCAATCAAATATACCTGATCCAAACATATCATGAACACAGCCTGGTTAAAAGGCCCTGCAAGGTCACATAACACCAATGTAAGTCAAATAGCCTTGTTCCCATTGTGCACTTGTGGCACCTCACTTTATGTCCAGGAAGGTTTCTAAACCCTTTAGATTCTGGCAACTTATAAACACAAAATCATTTTTCCATATACGAAGCACAGAGAAGAACGTGCCTGTATTTCTCAACAGATTTGGAGGAACAGACGTCTATATGCAATGTTCAGATATGCTCACGTGTTTTAAAATTAACATCTGATAAGCCTGGATACTGCTTTTTCAAACTATGCCCAAAATAACATTCCTGAACTTTTTCACTTAAAAATAAAGCTCAGTTGAAACATTTCATCAATCATATTTTAAAAATACAACCCTAAATACCAGTTTAAAAAAATAAAATGGTAGAATTCCATGCTTGTACTGGAACAGGAGGTGTGTTGTGTATCTAGATACAAAATTCTGGTTAATTGTGCTCCCTGCAGACACCAATGCCTTCATCCAACCTCTTCCTCAAGCACAGTCACCTACAACAGGACAACTGTCCAGGACAATACCTAGATATTCTGAGTATCTCCAGCGAGGGAGACTCCACAAGCTCCCTCAGCAGCCTCCAGCACTCAGTCACTCTCACAGTAAAAAAAAGTTTCCTTATCAATCCCAGCTCTTAGGGCTGAATACATCCATGTGCAGACAAAATCTGACAGCAGGCCACTGCCTCCACCTTCAGCAGCATTCCCCAGGACTTCAGTGCAGTCCAACCAGCAGGAAGCTGCTCCCTGTCCATCACTCTGCGGGTCAGCTGACAGGACTCTGCAATAGCTCCCAGGGACCTGTGGTACACAACACAGGCATTCTCTGTGTGTATATGTGCATGTGTATCTCTCTCCAACAAATATCTAAGAGTTATCACATCTGTGGTAGGCACTAAGCAAAGTTTACTAATGGTTTGGATCTGAACAGACACCAACACTTGCATATCCAACTGACATTTAAGGCTGACAGAGTTGCAATTGTACACTGGAACTACCGAGACTTATTCTCCCTTGCTGAAGGGGCATCTTCACAGCACGGAACAGCAGAGACTGACAGAAGCCATCTCTCAGTACTATGTTCTGATCAGTGGCCACCATGGCTGGTGCAGAAACCACGAAGGTGTCTACACTTCCTACCTTCCTTGCCTACAGCATCCAGCAGCTGATGGGAACAAGTACTGCAAACCTGATCATTCCACCCACGGCAGACACGACCCGTCAGCCTCAGTACCCTGTAAAACCTACAGATATCTTGCTGCAGCAGGACATCTGGCACGTCACAGTGCCCAGGTTGTCAGCTTAGCCCAGAAAAATACAGAGATGACCCAACGCTTCTCATGCACAGCAACAGCGGTACCCCTACTCAGTATTACGGGATCAACAGCTGCTCTTGTTAACACGTACAACACTGACGGCTCGTTTACCCAGCGAGCAGCCAGCCCGCTCCCAGCGCTGCCCCTCGCTTGCCCCCAGGGCCTGCAGGGCGCTGCGAAGGTCCCGAACTGAAAGCGAGCGGGGCCCGCGGGGCTCCGTGCCCCGAGCGCGGCGGCAGCACAGACACCCGGCGGGGCAGGGNAGGAGCCCGCGCCCTGGCCCCCTGCCTCTCCCTCCGGCCGGCCGGCCCTGCCCGAGGAGCCCGCGCCCTGGCCCCCTGCCTCTCCCTCCGGCCGGCCGGCCCTGCCCGAGGAGCCCGCGCCCTGGCCCCCTGCCTCTCCCTCCGGCCGGCCGGCCCTGCCCGAGGAGCCCGCGCCCTGTCCCTTCATCCCTGTCCCAGGGTGTGGAGCGTTGCGCGAGGACCCGACCCACAGGGAGGAAGAACCGGCTCGGCCTCGGGGTGTACACGACCCCGTACATCGCAGCCGCACACACCCCTGCACAAAGAGTTACTAGAATATAAAATTACCTTTCTTATAATTAACTACTGTGGCTTCGCAATCATTCGCAAACCAGCCCTCACACCGAGGTTGTGCACTGCCAACAGGACCATTTACCCCCAGGCAAAATCATCCAGTATCTTCTCTTATTACAAAATCACTTTGAAAAGCAAAGGCTGGGGGGTTACTTTTCAGGAGAGTATATCCTGCTACTTCTAACCTGCTAACTTGAGCTGAAATAACAGGAACTATGAGGGGCTGAGCAGGAGGAAGAAGATGCTGGCAGGAGCAGCACAGCCGGGCCGCTGTCAGAAAGAAGGCTGTGGTGGAAATTAGCCTTAGAAGTGCTCCTTTCTATTATTAAGAACTTCCTTGCCCTGGTCTTTCCCCCTTCTCCTCTGCCACTTTGCATATTCCATTTTACATGTTTAAATAAAAAAGTCGATGTAAATGTCTTTTGAATTGACACTATCACAAGACATGGAGGTCCCTATGAATAAGTTACTGCACTCTGACATTTGGAAGTCATCAAATGAGACAGTATAATGTCAGCTTGATATTTTTCACTCTATGAAAATATCAGCTTCATGTCAAAGATCTAAATTCCATCTTAATGTAATAAGTTTTCGTGTATTCACAGACAACTGAAAATGCTAAATATTTAAATTTGAAATGAACATCTACAGTTACAATCTGGCCTTCATATTCCATTATTATGAATTTGAAAGTCAAGATCTTATTTCCCCTCTTTCTTACTTTCTTCAAGCACTGAAGTGTTTGATGGAATTTTTGCCATATTCTCTAAATGGATACTTCCCCATCAACATGTGGCAAACAAAGTTTAAAAAGTCTTGCTTTATAGAGTCAGCCTCTATTAAACCAGCTCCAACATCCTGCCATAAAATGATTGTGCCACCAGTATCCTCCACTTTGCCTGACAAGACAAACAGAATGCAATACACAGGTTAGATTAATCCTCCCCGTGTTATTTGCAAAAGCAACTCCTCCTCTGCCTTCCACTCACTGTAATTACAGCCTAAATTAGCTGTTGTTTCAACTACCACTAGTGAATATCTATAAAACTGTGCATTTAGACCAGTTTTTCCCTAACCTGAGTGGCAAATCAGAGGAGTAGACAGACATTTGGACAAAAGTCAATTTGGAACATCCATCTGTGTCTTCTCACCGTCAGTTCCATGCCAGCCCCGTTGCCATCTCCTGGATCGTAGCTGCAGGCAGCCCTAAAAGCCCCAAAAGCCCTAAAAGCTCGTGCTCCAGAAAGCACTGAAGCAGCACCAGGAAGCCTCCAAGTCAGTGCAGTTGCCCGTTTGGGGCTCCCAAGGCAAACAGTCACGAGGAAGCCGTGACTGCAGGAAGGTGGCAGCTGACACAAAGCACCTGCAGCTCCCTGACTGTCTGACAACAGTGCTGGCAGCTCTAATGCAGCCAGAATGCCATTCCTACCAGCCAGAACTCTCCTCACCTGAGGTAAACAGCACTGCTTGTTCAGAGACCTCAGAAAGAAGCTACCATTTCTCTAATAACAACTCTAAGTGTTACTGCAATGGTAGAAGTCTTACCCAAAGTGGCTTGTACAAAACTGGCATAGAAAAACCAACAGGAAACCTGTAAAAATCTCTCCAAATAAACTAAGAGGCAAAAGCTTGAAGAAAACAGAAGGAGAAGCAACCCCAGTAATTGTGAAAATACATGATAAAACATGGAAGTATTTTTCCCCCAAGTATAACTAGTGGAAAAGTTTCGTTTTTCCTTTTTTTTTCTCTGTGGTTTTTTTACACTTGAAATGAACTCATTTAACAGAAAATTTACATTGCAAATTAAAGCTGCCAAAAGTTGCATGGTTTGCTGTAAGGTTAAATTCAGCATTTTCATGAGGTTTTGCTTTTCAGTTCTTGAGAATGAAATAACAAATTTTCATTGCTATATAAAAAAAGACCGGTAATTTGAGAAAAAAAACAAAGCGGAGGAAAAACCTTTTCTACTGCTTTTCCATTACTTTTCTTTGTAAGTATTTTAGAAGCAAGTGTTACAAAGATTTGTGATCTAGCAGTGCATTTTTAAAGGCACTTGCATCTCTTCTCCATGCATCAAACTGCTCTAAGTCAATTCCCTGAGACACTTAATCTTTGGGCAGATGGAAACTCATTTTGAAAGTGTACTAATGATCAATTAAAGCATTAGCTATCTCTGCAGACAGGAGGTTTATGGGGTCATAGTCTTCAGAAGCTGGAGGCAAGAACAGCAGCATGTTAGCAAAATAGCTAAAACTTTCTGTAGTTACCACAAAATTGGCAAAACATTGGGACAAAAAAAAAAAAAAAATGACAGTCTTCTTTTTTTCGCCGTAACACGTAGAAAACGAATGTGATGGTTTCTATTGTATGAGAGAGGCCATGGTCTAAACTGAACATCAGCAAAAGAAATAATCTTATCTTTTAAATTTTCTTAATGAAGCCTAATAACTATCCCAGTACTTCCAATAAATTTACATAATCCTTTGAAAATTGGATTCACTCAGATTCCAGTCAAAACTATGTACCCACATTGCAAATATGCAGACATTTTGTGAGGAGCTGCCGGTGGAATCTGGGGCTCCTTGGTAATAATGTGTCATTTCACACCTGCTCAAGGCCCCACCATGAGGTTTGGAGTTGAGTTCTCTGCCCAGAAGTTTCTATGAAATGTGACATACAAGTAGTAAGACCAACAGATGTAACTGTCACATTCATAAAAGAATATAAGATTCTTCCTTTAGGAGTTTGACAAGCCATTTTTTCTTGAAGGAGAAGCACATAAAAGTGATTAGCCATCTAATGCAAACTAAAAAGTTTGCTTTTTATGACTTGACATGCCTAGTGTGACCATAGATTCCTAATACTAACACTGATGAGAGAATCAATTCTTATTAGATTCACTGCATAAAGATCTGCATGCAATTTAACTTGTACAAAGGTAGAATAATAAATAGAACACATTTTCTTTCAGTGAGAGTAAAAATGCAGGAAGTTGCTTACTAAAAATTTGTAAAAAGCTAGCAATCCTTTTAATGCATTTTTAAAAAGAACATATGTAAAGATACTTGTGGGTAGGGAAGGGTTTGATGCTGAAGACATAAGCACATTTAGCATCCAGTAGTATATTCTATCCTCAAAATGTTCAGCTTCCACATCAAGTATATTGGCTTGTGGAACCTTACTACATGGACACCCCTCCAGGTGTAAGCAAAGGAGACAGAGAATTAGCATGCCATTTAATTTAGTAAGTGTTGGGAACAGATGTCTTTAAAAAGTGATGGCTCTGAAAAAGGCATTTCTACCCTCTAGAAAAAACAAACTTTTCAGTAAAAGTCCAAATATTAGGCAGTGCTTCTTAGTCTGCCAGTTCATTTTCAGCTGCTGAGCTACAGCAATGTCTCTGCACCTTCATCTTTTGCAATTTGGCACATTAGCTACTCTTCCCCCACACTGATCCAAGAGTGGAACAGACACAATGGGAGTGCATAAGATGACAGACTATTTATGACCATTTTCAGAGCACTGAGAGGTCATTTGCCACTCTCACACCTTTTGAAAGCAGAACAGTATTCATCAGCACATTTGAGACTTCAAATTTACAAAGCACATTAAAGTCCTGATGGTAAATACATTATGTAAAGAATGTTGCACTAAACTAGCGTGCCTCTTTCACCTCATAATTCAAAAGTGGTAATCCCGAACACTTTGCTTTGGCAGTAGAAAGTAGTAATAATCAAGAATGGATACAACTATCTTCTTACAGCAACACAGTCTCTTTCTTTTACAGCAAAGCAGGGCAGAAATTTTAAGCCTTAGCTGAAAAATTCTTAGAGGGATTGAATGTAGGACCATCAGCATAGTAGGAAAGGAAGAAGCAAAGGTGTTTTTAGGGAACAGAGGGGAAAATAAATAAATAAATGAAGAGTGATAGAAGAATGACAGAAGAGCTACAGTTTCCCCTTCCAAAACTGTGTGCAAGGGCAAAATGTTACAGCAGTCAGGTACTCCAGGCATCCCAGAAAGGCCAGCCTCTGAATTACTCCCCAGTTACAGAGCACTCATTGGCCAGACAGCAACAGGACAGACTGCAGAAGAGCAGAGAGCTGGTCCCTGGTGACTGAGCAGGAGGGTGCTGGGCAGAGCACCGAGTCTGGTGCCCCGCAGAGTGGCAGCAGTGCCGGGGGAGCCACTGCAGCGACACCGCCGCAAGCGGCCAAACCCTCCCTACCTGCACCCAGAGCAGCTTCCTGCTCCAGGAAACCAGGGGCAGCACCACTCCTGACCCCGTGTGCACGGCACAAGGCCTGCTTACAGCTGGGAAGGTTGTGCTGGAGTCCTTTCCCACAGTCCCACAGAGTGCAGTTTCTGGGCACTGCAACATCCTTAAGGAAACGTCTTCAGGGCAGGCCAGGAGGGCACCCCTAACTTGCTTCATCTGCAAGAGTCAAACACAACAGGCCAAGCAAGGCTTTGATACAGTAAAGCAGAACACAGGTCAACTTTAGATATCTAAATACAGAACTAATTATAAAAGCAGCCTTCCTTTAGTGAGTGTCTGCATTTTCCCTTTGGAATGTGCACAAGGTTAACCTCGGTTTGAGATGTTGGTTCCAAAATTGTTTCAGCCTGACCAGGATTGGGAACCTGATGTCACTGCAGAATTCCCTGAAAGGGCTTGATCAGGATACTTCTTCACTTTCTTGGGCTCCATGAACTCTCCATACCTTCCTATACTTACAAAGAAAGGATAGAAATTTATTTATTTATGCATATACACACATTTCTTTTAATATAGCTGAACATCCTTCCTAAGGATTAAAAGAAAAAAAATTTAAATCACCATTTTTCAAATTTACATTGGAAGTATAATAATTCTGACATCTGTGCATCATGCATCAAGAAACCCAAGCCTAAAGAAGAAAACTCCATTTACTTCCTGAATCCTTACTGTTTGTAGAAATTAATTGTATTCATTTAACCTTCTAGGAATTTTTTTTTATTTCCTTGCATTCCTCTCAAGTTAGCCAGGCTCAGGATGAATGTATTTTTTGTCATATACTCTTATTCTGAGAACTGCTCTTTCAGTTGGCAAATGCTTGAATTTAGTCCTTGGGTTGGGGTTCATATTCACCTGAAAAATGAGTAAGTACATAATCAAAGATGTGACAGTAGTTAAGTTGTAGTAATATACAATAATATATAGTAATGATATCAAATATTTACTCAATAACAAAAGCTTATTTTAATAATTCTTACAGCCAAAAGTATGATCACCAAATACCAGTTAAGAAAAGTATATTTATTTGATTCTCCTTTTAGATTGATGACAAAGTAGTACATTTCATTACCAGCAGCACAGAAAAGAACAATTTTGAATCTATGGAAGATGGAACATAACAGGAGAGAATAAACACGTGAAGTGGCTTGTAACAGTTTCCCCAGATTTAGCAGCAATTACAATTTCCATGCTCTCAACATCACACTGCCGAAATCAACAAAGCAAACTCATTCTTTTGAAGCTTCTGAAGTACCCCCTAGAGTGGTGTAGCCTTTCCATATTTAGTTACAAGAAATACAAAATCCTCAGTGTAGCAAGTTGCTAAATGCATAAACCAACAACTATAAAAAAAATCCCCAAAACAACCCACCACCCCAGAGTAGTCCTCAATCTTTACTGTTAGAACAGATCAGTTCCTTCATAAGTCAGATGTGCTTCATACAAACTCACTTTTCATTTATCTCATCCACACCTTGCCTACTCAGATGGAATTTTTTTCTTCCCTGTTTATCATTTATAGATACAGATATGTATCTGAATCACTGAAAAGGTGAAAAAGGAATGAGCAAAGGGGATATGGGAAAGAGCATAGTTTTCTTCTTAGGATTCTGGATAATATTTATTCCTACCATGCACAACAGTTGTCTCTGCAGTGGGAACTACTCGTGATCATTAGAATCCTAAAGTAGCAAAGCTTCCCTGACTAATTTTTCCCTAAATGGGAAGTGACTTTCCTGAAACATTAAGAGGGGCTTCCTATAAAAAAAAAATTAAAAAAAAGAAAGAAAAGGAAAAAACACTTCCAATGTCAGTTAAGCATAGGCTGCTTTTAGAAAATGAAGTGTACAGCTAGTACCCCATTAAGGTTAGGGAGTTTCAAGAAGGCAGCTTCCCCCGTTTGAGAAGCTACAATGTGCTATTTATTCCCTTACTCCTTCCCATTTCCAAGTGTTTTGCACAGCACCTGAAAATTACTGAGTTGTGCAAACTTACAGCCATTACAGTGGAAGACTTAAACCAAAAAAGTTACTTTCCCTTACCAAGCACAAACAATAATCAAATCTTTATGCCATGTATTGCTCTTAGAAAACACTCCAATCAACCTTCTCCCTTGGCACTTCTGAGATCTTTTAGCCCAGTTATATACACACCTGTAATACACCTCACTATACTCACGTGTGTGACTGTGTAGGTCACACCCCCTCGTGCAGTTCCTTATTGTATAAAAAACCATGCTGTAATAAATATCATTAATGCAGCCAGGATGCCAAATACAGGTGCATTGCAGGAGGTTCTTTAAATAAGGCTTAGCTCTGTCCTGAATTCATTACACAACACACATTATGGACATGAAAATAATGATATATTTTCTTACATCAGAAAACCAGCTTTTAAATATTCAAATAAATAGCCATTAAATAGCAATTTTATGTCCCTTTAGAAATGCTGTTTTAAAAGTGACACTCACTTCCTGCTTCTATCAGATGTCTTTCTGCTCCAAGAAAAACTGCAGACTAAGGCATGAGTATATTCTCCTTTTCTACGTAGCATACCTTTAAAATACTAATAGTACAGTCCACTTCCACTAACTGATTAACTGAAGTTTTCTGAGGAAGTGTGTATTTGAATAGGTAAAATGTCCATGTGAAAACAAGTACATCCTTTTATAGTGTAAATAAAAGACGCAATTTGAAAGAGTTCCGACGTTTTACCCTTTATTCATCATGGAGGTATCCAAATACTTTAAATATGTGAAATAATTTATGAAATTTCCAGTTTTCACTAATCAAGTAATGCTCAGAACTCCAGTCAGAATCAGAATTTTAATATATTTGGAGCAGCAAAAAACGAAAAAAAGGTGAGCTCACGCAAAATCTGAGACAAAGTAAGAAAGGCTTCCCAGTTCTTAAGAAAATTAAGATACATGTTTTTGCCACTGTAACTTTATTATTCCTTTTGAAACACCACAAAGCGTTGGCGTGCTCGACAAGAGACTTCCCTGTCCTCCCTTCCCCCCGAAGAGCAGCGGTGCTGACGAAAGCAGTGACAGCTGCAGGACCGTCCAGCTGGAGCCCTGCCGCTGCCGAGTCCCTGGTGCGGAGGAAAGCGCTTACTTTTCGGGTACACACCGCAGCAGCCCTTAGGAAGTCCAGCGCCACCAGGCCACTTTCACTCTGTCCCAGACGGCCGAGAGCGAGTCCAGCGCGGGGCGCACGTCCAGGATGGTGAACTGGTAGTTCTTGTCCACGGCTCCGCCGTCGTAGTAATCGATAACGTACCGCACCTCCTTCCCACAGCGGTCCACTATCCAGTCGTGCCGGTCGAAGGGCAGCTCGTACCTGGAAGGACAGGAGCAGGCCGTGGGCGCGCCTGAATTACGGACTGGGACAGTAGGAGCCTGCAGAGGCAGCGCAGCCCGATTCAAGATTTACTTGCCCACGAGATCCCGCCGGTACCGCTATCTTCTGGCAATTCTAACTCGCAGTACCCCTTCTGAAGCACCTCTGAATTGGCTGCACACCGTGTTTTCAGACACTTCTCTCTACTCTCCCATCTCACTGGAAGCCCTTCCCCCCTGCCCACGTACCCCATCCACGAGCGTATTCGGGCTCTTGGTGAGTACTCCTTTGCTTTGCCTCCAAACCGCATCAGTGACGGCCCACACGGACATTCCCTGTGCATACAGTTGAAAAGGAAAAGTGTTTTTGCCTTGAACACAGCCTTATTTTCAGTAATTGAACCACTGTGGTAATTTGTTTTAGTAACACAGAAACCGAGTAGAACAAAGCAACAGTATAAAATTAATTACAAGTGATATAAAACAACTTATTTTTCCTTCTTTAAAGCTTTGAAAAGCCACCCGGTTTCTATCAGCACTTACTGCTGGTACGACAAAGTATCTCTGATATGCTCCACACCATTGTTCTACTTTGTCAACAAAGCAGCTCTCTGCAAATCTAATCCACAGATTTAATAGATTAAAGAACAGAAAACCATAATCCAAACTACTGTGTAACAACGATCATGGAATTTCAGAGAAAAATTTATAATACTGAATGCTTAACTAGTCTGTCTCTTGTAGGAACAGGGACTATGCTGACCTCAAAAGTGACAGCTGGCTTTACACCAGTCATGCTAATCCAAGATTACAACTCCTATCTTTGTCATAACATAGTGACAAATATTCCATATGCAACATTTCATATGTACATACATAGCATGTAGAGCTTCCCACTTCAAAATCTCCTTCCAAGCTTGCTCATTGTTTTGATTATGAATCTTAATAATGTTGGTCATGTCTTCACTTGTTATGTCATCATCTTTCCACCTCCACCTAAAAAATAAGAACTTGAAAAGTCTATAAACATTACAACATAACTACTCCACCTTCCTCAGTTTATCTGATGAACTTCTGAATAGAGACTTAAGGTTGCATGCAAGACACAAGCCAAGTATGCAAATTTCTGGCTTATGTGCTTAAGCATCTTGAGAACCACTTCATTTTCTGTGCAGAAGTGTAGTTATCCAACTTATCATCACAGAGATCCACAAATTCTACATTGCTAAATTAACAGCTTAACTGGATCAGAAAGTTATCAGAGTGTGCAAACATCACCACATCCACAGTATTCATAAAAATGCTCAGGAAAAATCCCACTTGCATTCCTAATGCACAGAAGTCCTGTAATCAAGTCCTGTATGCAATACATTTTGCAAACACTCAGAAATACCTTTTATCTCTCTTGACACTGCACTTTGACTGCATTTGTGCTTCCTTTTCAATTGGCATAACATTAACACATTTCAGTGTTTACAGGACCAAAATCTGCATGTTCCATAAAGGCTGTTTATGTCATATTGTTATGAACCATATCAACACAAAGAACAAAGAATTACTATTGCTCCAAAAATAAGCCACCTGTAAATGTAAAGTTCACCTGTTCAAGAATGACAAGTCATCACAAAAGAATGAGGAAACATCAGCACAGAAGCATTTTTAGGCCACAGAAGACATTAACTGTTCAATTAAGCCTTGCCTACACTAAATTTCTGTAAATACCAAAAGTATCTGCCTGCAAATTTCCTCATTTTAGCAATTCTTAGATGTTCTCACATAGAACTTTTATTGTCATTTTACAGGATTAGCATGAAACCAACTGAGTTTGAAAGTTGGCAATCATGCAAACTTTGTGTAGACCTGTGCATGGACTTTTAAGAAAATTTTCTGAGCCACCAGCAGTTGCTTGACATTTTTTACCATCCTCCCAATCACTAGAAGACACATGGCCTTTAAGACCAACTCATCCTTTAAAATAAAGGTGTTTATAGAAATAGTACTTTTATTTTAAAATATCTACTTTATTATTTACTGGTTAAAATCCACAGACTCTCAAAAAAAAAAAAAAAAAAGGAATAATAACTAATGATACTAGTTCATGAATTCCAGGCTCACAGACACCATCTGATAATTCACAGTGTATTTACCCTTTTCTTAGCATAGCATTCCAGAACATCTGCTCTGAAGGGTAGACCCATTTCTTGTCAGAATGTGCTCTAGGAATGGAAGATTCTTCTCTAACAGTTGACAGTGGAAATGGCTGACCTGGGGATGGCTGCTGATTGGGAGGAGGCATCTGGAGAACAAGGAGAACCAACAACAAACTAGAGTATTAACATTTTTTTAAGTCACAGAAAAATCAAGAAAAATCAAAGCATAATCAAACAGTCAGCTCCTACAAAGATCAAGAAGTTCAGCTTTATTTAAGTCCACCAAAATGATCTTTTTTGCAGCAGAACTCTTTGCACAAGTTTATCATCAGAAGACTATAGGAATGCTTTCTGCCTAAACTTCAACTTTCAAAAGAGCAATGCTTTTTGTAAACCAGAGGAAATCTTGGAGATACTAATCATAACTGAACTATACTGCTATTACATAAAAACTAAAATGCACCACTGTATCCTAAAAAACATATATGTTACTAGTAAGTAGAAAGGAAAAGATATTTTAAAACAGGAAAACCATCAGAGATGTAAATTTTAATACAATGTTAAATAAGATGTAACTTGGTTTTAAATAAAAATTTGCACACAAAAAGAAAAAAAGCAGTCTTAAAAATAATTTTTAAAAAAAGTTATTTCACAGGGTTTCCAGCTTAGCAACACTATTTACAACAGTAACAACAATAACACTATTTACATTTTTGGGTACAATACTTCAGAGGAAAACAAGACTAAAGAAAATATGTGAAGTAAGCAAAAGTTACCATATTGCTGGGATCTATGTCATCTTTCACTTGAGAGGCACCAGACTTCACAGGACATGCTACAAATTCATAAGCTCGTTCTTGATGTGCAGGAACATCATCTCTGCTCTCAGTTCTCTGATCAGCAGTCTTCATGTGCATTGGACAACCTTAAACACAACAGCAGTGTACACTTTGCTACAAAATGAAAACTCTAATACATTAAATAGAAAAGTTCATTGAAGGCTTGTGTAAACGCAAATGGGTATTTCACTCTTTCTTCTGAGCTGTTCAACAGTTTTCAATGCTCTCTTTCCTGCATTTCAGGACCCAAAATCATGATAAGATCTGAGTTTCCTGTATAGTTTTGAATGCTCATTTCCCACTCCTATGCTGGCCCAATACCGAGCTGTTTGTACCTAAGATTTCCTCATGGAAGCTGACCCAGTGCCTTGACGGAGTCAACAGAAGAGCTGATGTCCTTCTCCAGGCATTCATCTCATTCCACTCTTCTGCTGCCCTTCTCCAGATGCAGAGTTTTTAGTGATAAGCAGACAACCAGTTACCACCTCTGTAGGGGCTCCCTGACTCTCTGTGGATGTACCACACCACGGAACAGATTTGTAGGGCCCCTGTGAAACGGGACAGCTGGGAGAGACCCAGAGGCTCTACGGCAAGCACCTCCTGTCTCTACAAATAAAGCAGCTTGCACAGTGTTCTGGTGAACCAGAAATCAAGGAAAATTAACTTGAGAATGACTTTTGTTAAACGAAAAACTCAAGTTTATTTAAGGAATTTCTCCCTTCCTCCCTCAAGATTTTTCAGTCTGGTTTCCATGTTCCATTTAGGTTTCAAGAATGATTACCGCTCATTTTTTCCTGATGCATGGGACATTCTGAAGGTGGAGACGCCGTCTGATATTGCCTGGATGCATTTGGTGACTGCTCTGCAGCAGCCGGGGAGGATGCAGACAAACCCATGGCCTCTGCACAAAGAGATCAAATCTCTAAAGAAAAGGAAAGCAAACATTCGTAACACAAAACTACACTGGTTTTTTATTAAGGTGAACGCCAAGTGCAGGTGCAGTGCTGCACCACAAATTAACAACTTAACTGAAAACTCGATTTAAGTAACAAGCTTCCAGTCCAAACACAAACCCAAGCGCCTACCAGGCTG
>VZRX01017930.1:79278-108024 GCA_013398075.1 Notiomystis cincta | reverse complement strand
GGGGCGCAGGGGGAGCCCGCGGCGCGCAGGGCCGGCGACAGGAGCGCGGTCCCAAGGTGCCGGCGACAGCGACCGTGCCAGCCGAGGCCGCGGGAAGCACCGCGCAGCGAGAGCTACCTGTGCTCGTGCCTCTGGGCTTCTTTGAGAAATCCTTGTCCCTTACAACCGCAATTAATCGTTTTAGGCTAGGAGGAACCCGCAGCGTACTAGCAGCACGCATCGATACCGTAAAGGTGTATCCTTTTTACTATTAAACTTGCGGAGATAGTAAAGTTACTTAAGATTATTTTAAACATCAACTAGCCACGAAAAGTATCACAGCTCTTTTAAGATTTCCTGAGAATAACGCCTTACTTCCAAGCCAGAAGATGCAGTTGAACTGTGTGTGTGAAATACACAGAAGATGGAGCTCGGTGTGCATCAGAGACGGAATACCACCTTCACCCCATCCCTTTCTGACCAACAAGAGACCTGGCTATGCAGTGACCACTGTAACAGTAGGTACAAACCCCACAGCACTATTTCAGTGTTCATCCCACCACGGGGACTCTAAAGAGGCTGTCAAGTGCAAAAAGCAAGTGGGGAGATGAGAAGCATTCATTATAAATGTGTAACAATTAGAACTGATTTTAAAAATCACCACAGTTTCTTCCCAAATACTCTTATTTTATTGTAACAATGAAAAATAAAACTAAAGTAGAAAGGAATTTAATCTTCAAGGGACACAATTATTACAGTATCTTAGGATGAAGAAAATCCATATTCAAATGTGGAAGAAGGGTGAATGTAAATACAGAAATTAAAGATTCTCTCCCATTTCTTTCAAAAAATACAAATTCTAAACCACACTGAAATAGCTCCAGGCAGCAGTATTTCAAAATATGTAACTACCTGAATTTAAAAAACTTTTATATATTCTTCTCAAGAGTGCTTTTAAGGTAATTTTTACATGACATCTTTCAAAGGAGGATCTTTCTTACTAACAAGGACATTGCCAGTGTGAACATGAAATAAAATTTCAAGTATAAAGCAATATCAAATGTTCATCCTTTCAGTCATTTTTGCCCTTTTGTAGTCTTGATTACTTAAGAGGAAATTATTTTCTACTCTTTCTGCATGCAGGAATTATTAGCACAGCATACTGAGGACCTTAAGATAGAAATTTAGCATCATGTCAGTAATTGAATCTCTACTCTGTGCCCTAGAAAACACTCTGATTGCCTCCATCATTTCCCAGTTTAGGCACATGTGGCTGTGCTGCAGTGTCCTTCGCTGTGATGTAACTAAACAATCCTTCTAAGCCTTCACTTGCCACACACACAGAACCACAGAACAGTCTGGGTTAGAAGGGACCTTAGAGATCCTCTCATTCCAACCCCTCTGCCACAGGCAGGGACTTCTCCCCCCACACCAGGCAGCTGAAAACCTCATGTCACTTAGCCTTGAACAGGGGCATCCACAGGTTCTCTGGGCAGCCTGTTCCAGTGCCCCACCACTCTCACAGGGAAGGATTTCTCCCTAACATCCAATCAAAACCTGCTCCCTTTCAGTTTAAAGCCATTGCCTCTTGCCCTATCACTACATACCTCTGTAAAAAGTCCCTCTCCAGCTCTCCTGTAGCCCCTTTACATACTGGAAGGGCTCTAAAGTGTCCACAGAGCCTTCTCTTCTCCAGGCTGCACAACCACAAGTCATCCACCCTGTCTTCACTTAACAACACAGTTTAATAAGATACTCCCACAGAGCAACTGGAATCTCTGCTTCTAAATATTTCCAGTCAGTGGCAGAAGGACTCTACAGTAAAATAGATTTTCTCTCTCTGATGTTCTCAGATGGAAAATTGGTTCTACTCCTTCCTCTCAAAGTACATAACACTGTAGATGTCAGTGTGCCATCTCCCTGCTTCTCACCATCACCCTCCACCAGAAGCACCAACTGCACTATTAGTCATGGTATAGATAATAGTTTTCACCCTCTGTAAGATAAGCCAAATATCACATTTTTTTAACTCAGTGTAAAGCATTCTTTACAAAGAACACCAAGGTCCCAATCTCAATGAAGCACATGGTCTACCCATAGGTATATTGCACTGTGAACTCCAGAAAAGCAGAGCAAAAGACACCACATTAGCCCACCATCTAAAAAATGACAGATATCCACTGCAAAGATTAAATGAGTTCTTTTTAAAACACAATGCAAAATTATCACAGCAATATGAGGAGAGAAACAAAAGTTTTCAGCAAGAACACAAAGAGTAATAAAAAAAACAGGGAGAAAATGAAAAGCAACTTTGCACCTATGACAAAGAAGTGGATATACAAAGTACTTCCTATATCCTACATCTTAGGGAGAGACAATGTTTCTCACACTTTAAGCAAGATTTGTTGAATGCATCAGTTAAAGAATGTCTCACTGAAAGGCATCCCTTGTTCCCAGCCATGCTCAGTCCTTCCTTTCCACCATTCAGTGTTAAAAGCTGCCTAGTGCCAATAGGAAAGCCTCTTACCAAGCCCCATTGTCCTTCCCCAAGCAGTTGGAAATCTGACCTATATAGCATCTGACCCCAAAGAATGTCTGTTCCCAGAAACTCCCACTCACTTTCTAGCAGACCAACTAGTTAATGAGTACTTTACTACACTAGCAGTGTAAAATTAGTAACCTAAGTATATAATTTATAAATGCAACTAAACACCCTTCAAAAGATGAGAGGAAAAAAAGTAAAAACACCAGACTGCTTAGTGTTTTCTTCTAGTAATTTAGCCACTGCATAGCACAAAAGAAAACACCAAGAAACATTAGCAATTCCTGTGCTTGGAAGCCAGTGGTTAAGACATAAAACAGCAGCACTCTCTAAGGATGCTCGAAGAAACCTCTGGGCTTTACCACACAGTTCATGCTTCCTAGGCAAACGTTCCCTGTGCATATAAAACCTAGGAATTGCCATGCTGAGGAACTCAATTGCCCATCTTAGTATTCAGGAAGGCACTGTGTAGTGCCTCATGTTTATAACATGCTGACAACAGCAGCTCTTTATCCTCAGAGCCTTCAGAGAACTGTCCAGCCTATGCCCTGACACACGTGGTATTACAAGACAGGGCAATATAATTATATTATCCAATCCAAAAGTTCTTCCCCAATACACAACAAAAAGTTCTAGTTTAAGTTACATTCCTGGCCCCAGTGATGTCCTACATGGAATTTCAGCATTGAAAACTCCAGCCACCTGAGCAATGGTGAGGCTCAGACCTCAGACACCCATCTTCACCTTCCTTAAAATAAATAAGACACAGCATGAAATCTCAATATACCATAAAGGCCAGTTGTTTCAGAACTGAACCCCCCCAAACTGTTCTTCCATGATGCATTCATTATAGGTACATAAGCTCTTATCATGTTAAGAAAGAAAAATTCACAAAGTAAGAAAATGTGTTCCTTTCCTTTATTATGAAGTACCAATACATTGCATACAACATGCAATTTATTGCTTATTGACATTATTGCATATATCAAAGGGAAAATAAATCAGCCAATATAATTTTATGCAAGCTCCTAAACTGTTCAAACAAAATACAGAAATGCTTTACAATATCACTGAAATGCTAACAAATAATTCAGATTTTTTCTTATAATAAAAAGTAAATTTAAACCCATAATACTTAGTCATTCACCTTACTATGATGGGTTACTTTTATCACCAATCTTCAGAATTGTTATACTGCATTTTTAAGTTCTTGTGCCATGATAAGGATTGCTACTACAATCAGGTCACATTACTAGTTTAATTTAATAATGTGCTCCTGACATTTTGTGACAGTATTAGAATTTACTGCAAACCAGATTGTCAAGATTTACCAGAAATCAGTCTAGCAGAATCTACAGTTTTATCCTTGCTCTGCACGTAACTTAGATAAACTCATCAAGTTTCTTCTTAGATAGAAGATTATATAAACATTTTCAAATTACAGGCTCCATTACTTATGCCTAACTTGTAACTCATTTGTTCCAAACAGGTTTTCTGATTTCATTTTATAACAGGTTAGCTGTGCTTATTCTACAAGTATAGGTATCTGTCAATATTGAAGAAAACACTGTTTGGTAAATGCATGCTAGAAACAAATCCAGGACATTTGGATGTGTGCATATTAAGTGTGCAAATTATATAGCTGAGCTCATGATTAGCCCTTTTCCTCCCTTCCCCCTATGATTTGATGGATTTTTCTCATGAAACTGGAATAGGATTACTATAAACAAAACCACATTGCATTCAAAATTTTGTATTCTGTATTACAGCTTAGTATTCATATTTAAATGTTGCTTTCAAACCTAGCAAATTTTTAAAAATACCAAAATTTAAAAACCTAGAAGACAATTTACATGCAACATGTTCCATTTGGGTGCAGATTCTCATATACTTAAATATTTATAAGCTCATAAAAGCATGTCCTGTCCACAAGACAAGTACAATGTTTGACATCCCACACATAGATCAAAAAAAAAAAAAAGATACAATACAGAATATTTTATTTGCTTCTATAGTTTCAATTTCAGTAAGTAGGAAGTTATAAATAGCACACTGAATCATTACATGGTTGATACCAAGCCATGCCAAACTCTTCATATTTCACTCTCCCAAAGACACTTCTTTTACTTACAACTAGGTTAAAAATGTATATACTTCGTAATAAACAGATGCCCTCTCAGTGCAGGACATCACACAATGAAACTGTTCTCAGAAGAAATTTTGCCAAAATATTTCTTATACCAAACAATACAATTTATTCTTCATAGCTACCTTCCATTATTTACTGAGCTATAAAGTGCTTGGTTATTATAAATAGAACAAGAATGTCAAAGGAGGTAGCTAGTAGGAATTTTTAATGGATAAGAAACCTTACCAAGTGTTACCATTTAAAAGCATGACTTGAGGATTTATCCCAGATCTCTAAACAACCCAGGCATCACATATTTCATCTTCTCTGTCATAAAAACAACTTCCAAGTTGCCTTCAGAAACCCTAAGAACCTCACCTAACACAGATTTTATCCAAGTTTGGAAGAATGTTGAAAGTTCATTTAATATTATCTCTATTTCCATCAGACTGCTGTCAATCAGGATATCAGGAATGAAGTACTGTTCTTTTTCTGTATTCCACAGACAGAGAAATTCTACCAGGACCAGACCTTCCCTCATGAAGTTCCTTGCAGCCAGATAATGCTGTTGGACTCTGGGCTATTAAAAACATGAAAGGGGCTTGTGATAGTTTTCAGAGACTTCTACACTTGCACTGTTTCATCTGAAAATTCTAGTCCCTTTCTATTTGCTTTACTGATGGCTTGCAGCAGCAGCCAACACTGCACCAGACCCCAAGATGGAGTAATTGTCAAGCAGCCCTTTATTTTCCTCTGAATGGCTCAGCAGAAGCATCACAAAACAATTTTTCAAAATTCTCTATTAAATGGTCTTTTACAGAAAGCTTGTACATACATATGCTTAAACACACACCAGGCCATGATAAAAAGTCTTGTTCATACAGTAATCAACAACTGATATTCCATTTTATACAGCTTGAAATTTTTAAAGAATAAAGTTTCATTTTCCATCATGAACAGACACAAAAACACCTAAACCTTTCTGCTATGTATCTGCTGTTGTCCCAACCACAGCAGTAGGAAGACATCTGGATCTCTATGTGTGTACTCAAAGTCTCCTTCTCTTCTCCTCTTTAAACCTGCCTGAATGCATCTGCTCACTTCTGTAAGCTTTTACCCTTAGGTTGTTAGTCCTGCAGTATGAGTAATCTTCTCCCCCAATATTTTAAGTAAAGATGGAAGTGATTCTCTTCCAAACACTGTAACTAATTTAACTTCTTATAAACTTTAGTACAAAATTTGGAATTGTTAAGAATTTATATATGAAGTCAGCTCCCCTCATTTTCCTGTGCATATATTTCATTATTCAATGGATTATATTTTTTAAGCAATTAAGTTATTAAATTATTGAGCTCACTCAAGATAGCATGTATTTATAGAGGTAGAGTAGGCTTCAGAGATGTAATTCTTACCACTGAAGAATTCACACAGACAATCCATACAGCATCTCTGTTGTGTGAGACTCCACTAAAATCCACTGAAACACTCACTGAGAAAATGAGTATTTGCAGTAAACTTCCTCTCTGCAAGTACTGATTCCACAGCTCAGTCATAGGACACCTGACCTACCATTCTCCTGTTCTGAAAGTGGTATTTACTCATCTTTTGATGAAAAATTAAAGCCATAAAAAAGGGAAACTTGCACTTCTACATGCAGCCTAACCAGTACAAATGGTCTCTCCCATGATCAGTGAGCTAATTTTATGTCACTTGGTATTGAAGAATAGAAAAGAAAAGAAAAACAAGATATTTTTCACAAGAGTCACTCCTTCCATTTGATATGCCCACAGAAGACACCTGGTGACAGCCAAGAGTCTGCTTTCACAATGCATCTGTTAAAAATTGAAGTTTTAAGCCACTAATAAGATATTACATTCAAAAGCATTTGTTACGATGCTAATTATCATGCATTTACTTTTTTGCATAAAAAAGCAAAGACACAAGCTTACAACATTAAATTTTATCAATATTTCACCACATTTTTGAAATTAATAAAGTGCAATTAAAAAATGGGTGCCACAGCTATCTAGTTTGCTGTATTATAAGCTTTTAATGGCAGGTAAAAAGTGCTCTATCTCCTACTGCATTCAGTACATCACAACTTTGCTGCCTGTTTACTAAAGTCCTTGCTGAAACCACAGCTGTTAACAGCCTTTTTCATAAGAAAATTTTCTTCTGATGCATCAGGACATAACTGTAATAACTTTTAAAAAAAATTGTAATATTTATAGCTAATGCATTGCAGAACAAATTTGTTTATTACACTAATTTTGTGCAGCAATCCAAAATACTATTTGTTCTAAAATAATTATCCCACTGCTCTTCAATTCTGGATTGTTGGCCAAAGTGTAGTATACAGAGTTTTGGGATCGGTTTTGTTTCTATATCTAGTTTTAACATTAATTTTACTATAGTTTGACTTACTTCTTTTTCCCCTATCAAACACAAGTCTATCTAGAAGTGGAAGAAGTAGACCATTTTAATGAATGGCCTCCACTGAGAACAAAATATTTAAAATACTGAAATAATAAAATCAATGTAAGAAATTATAAATTTCAGAAACTTTTCATGAGTTATCACCCTAAGAATTGCTCCAAATTGTCTTAATTTTTTCATCCTACTTCCCTAAAAAGAAAAGCAGACTGCTATTTTCAAGCATAATTCTCCAAAATGTTTGTGTTTACTCTATTTTAGAAAGGAATGAGGTTTTACAAAATCATTAAATCAGAGGGATCTAGTGATTTATAAAGCAAAGAAAAGAGTGTCTCATACACACCTTTTAATCATAAGTGTGAAAGAAACACAGCCTTTTTACAATTTTGCTTAGGTACACTGAAATCACATTGAGAGGTACCAGGTTCTGCAGATTAGCATGAAAGAGAGTGTATTTCTTTGAGCAAGTATGGACTTTCTTTGAGCCACAGGATGGACTCTCAGCACCTGTGGCTTTACTGGCACCAAGGGAGGCACTGGGCTCCCTCAGACCACACAGCTCAGCAGATGGACTGCTCAACTCCCAGGGCACAAACGCAGTTTTTGCCCCAGGCCTGTGAAGTGTTAATGCCCCGCGATCCAAAACCCACAAGGACAAACAATCCTCGTCGTCTCCCTCAGCAAGGCAGGATTGGGAAACTGGTTTAGAAAAAGCCAGCCCAGCTGAGCAGTGGAATTAGGCTTTTAGAAGTGCATCTTAGACAAGTCCAAACAATACTCGGTGGCAGCATTTTAAGTGGGGAACTCAGCTCACTGCAGCTGCCTTGGTTCAAAGGCATTCCAGCCTGTGCAGCCCTCCTGGGTGTCCCCTCTGGGAGAGGGAGTGCCCAGTGCCTCACAGGGAGGACAGCTCGGGGCTCTCACACCTCTGCCTACAGAGCAGAGAGCTCCTGTCACCCAGCACTGTCGAGGGAACAGGACCCATCACCAACACGGGGTAAATGTGCTGTCTTTCTGCTTAAACAGAAATTGATTGCTACATAATTGGGATGTGCACTAAAGTCTCCATGAAAATGGGCACTTTTAGCATACCTACATCAAGGGAAAAAAGCAGAAGTTAATCTGCCATAATTCTGGTTAAAAGAAGTAAAACAAAACAAATTTACACATAAATATAGCTCTCAAAATCATTTAAAATAAAACATGACTCAGAATTTCCTCAAATTGTATTACAAATGACATTTAGGACTATTCCTAGAGGGTGAGATTCCTCTCTGATGACCTCCAAGCCTTCAAGTTCACAGATGAACCAAGTACCTATTGACAAATGTGTTGTTATAACAAAAAATAAATTGGTGTCTACAGAGGTCAATTGTTCCTTCTAAAGAATTACCATACAGCTTTAGAGGAGTTTGGCACAGTTAATTCAGAAGTGTTCTTAGTCACACTCAGATTTCTAACTTGATTAAACAAGGAAAATGTGACAAAAACCCTCAACACTTCATGTCAAATAGGTCATTTCTGTGATAAAAGAAAAATCACCTAAAGTTACACGTCACATATACAGAAGATTTTTATTTCTTTGCAATTAAACTTTTAATCCAAATAGCCAATGGTTAAAAATACTCTAACAAGAATTGCAGCAGTTCTCAAAGGTAGTAGCAGCAAAGGGAAAAGGACTTCAGTAAGAACTATGCCATTTCCACACATCATCTACCATATCAATTTACAAAAAAAAGTTCCATGGGGAATTTAGAAAATGTACTATTGCATGTAACCTAGCACAGCAAATGGGAATCCTTCCCATCAAAATGAGAATTTTAACAGCTTTTAAGATATCATGTGGTCTTATAATACAGCATTTTAGATAAAATTATTTCATAAATTTCCCAAAATGGTTTGCATTCATATAAGGCAGAACAAAAAGCAGTAAAAGACTTCACAGAATCAAAGCCAAATTTTTAGCTTTTCTTGCAAAAATTAAAAAGTTGTCAAGAATGAAATCTTGATTGTTATTCCTAGAAGAAAACATAGAAACGTGCCTGGAAAATTGCACCATATCAGGAGTTTGGGGGAAATTTTCATTTTCTAAAAAAACAGATATGTCAGTATTCACTGGATTTATAAAACATTTTAATCAGAGAAACCTGAGAGAAACACTTTGAACACACTAGTGGACAATAAGCAAGGAACCAGTCTGCTCCTTCCTAATTTCTGATGCTTGCAGCTGCTTGGAACAGGCATGTGGAGCTCACCTGTGTGAGCTTTGCTTTCACTCCTCACCGACAGGCTCCGTAAAGCGTGGCCCTGGGCGTGCAGGCAGTGTGGCTAGGGAAAGAAAGGTCAGTACAGAGGTAATACCTTGTTTCCATAACTGGAGCATTCCATGGCAGAAATGTGCACTGTTTCAGTGAACCCAAATTATTTTCATAGCGGAAATTTCGTTTTATGTGTGATTTCTAGGCAGATTTTCCATTTCTATGAGTTTTTGCTTCCTCCTGTCCAATGAGACAAATGACCTTGTAGCATCCTTTTGCGATTTTGACCATCCACATGACATTCATGATATCCAAGACAACACTTGAGATAATCCAGGCGCTCTGAGCCGCAAATCCTAACCTCTGGAAACCTTCTGTTCCAAATGAAGCCATGACATGGCTGTAATACACAGGCATGACGGCAATCCTCACCACGAAGAACACAACTGTCATCAGCACACCATTGATGATGTTGGCCTTTGAAGATTTGGGATATCCCAGTACTTCAAAAAACCACCTGCAAAAGAAGTGTTCACAAATACCAGGCAGACTTGAAGCCATGTCATGAAAATTATTTTGCTTCATGTTTATTTTTAATTCATCATTTATTAATTGCTTCTACCTTTATAATTTGTAAATTATTGCACTCTGTCTTGGCTTAGTTACAAATTCTTCTGCTTGGCTGCACTTTTTCCCCACCACTTAAACAGTGTATGATATCCAGTATACTGCAGAGTAACACAGAAAATCCTGACATGAATTGGAAACCAGCTGACAACCAGTGTGCATTTCGGTGAATATTGTGTAATATACAAAAATAAAACTATCTTTTAAAATCACAAAGACACATTTATTACTTACTATTATAGTTCATACCAACAGCAGCTAAAATTTTCTTTGTCTCACTGAAAGCAACTCTAAAATTGCATTTGGATTTGGTAATCCAGATAAAGCTCTAATGTCTCATAATTGGGATTTTCTGACTGCTTCTCTTCAGCCCAAAACCAGAACATTTTCAGAAGCAGACATTGTAAACTCTTGATCATGTCACAACTTGGACTGTTATGCAATGAAAAAGATAAATCTAAAAACTGCCTCTCCATCTACTGCTGGGTCATAAACGGTCTTTAAAGAATTCTTACATATTTATTCCTCTGTAGACAGGCATAACTTATCTACTGCCTAGCACACAGAACCTGAGGGTTGAAAAAGGAACAACAAACTCCCCTAATCCTTTGTCATTCACACTTAAACCAGAATAAACAAGTAAAATTTGTGCAGCACTGGCAGGCAGGATCAGAGCAAAAGAACTGAAGTCACTGTACTCATAATGAAGGATGGGGAAGAGAATGAAATAATCCGTTTTTCTCCAGTAACATACAAGGCTAAAATGATTTAACAAAAAACAGTTCTAAATCTGGTTTTTAAATTAATTTTTAATTTAATTACCTACAGATTACAACCTAATAAATACACTAAAAATATTTTCCAGACATCCAGCTCTAACAGAAATATTCTAGAAATTCATTAAGCATGCAACTAGGACAATTAAAATCCAGGCACTTGAGGTGGCAGAACAGCCCAGAAGCAGGATGCCTCACCACAGAAATACTTACTGTCATGATGAAGAGAAAGACCTGATATGTTTGGTCAGATTAATAACCAAAGCCTTTACTTTCAATGACACACACAATGCAGGATCAAGAAGTATTGTAAAAAATGGTTTTCAAGCATACTACAATGTGCAGTATAGGTGATTTAGCATCTGTTTGGCAACTTCCCTTTCCCAGGAAATTTAAAAAAAAAAGTCTGTAAATAACAGTTACCATTACAATTTTACCCACCACAGTTCAGAATTAATTACATAAATGCTGATACTAACATTAAGTGATCTAAATGCTTGGCATGGAGACAACCTCCAATTAGAGATCCCTAACAACACAGACAGGAAATACACAGACAGTTCTAAGATTAGAGTATCTTTTTATATTTTAATAAGAACTCTTTTGGTAGTACTAAGAATGCAAACAAGAAACATAATGTAAGTCGTTATCATTATCCACTACTTACTCTCTTAAGGGTCTGATTCACTTCAAATTTAATGGAAAAAAAAAACATGCACTAATGAGATGACATCCCTTAGTGCAAGGGACTTTATTATCTCCTGCAGCAATTCCTGCTTTTCTGAGAGAGTGCTAAATGTCATTATTCAAAGGCCCATAATCTCACCATAGGCATTTTAAAAGTATAACATAAATTACTTTTAATAGCCAGATGTACAATGATTCTTTCTAATGGCACAGTTTGAAAGGGAAGCATCAGTGCTGAACACACCTGAAGCCAGGATGACATTCTATCTTGGTAGAAGCTGGGACACCATTCACCAGGACATGAACACCAAGATAAAACCTTTTTCTTCATTAAGTCTGAAGAAGTGTTTATTTAGTCTTTATTTTCTCTGTGCACAGAGAGCACGGGCTGCAGTGATCTCCTACACAACCGCACTGGGGCAGAGGAGAGCAGCTCTGGCAGAGCTCATTATCCCACCCCGTGCTCCTCTAAGTCTGACTTTACCAAACTAATGCTCAAAAGGGATCTCAGCACAACCTTTTTGATTCCTAGGAGCTCTGAATATTGCTACAGGGTCATAAAACACTTCAGAGATTACAGTCACAGTGCAGTAAAGGGCAATAGCCTGTCTGCAGGAGGAACACAGTTTCTGTTTGCCTTATCCTTTCTCTACCAGACATGTGGAAAGGAAAACAGATGCCACACATGCAGAAGCAGTGAAGCAGAAATACACCCCGAAAAGCTTGGGTAAGAAAAAGGCATCTGATGCACTGAGAGTTCTCATCCGACCTTGCAAAAAGTTGGAGGAAGAGGAGAGGACTGCAGCCCTGCTCTGTACCAAAGCCCCTCACCTGAGGTGAAGGGTTTCTGGGGCAAATCCCTACCCCCAGCTGGCTCCAGAGTGAGGAGGGAGCCCACCCTCCCCACAGCAGCACGGGACTCCAAGGACAGCTTTCCCCTTGCTGCAGTATGTGGCAGCACCTCCCTCCTTGCCTGACACAGCAGCACATCAGCCAGAAACACTTGAAGCAGCAGCCAGGGCAGTCTCTGACTCTGAGTCTGCAGAAGAAGCTTCTGCCCCCTTCTTCTCTAATCACAGGTGTGAAGATTAACCATTTCAGATATATTTAAGTGCTCAAAATAACTTGCAGAACTATTTTTGAAAGCAAATAAAGAATATACATTTATATTATTCTAGATATTCATATGTATATATTAATATTGATCTACAAGTGTGGAATATTGGAAAATAAACTCCAAATTACACAAGGCAATGCAATTCCATTCTAGGATTCTGATGACAATATTATCTTTCTTCTTTTCCTGGCACTTGATATTAAGAAAAAACATCCATATTGAAGATGGCTTTATTATAAAAATTAAATTAATATACAAAATTTAGTAAACAATATTTTATTTGTGAATTTTTTGTTCGGTATTTCCATAAAAATCTAGCATTTCATACAAAGCCTGGTCTAATCTAAAAAGGAACTCAGGGATGAATACATTAGTTATATTGTTGCAGCTATAGCAGCAAAACGTTTTCATAGCAAAAAAGGACTTTCATATAGGAATCCTTAGTTCAATATATATTAACTCCCTCTAGGCAGACATTCAGCAAGTATAAAAAGACCTCCTAAGTGACAGAAATAATAAAATTAAATTTTAGAAGACCTATGGAAACCCCCCAACCACTTACCGCTGATTGACAAAGGGAGTGGAGAACTCTGCAATGAGACGGAAGTTTCCAAAATAAGCCAGCAGACCTTTGCTCTGGTTAGCAAAAAATACCAGACATACAAAAATCAACAACGGAGATGTGAAATTATCATTTCAGTCTTTAAGTATACATAGAATGATATATCATCTCAACTTCTTTAATCAAACTGAGTTTGCCAGCTGTGGCCACCTTTCTTCCATGTTCAAAGCAACTTTTATCACAAAAGCTGTAATTGTCCTTCAGGTATCTCCAGTCAGTAGCTTCTTACTCCAAATAAGCCTTTATAAGACCTACAGTTAAATGGCCATGGAAAGCTAACTAGAGAAGACTTGCACAAGTGGTCATAGATTATTAATTATCATGATTGTATTACCGTCTGAAAGAACTATAAATATTTTTGATTTTTCAGTGTTTAAACAAGCCCAAACAGAAACACTGTATGCTGAAGAAAAATCTCCCTGCATTGTTTTAGGAACATATTTTGCCAAAGCAAAGGCAAATTCTGAGCTGTTATTTGACAGCAGGAAGGGCATGTGGAGCCCTTTCCTCCCTCCTGCAGAGGGCAGGGGAGGCCCTTTCCAGCAGCTCTGCCAGGTCAGAAGTGGGCACAGCTCCTCCACGGGGCACATCCACACCACAGCCCCTCCAGGTGACACAGCCTCTGATCTGCCTCACCAACTGGCTGTGCTGGAGACAGTACCCACTTACACAATGGCTGGGCAAGCAGCAGTTTGCAGATGCAGAGATAAATGATTGGGGTTTTTAGTTACCACAGGTTTCCTGAACAGCCTATGCAGTGTGTGTCACGATTCCTCTTTCCCCCACCAAACAAGAAAATACCCACTACTTCAAGTTTTTCATGTCAGTTTGCACTACACCAAACAGAAAATCTATGTGGTTTAACCAAATTCTTTGCTATCCTCAAAAGGCAATTTGGAAACAACATACTCAGGAGTAACTTTCTCTGAAGACTGAGAGCAACACGCTGACATCTAGGGGCAGAGCTATGTCCACCTAGCAATAAATGATTTAAAAGGTCACACTAATACCATGCTTTCTGGTTCTTCCAGAAACAACTAATGAATTTTCTGCATCAGGGATCAGCCTTGGTAGTAGTATTTCCATTTATCTAATATTCAGCTCTAATTCATTTTCACCCATGATAATATTAGTAGATGTAATTGTCTTCATTCAGAAACAGTATTTACTTGTCAGTGTACTTCAGCCCCTTTAAAGCATTACATGGGAAATCTGACAGTGCTCTGGCATCTCAACACTTTCAATATTATAAACCTGGCATTCACACAGTAGG
Organism: Notiomystis cincta; assembly: GCA_013398075.1. NCBI lineage: Eukaryota > Metazoa > Chordata > Aves > Passeriformes > Notiomystidae > Notiomystis > Notiomystis cincta. The sequence goes on along the minus strand of VZRX01017930.1, from coordinate 93,582 downwards.
CAGGGAAAACCTCATTAAGGCTGGAAAAGACCTTCAAGATCAAGTCCAGTCATGAACTGTGCACTGTGTGCTCACCACTAAACCATATCCCACATTCACGTGCCTTTGGAACTTCCAGGGATGGTGATGCCACCACTTCCCTGAACACTTGCCTGACCATCCTTTCAGTGTACAAATTCTTCCTACTATCCAAACTAAACTCCCCTGGCACAACTTGTGGCCATTTCCCCTCATCCTGTCACTTGTTACCTGGGAGACAGAAGCAGAACATTACCACTTGAAACCATTTCCTTCTAACTTTCCAACTAAATATTCGAGCTTGTGGTTTTATTTAAAACCCTGTTCTATAATCATATGAAAAGCCCTTCTGTCAATGACACTTTACAACAAAAACTGAGAAAAGTTTTTAAGTTCAACAAAGTTACACGTTTTTTACATTGAAAAGACATGCACTTACCACAAATAACTGAAAAAAAAAAACATTTAAAAAGAATGATTCCAAGTATAAATATGCCTTTCATTAACCAGTGAATTTTTTTTTCAACATTAGGCAAGTGAGGTCTATAAAAGCCCTGTCTTTAACCTCATCTGCTTATGTTACAAGAAAATACAGCACTTACCAGTACAAAATAGTAAGCATACAGAGCTGCCAAGTGATGTATTACAAAAAATTTGTCACCAATTGCCTTCCAGTAGTAAATAATAAGCAACAGATCTACAAGAGAAGAGAAATAACAATAAAGAACTATTTATAATACAACCATTGACCTCAGAATAGTTTCTCTAAGTTTTAGAGATATACCAAGATATGGCATCAGTAGAAGCCCTCTGAGCTAATGATCTCTGAAGAGAGCATCTTTATCCTAAAGACTTTACTTCACTCAAAGCATTAAGCAATAATATTCTCCCAACAATTTCCATAAATGATTACTTTCCACATCAATGGAAATACAGACACAACAACTTCAGCCAAAGTATTCTGGAGGGAAAAGGTGGATACTGCATCTCACAGTGACTTCACACTTGTGACCCCAAAAATCTGGAACAAATTACATTAAAAAAAAAAAAAAAAAAGTCAAGTCTCCAGGGGGCATAGCAAACATACAAATATATGCAATAAATGCAAGGATCTATTATGGAGAACCTCTGAATCAAAAAGTAGTTACATTAGCAAATTTGGAACCATTTGCCAAAAATATTTTGCAAGAGGCATTTGGAATAAGAAGCATATTTGCTTTATTAAATCCCAATTTTCCAATTACTGAAAAAGTAACATAGCAGATCCAAGTTAGTGTTATAAAGAAAGTTTTAATATAAAATAAACCAAAAAAAAACCCCAAAAACAACAACAAATCTTTCTTCGCCCATGATGGTCTGAGAATTCAGAAGATTTTCTTCTCTGTACTGGAACAAGCAATTTCTGTCCCTACTTTCTCCAAATGAGTACTCTGGACTGAAATATTATTGACAAGGTTCCAAATCAAAGACTTTACCCCTGTGCCTTAAGTCCAATGTGTGCCTTGATCTCTTTTACATGAGCTATCCTCAGGCAGGGCTCTACATCATCTGACATAGCTGCTCAACTTCCTATAAATAATTTAACATCAACTATATAGGGAAGTGAGAGAGAATGAGTGGTCAGGTTGAGATGCCTGTTCAAAGGCATTCATTAATTCATAATGCAAGTTTAATGTATAATTATTCAAAAATAGATACTGATTAATTTAAATATGGCAGATGAAGCTATGAAAAAAACCAGACGTTTAAACTAATGCACAGTTTAATTGAGCATGCTGATCACCAGATTATCACTTCCACTGGGTTGAGAAATCTAGTATGAGATAACTAAGTCTCTGGCCCAGTCTCTGACCAGACTTCATCCTAACATGAGTAGTTTTAATTGAAAATAGTCCAAGTCACAACAAGCTTTTGCTTTGATAAGCCAGTTTTATCCCCACACAACATAAAAGAAAGTTCCAAAGCATTTTGTAGCAGAATTCCCATGCCAATTTTAGTTGACAGCAAAATTAAGAACATAAAACATATGTAGGAATAAAAAACATACAAAGTAAATAATTTAAAAATTCCATATTTTATACATGACTATATTTTGGCTTAAAGTGAGACTAAAAGTTGGGCAGGCATCATTTGCCTGTATTGAAGGTTACTAAAATTCTTCTGCCAGCATTCTGAGGTCACAGGAAGAAACACATGAGAGAAGAGCTACGAGTTGTAGGCACCATGAAGAGAGTGAAAAGCACTGCTCAAACACCTTCTCAATTGGCCAAAGGAGAAAACTGAGCTGGATCTGGTGGCTGCACATCAAACCATCACAAAGCCACACAGTGGCATTTCCTCAGTGCTTGGGGAGACATTCCATCTTTCACATCTGCTAGCAAGATCCTGTGATTTCACCACAACCCACAAATCCATCAGCAATTTTCAAAACCACAGTAGAAACTGTATTGTGTGCACATATCACATCTTCATCACAGTAGCTCAGAATAAACATACAGGTCTAGTGACTCAATATAAATAAACAGGTCATGCATGTTATATACATGTTGCATAATTACCAGAAATGAGGTAGCCTGTGGTAATAGCAATATTCAGCTTCACAATTGAAGGGTCACCCCTGTAAACATACCAAAAATACATAGTTACAGCCTAATTTGCAAAGAACATAGATATCTCAAACACAGTGCCCATTGGGGCACATTATTCTTGGCTCATCAGTAAGAGATTATGCAATCTGCTTAAGAAGGGTTCTAATCACAGAAGTGGTTTCCTTTTCCACCCAAATACAAAACACCTACTAACTACCCTCATCAGGATCATCCCCTGCCTTGATACAGAGACTGCCCCAAGAGCCTGGCTAGAGGGTCAGACTGAAACCCAGCAAGTTCTCTGAGCTGGCTTCTCAGGAAACTGAGGATAAAACAACAGCCCAGTCACTGTCTCTTAGCCCTTTAACTGACACTCTGTGTCTCCATTTTTGTTTTCTGCCAGTGCTAAAATTTTGGTAAGGAAGACAAAAATATCTTGCCCAGCTGGTGCTTTTCATATTCATAATCAGATGGATGTTTATAGGGATAAACAGAGTAGAAGGACACAAGAAAGGAATTATTTGCCAGTTCTTTGGAGCCAAAGCAGAAATGCTTTTCAGAGTGGTTTCCACACCTTCTATCCCTTCCCTTTTAGTGCCAAACATTCAGCAGGCAAAGCTCTTAGCACCACACACAACTTCAGTTCTTCTAGAATGTTCTACAAACCCAAACTTGTGAACATGGCTCAAGAAAGGGAAGTGTCCACATTACAGCAAGCAATGTTTATTCTTTCCTCCACTGTCCTCTGTGCAATCCTATTGGAGGACTCTGGCAAGCAAGTCTTTTTTTCTTGGGATAAGGATTGTAACTAATTTTTTAATTAAGTTGTGCAACTAATCTAGCTATGTTTTGTGTAAATATGAATTGAGCTTCAAGTGACAGGTCAACAGGTTCATAAAATATGGACTGCTCAAGATAAGCTATGACAGCAACCCCTGTTGTAAACCTTTCCAGGAAAAGGGAACCTAACTGTGCTTACAGCCAACTCCAACACAAAGTCTGCCTCAGCCAGAACACAGTAAAATGCTATTACTTAACTATTTCTTCTTAATCCTATTGGAGTGGAGGAGTGGAAGAGATTTCCTGTATTACTACAATCTGATCACTAAATTGTAAGGCTTTCTTAGTGTGTAAAACTCTTTCCCTCAATGAGAGGGTTGTTTACAGGAAAATAGGACTCATGAAACCAGAATTCTGCTGTTAGGTGAAGTAAAATCATTCGTTGACAGAAGAGTCTGGAGCTCACTCCATCTCTTAAGATTGGCCATAGAGGCTCTTTTAGCTACAGCTTGAAATGGGAACATTTTTCCATGGCTTCAAAACCTGATTTCATGAGCTCCATATGTTGAGGGCTGAGTGCTTCTTTGGGTTTAGACATAGAGCATAGACAGATGTGCTCTCATAACTTCAGCAGAAACTCTTTAGGCAGAGCCCTCATGTTAGAGATCCCAGATGCAGCAGCAGCATCACAACTAAATTTCTAAGGGGTCCCAACACACTTCAGCCCATCACCACCAAGACTAAGCCTCCACTCAAAGAGCCTTCACATTCTCCAGAGAACAGGTAAAGGACTGAGTATAGAAAATTGGCTCCTTGATAATGGTAGATGTAACTTAACTGGATGGGACAGGAAATCTTCTTTTCCCCAGAGAATGGTCACTTTGCATCAAACCTTCTCTAGGCTTTCTAAACCAACACTTCAACAACATATATGACAGCACTGTCCATCTGTCACATCCCTTCAAGAAGAGTCCAGGTTAAAATCCCAAATTACTATCAATAAATGGAGAACTTGGAATTTAGTCTAAAATCTTCCTCTTTCCTGACCTATCTCCTTGAATGGAAAGTGCAAAGGAATTAATGAGCCCTGATGTCTGCAGGCCAGTTTTGATGCAAGCAAGAGCCCAGAGTGACAAACAGGGAGTGACTTGAATAAGCAAATAGGAAGAGATATTGCTTTGGTGATTGCTAAGGAGGTATGTGTGGCAAATGAACATACACAGGCAGACAGGACAAACCAAAGTCCATATGACTGACTTCGTTGGAACTTCTTTGCAGATACAGAGTCACATAAAATGCTTATCAAACACCAAACTTGAAGAACTGTAATGACTGTGAAGTAAACAGACATAGGAAAGAGCCTGTTCTCCTATGAAGCTACAACTTAATCCACTTATTTACATTTTCTCCCTCTCCTTATCTGATCTCCACCACCTCCACATTTTCTACCGTGTGATTCTCCTGCCACAAAAACAATTTCTACATCATGTGTGTTAGTCTCTGTTACATACAGAAAAAAGGGAAGAGTTTTATGAGAAGTCCTAGACCATCAAAAAACACACACACAATGCTGATGCCCCCCTGGAGCTCACCAATGCTCTAGTCTTTGTTATGATCTACTCTATCTGTTTTCAGGCATTACCTGACAATAATACCACATCTTCTCTCTGTTGAACCCAAACCCTTTGCAGGGTTCAATGGAGAACTTGCACACAGATATATACTATCCACATCTGCTACAGCTTTTCAATTTTACTTTAAAATGATTACTGTAAATAGCAGAGTTTCAGTCATACTGAGTTACAGTTACAGTTTACTCTTTAGTAATTTAATATGCTATTTCAAATCAATTGCTTATATTTTATCTATTCCACTTCACAGAGACACACTGAACTAAGACATTAATACTGGCAAAACAATTATCAAGTTTTCAAATAGTGCAGACATCAAAATGAACACATCACAACTGCATGTTTTAATGGAAAATGAAACAATCTTTCACTGCAGGATTGTTGTTTTTCTTTTCAATTATGTTGTTTTATTGTGTAAACACATCTATGTAAGATGCCTTACCAGAGATGGTCAGCATTGACAGCATCATCATACAGTAAAATATATAGGCAAAACCCTCCAACCACCAAGGCATGGAATGTGGACACTGTCCTGAAAAAGAGATCACAGTCACAAGGAGGTACTGCCATTCACACCTTCCCATACTGTGCTCAAGGTAGGAGGTTTCCAAAGGCATTCTCAACTGCATCCAGATACTTCTGTGGAAGACAATCATCTGTTCTCTATGCTACATCCAACCACTTACACAGTGACAGGTGGGAAAAGACAGTCAAAAAGAAGGAATCTGTTAGATTGGAGTGGGATTGGCAATAATAGATACAAAGCAGAGTCATAAAAGTAAAGGAGATCCAACTTTTCCTCCAATTATCCCTTAAAGACAGAATGACATCTAGCTCTCTAAAATGTTTTCTGTATTGTGCCATTTGGTGGAAAAGGTGTGTGCATTTCATACTCAGATTAGCCCAGGAATCCTGCAACAGCAGGTTTCTCCTTTCAGGCACCAAATTAAAAGACACATACTAAGTCTAGTTTGGGTTTGGAAGGTGACATTAAATGAAAAATCCTAAGTTTCAGATAGAATTTCTAGTGCATTTGAGGTAGATTCAGGTTTTAAGAGAAAACTTGTATAACAATAGGTTGTAGCTGAGTATCCAAGGTATAATAGCTGCAGGTTTATAACAATTAGCAGCTCACAGCTTTGCATCAGACAAGGGAAGGATAAAATGAAAGTCACAATAATCAAAGTTGCCTTGTCCCAACCTGGGTACTAGACACTTTTCTTCCCCAAAGACAGCAGTCTCCAGTTTACAAGCTGCATGCAGATAAACTGTGCATGTTAACAAGCATGTGCTCATGGAGAAATATCTATTTACAGAAGCTCCAGCAGGGTTTCTGCCAGCACACAGGCCAGGGCCACTCCTGCCCTTCTGAGTCCACATATATTCTTGGAAGGTAGAACAATGCAATGGGCATGGGGCCAAAATGAGTAACCTTCCTCCTCTAGCCATGGGTTTCACACAACTATAAGCTGCATCTAAAATGTGTAGTTACTGTCTGCTTTCCCACTTCTGAAGCATAACTAGAAAGAAAAAAAAAAAGATGTGAAAAAATATCCACAGGGAATCACAGATACTGTCTGAAAGATGAGAACTAAGTTCAATGTTGTGTGACTGGAAACACTTCACACCATATTCACAGCATCAACAATGTGCACACAAATGTACAGATGCTGTTAGTTATTATTCTTGTCTTTGTACATATTGAACACATGTATTTGGAAGGCATTAATATTTTAGATGTCCTTAAGGCACTCTCAGGAGTCTAAGCTCTACCATGCAAGATTTGAAGAAAACATCCTACTTCCTGCAGAAGATTTTGCAAAGAAAGAGAAGATTTTAACCCCTACTCCATTCCCAGAAGTTATATTATTATCTATTAGCAGTAGAAGATTCTGTAACTTTTGATAAAAGGGACTGTATTTACAATTTGTTTCATGCTATTTTCAGCAACTTTTTCAACAGTGTTCCAGAAAATTAATGGAGATTAGTATAACATGAGTAGTCAAAAGCTGGATGAGAACAATTAATAACCATTACAGCACAGGCTGCACTTCTGCCCTCTCTTCTTTTAGCAAAGAAAGAAAATTTAATTATCAGAATAAAAAAGATAATTAATAGTTTAATTAAAAGGTCTATTCTTGCAACACAGGATTAAAAAACATAGGAACTTTTCTTTCTTTTTAAAAACAAAGAGCAGCATGCAATATTAGTGTTTGAGAAATACCTGGAATTTTTGAACTTGAGAAGAGGATAAAGGTGCAAGAAGGGAAACTTGTCCTAAAATACAGCTCATTAGTTCCCAGTTGCAGTTGTTGCAGTTTGTCTGTGCAGAGGCTGTTTATCTGAACCTCAGTGTTTAGAATACAAGCTATACACAAGTAGAGCACTTGAAGGGGGTGAAATAAAAGGAAAAAAATAAAAAAGAAAAGAAAAGGCAGCAGATTTCCTCCTTAACTCTGGACTTTGAAGCTTCTCCATAGAAAAGAGTGCAGAAGGGAAACAGTACAACAGCCCATTTTAAGAAGGAATCTAGGTCAAGCTATCAAGCTCTGTACATTTCCTTGAAATTTCTGTCAAAGCTTACATCCTTTAACTCCTCATTAAGCTGCAAACAAAAAAAGTTTCACTGCTAGATTGCATACTTGCTCCTTTATTATTGAATATATATATTTTTTCACGACTACCTAATAGCAGTACAAGAATGTATTATAGGACAAGTGACAGGAATATATGCACAACAACTGGAAAAGTTATACTACATCTGTGGCAAAATATCGTTTTTAACTCAATTTGAGTGTCTGCATACTTCAGATGCCAGAAGCAATTACTTTATTGGTTCATAATTCTTGGAAGGTCAGAATGCACAAACTGACAGCATGGAAAATACAGTCAAGAGCTGCAGCTCAAATGCTTGATTACAAAGCCCTCCAAACTGTAACAATATATTTTCAATGCTACAGCTCATTTCAGGCAGATGCCCTCTTGCAGACCCAGCTGAGCTGATAAAAATGCATAACCATCCTCTGTGCCAGTTTCCTCACCACTGCCAACAGAATCATTTGTGTGTGCACTCCCTACACCAGTTCAATATAGGACAAAGTAACAACCATCTACTTCTAAATAATTTAAATGAAACCAACCAATTTTACTGGGGCATAGTAACATGTCTGTACCTACAGAGCTCTGCAGAATAAATTCATATTCATCTGCATTCTCTCAACTTGCAAGATACTCTGTGAGGTCTCTCTTGATTTTGGTGAAGTACTGGAGTGACAGGGCAGTTTGACAACACACTGTGTTTGGTTAGCAGAGCTGAAGTAACACAGGCACAGCTAGCCTTTTCTCTCCCCTCATCCCTCCTCAGTTATAACAGCCACAAGATGCTGATGAACCAGGCTTTGTGTTCCAAGCTTTCTAACTCCAGAGCGGGATGAAGCGCAGGATCACAACCCATCTGTGAGCTCACATGTACATCCTGCTACCAACCTCAAGGGAAAAAACTGTGCCAAGAGGTACAAAAGGACACAGTCTGGGGGGCTCTATCAAGTTGAGCAGTTAAACACCTTGCTACAAAGTAGCCCGGAGATTATGAAGCAGCTTATTTCCAGCACACTTGTGATGTGTGAAACAATTCAGGTTATTATGCAAAGCACTACAGCAGCACAGCGCTACCAGGCATGGGGTAGGTCCCCATAAAGCCCATTATGCAATTCAGGGCCATTTGATGTGGCTCATAGACAATAGTTCAGCTTCAAATGGAAACAGTTTGGTTTACTTTCCCTGTCTGCCTCTATTGTTAATTGTAACAGAGAGCTAAACCTAAGCTGCACTGATACTGCGAACTGGCATCCTACACAGCTGTTCTGGCAGATAGGCAATTATTCAAAGATGAAACTGAAATCAAGATGGTGCCTTTAAGAACACTGCAAGTGGACCTTTGCCAAATGGAAGGGCAAGGCTATTTGAGTTGCTAATGCTGCCTAGAACAATGGAAACAACTTTAAAAGTATCCACCTGATACTAAACAGCACTGAGGAGGAACAGAAATGCAACTAATGCATTTTGAGTGCAGTGACAAGCATACAGTACACATTTTTGAGCTTTAAATTTGGGAAACTTCTGAAAAAATATTTTAAAGTGGTAACAGGCTATTCAAAGTTATACTGGACCAATTAATTTTAACTGGAGAACCTTGATTTTCATGTATTTTTTTGTCTCTTCTCTTTACTTGAAGCATCACAGAGCATCCCTTCAGCTTATTACCTCTCAGTCATTGTTTTCTTTTTTCACTGACTTTCACTCGGGTGTCACTGTCTAACAAAGTGATTAATGTCCAAGTGTTAGTAATGCTGTGTTTCCACTAAGGCGCCTCAACATTTCACACACATAATTTGTTCAGTGCCTAGAGCCAGCCCTCTGCTCTTTACAAACATTTAACTCATAGGCTTTTCCTCAGTCTTACACATACACACACATGACACACATGTCCATGACTTCAGGTAGGTCGTTGTTGTTTTTTTAACCCTGTACCTTGAATTCCATTCGATCTTCCTTTTTTGGCTGAGATTGTTAAAACCAGGTGTTATTCGTGTTGACACCCACGAACTTAAAACGTGGAACAGGAGCTGAAACACAGTAAAACTGGCAATAGCAAGGCCAATAGTCAGGTTGCTGAAGGAAGCCATTGTTCTTCAGCCTGTGAAGAGAAGCAGAAGGTAATTTCACTCCATTTTCCATTTAACTATTTTATGCAAACATAGAAGTGTTTTTGACAGCAAATTTATCAACAGAAATATTATTCACTAAAAGTTTCTACCTGTTCAATGTTTCTACTTAAGCATTAAGAGTATAAAAGTATGCCCAAACTTTTAGATACACTAGATGCATCTTGGATTTTGTTTTTTTAACCTGTGCATATTACACATTTTGTGGCCTATTTTGCATGTATTTTATCTACATAGAAAGGGCAGTGAAGACCACCAACCAGGGCAACCAGGAGTGCTGAAGCTTCCACTCCTGTTCCAAGAACCGCCAAAGTTAAAACTTGTTTCACTATTGCCAGATCGACTGCTGCCCAAGAGGAGTTTAAATGCAACACTGAAATCAGAGGTGCACAGAAGGGAGGCTTTGGGTCGGCCCAGGAAGCAGGAGCCTCGCTGCAGCTCTGTTTGCACACTCTCCAGAGACAGCAGCTCCCAGCTCAGTCGGGAGCCCCTGGCAGTGCTGGGGGTTCTTCTTCACACAGCTCCAACCGTGGTGCATTTTCACACCCACCAGAACTCTCCCTATCGCCAGCGCTCACTGGCTCTTCGCTTGCTGGATGCTCAGCTCTTTCAGGAGGTCTAAATACCAAAACAATTCCAAACACAAGTGTTGGTCTCTAAATGCTTCAGTCATTTCTCCTGAGTTGCCAGTATTTGCAACACAGAATGATATTTTCCCAGAAGCCACAAATTTCTGACATGTATCTCCAATTTGACAGTGAACTGCTTTATACTCCACGACTGGCAAAAGTTACAAACTCAAAAAATGTCAATTTATATTAAGTTGAACAGGAAAGGGGAAATGAGCCAAATGGATTCATTTCAAATATTTAAATAATTATTTTAATACCTATAAAAAAGCTGCTGTCACTTAGTTTTACTTAAGAAAATATCTAAAAATAAAATGAAGACCTATAGGACAGCATAATTTGATGTTACTACAACAACCTAATGGTCAGCAAAAGTGATACAATTATATAATACATTTATGTCCACCTTTATTTCATATGCATTACGGAATGAGTGAACATGCCTTAGATTTTTGAAACTCTATCTGCATTGCAGATGGTAAAAAACTTGAACTTCAAGAGAAAAAAAACAGAAGAAAAAGTCCACCATAATAACAAAGTAATAACTTTTTTAGAAATTAAGTACACTGTTCTCACTTTGGAGTGTAAATGGTGAGTATATTGAAACACATAGAGCAGAAAAAATATCCTTTCATCTTCAAAGATTTATAAGCAAGAGGTTCAATGGTCCCAAACCTTTCCCCCTCTACCTCTTTCTTTTCTATTTATTCTCCCTAGAACTGAGGACAATAAAAATTCGTCTGACTGCCCACAGAGCCACATGTATAAAACCAGGATGCAGGACAAGTAAGAGCAGATTTGCTGAGTGAAACCTGCCTCTCTCATGTGGATTTCAAGTGCTTACTTCAAACCAGCTTTAATTCTGTCCTAGGGACTCCACAAATCTTGGGACTCCACAAATCTTGGGACATATTTGATGTGCTCCTAGGGCCTTTTTTCATGGCCAGTTGAACCCAAAAGGAATCCAGCTTGCACGCTCTGGGACAGTTACGCAACACAAATCACAGGGGGTGATCAGAAGATTCAGTTCCTAAGTGCATTTTTAATCCAAACTAAAATTGTTATGTACACACACTGCAGTGCATTACATCAAACTAATTTATTCCAGTTGTTTTCTGATGACCTGTTCCAGTGCAGCAGCATGTAAGGCCTGCATACTTTTTAGTGTTATTCTATCAAAACTTCCAATTTCAATTACTATCCTGAATATTCAGTATTGTCAATTCTCCACACACACCTCCATTTGCCTCCACTGACCGAGAAATACAAAACTTTACACCCTTTTCACACCGTGTAAAGTACCAGAGACAATGAGTGTTAAGCTCGATTTTCTAAAACCTTACCATTCAAAGAATAAAACAATCGATTTAGTATCTACCAATTTAAATCAACTGAGAAGCACTGCACAATGTCCAGTTGCAGATTCTACCCCCAGAGACAAAACTTTGTTATTACATTATCTCATTTGCACCAAGTCTTCTCTTGAACCATGTAAGAAAAAAAAATCAGTTGGTTTAATTAATGAAGGAAGCCAAAATCCAGGTCAAGTACAATTCTCTTCAGAAAAATAGTAAAACCACTGAGCATTAACCACACCTGCTTCATTCTTTTGATAAAATATAGCAATTCTCATAATGCTACATTTTATTCGTCTGCAGCAACTGCACTTGTATCTCTGAGTTTCACAAGCCACTGACATAATCTCTTGGACAAGATAAAACCATGTTTTGTTTTATTTCCTGAGTACCAGAAGATTTTATTAAATAAATAATGTTTCAGTATTTGACAAGTGTTCATTTTAGTACAGACTGTGGAATTAAACAAATCTCAGAACCATTGCTTGAAAGAAATGCATTAGAAGACTAATCTTTCTCCTAGGAAGCCTGTGGAGGGAACTCATTTTAGAAAAGATACTTGCATGGAAAGTGCATGATCTGATTTTCAGCACATGCAAAACCACGATGCCCATGAAGGAGAAAGGTACAATGGTTTTAGAAAGAAGAGAGGCGGACAAAAATGTAATCTCTAAGCTGTGTGGTTGGTCTCACAGATGTTCAAGTTTTGCAAGTCTGATTTCATATATGCTTATCAAGATGCTGTTTAAGTATAGTAACTACCAAGTCCAGAATTATTTTGTTTTACCTCAGCAATTAAGAGTGTCATATTTTAATTCAATTCAAGGACCAGCTATAAATACAGCATTTCACATGTGTTCAGCTAGACATTGTCTCACATCTATCGGTTATTTTCTCACATCTCTAGGTTGTTTTCAACTGTATCCTGTTTAACATGAAAATTTACTGTTGTTTATCAGATTTTCTTTTCAAGAAAAATTACTCACATTGTTGAACCTAAAGAGCTTGTTGTATTGTGCTTTTTGACTTAAAACAAGCTTCTGATTACAATTTTCCTTGACAGAGGCCAAAGTTAGTAGGCAGTTTCAACTACACTGTGGAGTTTTTTTTCCAAGTATCATCTTGTGGCTGCACAGCAAAGTCTGATCAAGATACAGAACTCTGTGGATTATGTATGAGCAGACACTTGATCACCCGAACTGCATAGTCATTGATTACTGTTCTGTCAGCCGATACAGGGCTTGAGCTAATGGGCGGCTGGCTGGAGAGGGAGGTTTAGTGTAACCACTTCGTAACTCAGGAAAAACAGTACTATAAACAGCTTGGTTCTTCACCATTAGAATGTGCCTTGCTTATTCAAAATCACTGTCTTAACCATTTGGTTAGACAGTAACTACCTATGATCAAAACTTTACTCTTTAAGCTTTTCAATGTAGTCTTTAGGTAAACAAACATTAACAAACACTTGAAACTAACATTTTTCAGCAAGGTATTGCTTACATGCCTGGTGTGATTTCAAATTACTCTATTGACCCAGTAACTTCGAAAAGGTTTAATCACACAGGTTTTTTCATCATACTCCGTAAGAGCTAAGAATATGTTAGTTTTCATTTGCTATTGACATGCAGTGGTTTTCCTGCAATTCTGCTTCTACTTGAAGTTTAGAAGAAAAAGCAATATTAAGACAACATCCATTCAGCCCCCATATGAAAACACTATAAACTCCTGATAGAAACAATATAGCACTTAAAGAGGAAAAAGGAGCAGGAAAGTTATCAAGTGTTGTACGATCAAAAGCATTTAGCATTTATATTCTCCTCATCTTACTGTTTCCACATCACAAAAATAAGAAATGTAACAGTATAGCCACAAGACATGGTAAGAAGGTGCAGTGAAAGGTTTAAGGCCCACAGCTCTTACTTTTTTCGAGACTGGATTTCAAGATGAGTTGGATCAATTTCCAAACAAGATTACACCGTAAAGCTGCTAGTGATACCAGGACATCGCAGGAACTACTGTGTTCTCCTGATCCGCTTAAAACTGAAAGCCAAATCCAATAGCTGTAAAACTTGTCAGACCAATCTGCAGACAGCAACATTGGACTATTGACTGTTTGTACATTTTATAATAAGCCCAGTAATAAAACATCTGCAGTGCTGGAGCTTGGCTGTGCTCTTGGGTCTGAAGGGTAGTTCCTATTCGTTTGACATCTTACTTAGCTCAGTAAGCAGCGTTAAGGAGAAACACAACAAAATTCAAGCTACTCACACTTAAGCCATTCCCTTTTTCTATTTAAGGCTATTCACACCCTAAACTCCACTCTCAGCTTTCTGCTCTCAGAACACCAAAGCAACCGGCAGATAAACCACGCTTGTTATAAAGCCAGGGTACTGAGGGCGAGGCGGCCGCTGCGATAGCATTTACCCAATCTCCTCAAACCCCGCAAGCTGTCTGGAGTCGCAAAGCCCCGAGCGGGAACCCGCCCAGACTCGGCGGGCGCGGAGGGCCCCCAGGCTGCCCCCGAGGGACGCTGCCCCCGAGCCGGGCATTACCTCGCCGTCCCGGTCACCCGCGGCGCC
>VZRX01017930.1:64803-79106 GCA_013398075.1 Notiomystis cincta | reverse complement strand
CCGCTTCCCCGGACCCTCCCTCTCTCCCGCCCGCCCCGCGCTGGCGGCCGCCGCCCTCTCTCCGCAGCCGCCTCCGCGAAGGGCCGCGCAGAGCGGGTCTCGGTAGCCCGGGGAAACGGCCTGGGACCGTCCCGCAGCTCCTCAGCGCGGTCCGGGCGCAGCCGTGGTGACAGCACACGGCCCGGACCGCCTGCGCCGGCAGCGAGCCCCGCCGGCCGCCCCCGCTGCCCCTGCAGGCTGCACCCACAGGCTCACGGGGCCCTGAGCGCTGCTGAATGTACGTGGTGTTTGTGTTGGGGCAGGAAAAAGGCCAGTCAGGCATAGCACCTCACCTTCCAACAACATTTTAGTCACTGTGTCTTTCATTTACACAACCCGGTTGTCTGAAATAATGTCACGGGAGAAATGCTGATGTGACCGTTCATGCCCTAGGAATCCATCCCAATCCTTGGGAGCACTGTTCAGCACAGAGTCATGGGGAACACACCCATCATTGAGAGAACAGGTATTGCCAATACTTGCTATTTTCTAAATTCAGTGCTGTGATTAATGACAAATTTTTTTTTTATTTTACAGTTTTGAGCTGTTGTGTTGAAAAACAGAAGGAAGCTTATGTTGACAAAACTAAATATGACAGATAGACATCGTCTTTCACCAGCTAGAAAATGGGGTGGTCACGACTGTTCCTCTTGGCATTCTTCTGCTATCACCCACATCCTAAACCGCCTCAACTTTACATTTCCAGTAAAGATTTCTGATCTCTCAGATCAATAAATTAAAAATTCTCTAACAAAATAGCGATGAAAGTATTAATATATATCTCACCCTGTAGTTTAAGGTGCAGCTGACAAGTCATCTACCCCACTATGTACACTGGTCTCTCCTGGAAGACGTCTCCCAGAGCAGGAATGTTCCTAAGCCTGAGCAGAAACTGATGTTGCCTTGCCCCAGTGCGCCGATCCGCAAAGCGCAGAAACCCAGGCGCTGATTAACGAGGCATTGAGCCATTCCTGCTGCAGAAGTGGGAACCTGTGGGAGGTGGGCAGGGCACACTGCCAGCATCTCTAACTGTTTCCAGCGAGCTTGGCAGAATCCATTGCTGGGCAGGAACCAACTACCAGGTGTTTGTGTAAACATCGGAACTACTGATGTTTGATTTCCTGTGGACTTGTGTCTCATGGCTGACCGGCTTTTGAATTGATTTTTGTTAACAAAATTTCATGAGACGTCCTCATGAAGGGGAACCCGTTCCAATCTCCTTCCATTTCAAAAACGGACAAATAAAGACAGCACTACCATACCAACACAAGCTCTTAGTGAAATTAAGATTAAAACCTCATATTTTACTCTGATCTTATATCATTCCTGATATAAATGAATATCTCAACACCTATTTTCTACTACATCAGCAATTTTTAGTGAATCAGAACAGCCACTAAATCCTAAGAACTCCATGGTAGGATCATAAACCACTTTCAGGATGACATGAACTATAAAAATTCCAAGAGAATTTTTTCTTCATTAATCCACCTTCCAAAGAACATCCCTCACTTTCTGCTTAATACAGTGTCAGTGACTTCAAAGTTTCTTTAAACATACTCCTTGCCCTTTTAAGTTGTAACAGCTGTGACACCAGCATTCCATGTGGACAAGCAGTGGACTTCTGGGGTGACAGAGGACCTGCAGTGGCAGTAAAGGCATAAATGGTTGTCCTCAGGCCTGCAGGCACTGGCAAGGGCTTTCCAGTTGTGGTTAAGAAGCAAAGGTCAAAGGCTCTGAACAACAAGCCCTGGCAGATATAGCTGCTGTGTTTTAAGATGTGATTTCTCTCAACTGCCTGAGGTCATGATCATTCTAGGAGAGTACAACAATCAAAGTAGGTATTCTTTTAAATGCCAGCCTGTGACCTGGAATCTCCACTGTAAGAGTGTGGTAATACCTAACATCAGAGTAAAACAAACACTTGGGAGTGGTAATGTCTTAAACTGAAGGGGTGGCTCTGCCAAAGACCACTTATCAGAGCTCTAGCCTCAGAACAACCCATCGCCATTATGCGCTTACAGGTTAGGAAGCAGTGGAAGGCAAAGCAGACTCTCCCAGACCTGTACCAGGCCTGTGCAGCACACAGCCTCCCACAGAATTCCTTTGGCCCGGTGTGCAGCGTGGGTGAAAGAAACGAGTTTGTCCTGCCCCGCTGCTGTGTCCCTGGCCTGCGACCAGCACGCTGTTGTTGAGCACGCAGCAGACCGTGACCAGAGGCAACGGCCTCTTCCACAGCCCCAGAGCCTCTGCCGGGCTGAGAGCTGCTGACTGTGGAGCTGAGAATGGAGATGCACTGAGGATTCCTGACTGCAGCTGCTCTGCACATGAGCATACAGCAGGGTACCTCTCACACTTTTAACATAGAAATTTGCAAATAAAAAAGAACTAGCTATGGGAAGGAAGCATGAAGGCATTGCCATAGAAGGGAGACCTGTAGACATGGTTAGATATGGCTACCATATCCAGGTTGCCTTAGATTGGTTGCCTGTCCTCTTTTCCAACCAGAATTGTTTTCTGGGAGACTTTGAGAACTACGTATGCCTAGGATTCTTGGTATCTACTAACCTAATAATGCACATTATTGCATATGTGCAGCAGTCTCAGCCTTGGATGTCCCAAACCCAGCAACCCCTCAGAGCAAACACCATGGGCCCATATTGCATATGTAATGTAATGCCAACAAAACTAAGGGAGTGCTCTACCACTCCTACAAAATGTTGCATGAACAGACCACCCAATTGCTTTAAGCATTTCCAGCAAGTCCTAAAAGTATAAGGCTTACTGTACTTGCATGATGCAAGTGGTGCACCTTTTTCTGCATCAGAAATAGAGCAGCCAAAGGGTGGGATAAAGAGCCACCAGAGCAGAATTCCAGCCAACTGGCTGCTGTACAGTGACCCCAGTCAGGCTTTCACAACTAATACAGCTCTTCCTCCCTCCCTTGTGATGTGCAGCCACCACCTTCCAGCTGCTGCAAACCAAAGCCGCCCCTGCTGAATGGCAGCTGCCAAGAACTTCCCTTGGTAACAACTGCAACCTCTGAACAGCTTCAGGACAGAAGGGAAGTACCAGCAATGGGCTTGCTAAGGTGAGCTGCAGAACACAGATTTAGCAAGACAAGGCAAAAAACAACAGCATATTCCATATAAACACATATGCATAGGAAAGGTAGGGAGGACAGGGAGGTATCACAGTAGCATTTACAGGTAGTAGCATAATTCTGTTGGCTTCTGTTGAATCATGTTATTTATGCTATGTAGGAGGAAAATAGGGCTGTGCTTTTCATCTATCCTTTAATTACAATAAAACTTCTTGATAATATTGATGATTTTCAACTTCATGTCAATTAGACCCATTAATTCAATAAATGAAGAGCAAATTTGGATAAAAAGGGATGGGATTTGTTAAAACAGGGTAGTAATTGGAAGGCTGCCCAACATAAGTAAGTCAAAGTCTGGAGTAATCTATCCTCAGCTGACTTGTACACACCTGCTCCATATACTTCTCCTTCTGGAATTACTTTCAGAGTGGCACTTCAAGTATGGTAAAAATTTGCTGTCAGATGACTGCTCCCACTAAAATCTGCAAGAGGGATATGACCATGAAAGAAAAATACACAGTAACCTTTCCAAAGTATGCCTGTAATTTCAGAATCATGCTTTCCCAGAGCTGAGCCTCCTTCTGCCAAGAATGAAGCCTTTCTCATGGTTGCTGTACTGAAAAGTGAGACATAGGTGAGAAATAAAAATACTTTTAGAGCATTTGAAGATTATTTCAGTTGTGGTTTTAAATTTACGCAGGATGTAACTAAGCTTTCTGTCTGAATTTACCCACTGTAGTAAGAATAGATCTTAATGAATGTTTAAAGCCTAAGCAGTTTATGAAAGAAATTATGTAACATGGTGTTGTAAAAGCAATGGATAGAATTCAGTGACCTAAAAAATGCTTACATTTATTTCTGTCTTAGGAAGTTCCTAGGTCTACCTGTCAGCAGCAGGATATATTCCCAGAAAATCAATTATACATGTAAGCAAGAATATAATGGAGATTAAAGGACATATGAAAGAGCAAGCACAACTCCTCTTTCACAACACTGTGAATCAAAAGTAACTTCACTGAAGCCAATGAGTTACAGTGGTGTGAGTGAGAAAAGAACCAGCTCCATTGTCTGAAAATTACTTGGGCCACCCATGGAGTCCAATCACAGGAACTGCAGGCAGCTAATATTGCAGCATTTAATTCAGAAAGCCCAAGACTAAAAAGAGGAGACTGAAAAGAAAGGATCTAAATTTGGGTTCAGTCAAAAAAACCCTGAAAAATAGCAGGAAAATGGTGAATGGAAAAGAAAAAAAATACTCCATTGCTAAAATTAAAAAAAAAAAAAATTCATAGAGCAAAGAACAAATCTGTATGCTTTGGGCTTTTTTTAACACCCTGCAGGTACCCAGTTAACAGTTGCTGAGCTGTATGTTTCCCTGAAGGGAAAGTGTTATCTTGGCTTTCCAAACAGCAGACATATTTTGTGAGTTGATGCATAGTGTGCTACACCTACTCAGACTGAGTGCCACAGAACAGTGTCACACCTTTCCAGCACAGGTCACTGGAACACATCCTACCACATTTTTAGGTAGTAATGAATCTTCACTTTCCCTGCTTTAGTTTACTCCCTCTAAACACAGGCTCCATTTTTTGTCTGAGTTTAACTTTCCCAGCTCCTGTCACCTCCCACTTGAGAGAGCATTTCTGCCAGTAGTACTTAATGTCCACAAGAGAACAAAGGCTTCTTTCTGGAAAGCTGTCTGTTCACGAGCCTCTTCCTGTCCCTTCTTCAGTTTTCTTCCAGTTTTTCTGCCTTCTCCATTCATGTCTCTCATCACATGCTGTCTCTTTCATCTATTTACACCTCACCTGCAGCATTACCCTCTCCACTGGTGGTGTTGTCCTGATTATCACTGTCCAGAAGCTTCTGAGGACCTGTAAAACAGCACATTGTGAGCTTGCCATGCTGCACTACAAACCACTACACTGATGCACACGTCAGCATTATGACAAGACATCAAACCACATTAAGACAGATGTGCTGAGTATGATCCACAGAATTTGCAAGAACGCCTTCTCTCTCTTTCTTTTCCAGGTCAGTCTGTCTCTTTCCCCCCCTCTTCTACTTTATATTCTACTTTACTATCACCTTGTCCTTTTCTGTCACTTTATTTTCTTCCTCCCCACAGAGATCCTCCCCTGGCTTCCTTCACTGTCCACCTCACATTCCTCCATGCATTTTCTTCCCTCTGATGTGCCTGCACAAAGGAGTACAATGGAGGCAGCACTGCAGCTTTGTTAAATGTGTCCTTGGCTCTTTAGTAAACAAAGCTGTAACTGGGTGCATCTTTGGGATCTGCAAACCAGAAATCTCTAGAGAAAGCATTTCATTCCCAGAGGCTTAAGCCAAAGAGCTCTGAGATTTAGAAAACTTCTTGGTTCCCTAATCTCTGACATGAAGCACACTACAAACAGCAGGAGAAATCTTGAAATAATACCAGATTCTTTTCTTCACATGCACATATTTCCTTTTGCTTTGTGAGTCGAGGCTCTTAGCAGCAAGGGCACTGTAGAACAGGGTAGTGACTAGAATCTGATGATGTCAAAACAGCAGAAAATGGAAGAAGATGTACTTTGTAATGGCATGCAACTGCAAAGGATAAATTGGTGCCAAGCAGTGCTAAAACCAAACAAAATGTTTCCCAACAATTCAACATACAGAGGGTCAGAAAGCAATCCCGGTTTGAACATTCTGACTGGCAATTAAAATCAGCATAATTCAAGTGGAGAACAAAACAGTGCTTGTTGATACAAGATATTTTGTTTTATATGATAGCATCGGATTTTCAGGTAAAAAGAGCACGTGCTTGGATGGCATCACTCCTCTGTATGCTACAGAGAGCCCCCAGGCCTTGCTCAGCTCAGTCTAAACTTTGGCAGCTGCACAGCAGGTCACTGTGCCTCTTTCAGCACACACCACAGCCTGTAGAGCACTGTTTGCAAGGATATTTTAATGGCAGATGTGTTAGCCTGAACAGGTCAAGTAGCTTCTACAATATCATTCCCTCTGAATGCTTTGTCAATATTTTCAGATTTTTCAAAAAACTTTCTGGCACGTTTAGTGATTTTTTGATCTTCTGTTGATCTGTGAAAGCCTTGAGGAAACAACGAAGGAAAATTGCTTGATGACACAAGGAAACAATAAAACCTGGTCCACAGTCACTTTATATATGTCTAAATGCTGTTGAAATACATTTCAAAAAAACTGAATAAGAAAGCAAGAAATTGTTTTCCACATAGTTCTCAATTGCAGTACTCTATAGTATTTGTAATAATGATATATTTTTCAGAGAATATGACTTTGATATTCCTTAAATATTAAAACTAAGTGGTACAATACATGGTTTCAAAAGTAAATATAATTTATGTCCTAATTTTGTCAGTTTAGGAGGTCCAGAATGTATTACTCATTTTTCCTTTACTGCTAATAATGAATTCTAGCAAAGCCCCTGCTTTTAGCACTGCTACTTGTTAATATTGTGATTATTTTCTAATTTTGCATTGACACTATTATAGAATCTTACCTAAGGTTTAATTGTTAGTCTGTATGGATATCAGGAGGTTTAGTGATTTCCCTCCCCCCAAGGCCTTGTTCTGTATATTAATTCATACAGACATATTTCTGTTCCTCTGTACAATTCTAGTCATAGGAAGGATATCATGGTCTATATTGTTAACTTTCAAATATAAGATTTAAGACAGCAGTCCTGGTAAGAACATACAAAAAGACAAGAAAACACATTAAATACAGCAGTGCTAAAACAGAGAAAGAAAGCTTGCCTTTCAAATCAAGGGAGGAATTTGGCTTCTACTTCCAATGACACTATAAAACACCATACATTACTGATTAGACAAATTAGACAAATACTAGAAAAATATTGACAAGAATACCTAAAAGTAAAGAAAAATAATCCTAATTCTATATGTGAAATATGTAATGAGATAGATAGATAGATAGATAGATAGATAGATAGATAGATAGATAGATAGATAGAGATTAAAAAATGCTAAGGTGGAAGAGTTTCACCATGAAAATGTATCATGCAAACATTATAAGGGGATTTAAAAAGTCACTTTGTGAATTATACCAAATATATTGTCTAACTGAATAAATTTCAGAAAATTTACATTGTGATATACACAAATTAGAATATCTTGGTTGTGGGTTTTTTTCTGTGTTGCCCATTACCTTTTATTTTGCTGTAAACATACACATTTTTCTGTAATAGCTCTACTGGGACTGCTTGAAGAGCCAACATTTCAGCACCTGTTCATCTGATTTGTTGAATAAGGGGCATTACACATCTGGAGTGCCCCTGGCAACCTTCTCTTTCTCTGTGTGGAAATTATGCTCCAGTGAAAACAAGAATCTCACCACTGAAAGTGGAAATTTTACAATTCAAGGTATGTTGGACAATTGTACCTGCACATACAGAGACCAAAACATTCCAGTCCAATGCCACATTCTGCAGTACCAAGTCAGGTGAGTTCTGGCCACACTGTACTCCACACAGATGCACTCTTCAGTTTCACTTGGAACAAATCTGGTTTTCTTTTGTGTGTACAAGACTCTTTAACAGGGTATGCAGTTACAAATTCTTTCATCAATTATATAATAGTAATCATAATAATGATAATAATAATATCAAGATTTATACAAGCTTTTGACTTGACTATTAGCTACTTAATAATTGTTTGTATTTATAATTGTACCAGTCCTCAAACACAAAGGTACAATTAAAAAGACAACATGTTTTTTCTTCAAAGTATTCTAAAAACAGCATGTAATCACATGTAAGGTTTCTTTTTGGAAATTATTTCTATTATTTATTTGTTTCAGTCAGTGTTAGCAAATTGGAAGCTGACACTGGAAGCTGACACAAAACTTGTGTTTCCACATGGGTAAAGCTTTTTTCTTTTCAGTAATATATTAATCACAAGTCAGCAAAATAATTAATACCATAACTTAACTCTAAGCAACTGTCTCATTATCACAGTTTAATTCACAGGCACTGGAGTCGACCAACTCACTCTCCTGACACCTTAACGATGCATTAAATTCACAGTAACTAATGCAAATGGTTTATAATTTCCTAAGGTTCATTAAAACTGTAATAAAAGCAAGGACATTCTTTTCTTGTACTGTCAAACAGAGAGGGAACAGTGTTACACATCACCTGTGGTTGATGAAAGAAATGTAAGTGAGTGGGATCTGGTTTTAAATCTTATATTATCACATAACTAAAGACTGTTAAAGTAGAGTGCAGAAGGCAAACTACATTGGCAATAGCTGGACTTCAAACTTTGTCAAACTTTTTCTTAACAGGGTTTGCTGTGTTTGACATCTTACATGTTTTAACTAAACAGATAGCAGAAAAAAAGAATTTTGGCTTTTGAAATTTTAATATTTTGTCTTGCAAGAATTATACACAAACATGCAGAAATTAAAACACTGAATACCTCTGGCAGCCTTTGCAAACTCTGCAAAGGATTCAATTTATCTTCATTGAGAGCTAGTGGAGTCATTACATTCAATTGACTTAAACAGTACTTGATCAAATCCCCAAATCCACAGCCCTACCTGGCAACATCCCCAAAACAATAGTCAATAAATGACATCTTTTTAAACACAACTGCATAAAGAAAAGGTGGAAGAAAAATGTGAGGAAAAGAAAATGAAAGACAGTGTAGAGCAAAACCAGAAGACATCTTCCCTTCTCTTTTATATGATCATTTATTTCCAGCTCCAGCATGGCATTAAATCAATGCTAGACCTTTAGAAGCCTAAACAGATCAGAAAACTGTCCTCACTTTCAACTGGGCAGCCTTTCCTTACAGAGGAGGGTGTCAGTCCTGCTGCATTTTCAGTAAGGAGAGGAGGGAGAGAATGCAGAAGGATGAGACACCCTTTCCTCAAGCCTAAAAATGCTGAGGGCTGAGCATGGAATGCAGAGCCATAATAGCAGCAGCAGCCCTACAGCTGCCTGGGCTCCAGTGTGAGAGAGGAAAAGCTGTGCACCCCACACCAGCTGATAACCTGGTCTCCTCTGTCTCCCTGCACAAGCAGTGGTCAAGTTTTCTGACAGCAGGAACCCAGGAAAGGCTAAACCAATGTGCAATTTCTCCTCATCCTTCTTACAGATGCTGACATGGAAAGCTTGGGAAGACCCCAGCCAAAAAGCAGCAGTGAATATAGAGAGAATCCTACAGCCTAACCCCCAAGGATCCTGCAAATTTCATTTAACTTTACAGGTCAGAAGACGTATTTCCAGGAGATAAGAATAGACTTCAAATCCATTTTTAGGAGTGTTTTTAAAAAAGGCCTTATTTTTATGGGCTGAGGGGCCTGAGGCACCCAAATGACTTTTGTTACAAAAGTACTTTTAAGAAGTGAAAGAGCAGTCTGTTTCTCCTGGCCTTTTGAACAGATAGAAGAGCATTATTGCACATTGTGTTACAGGCACTGCTCCCTGCACACACTACCCAGTAATTACAACAAGCTGCATTATGTAGTTTTGGTGCTGTCTACTACAAAAGCTCCTGCTCCATAAAAGCACACTCAGAATGCACCCAAATGGTTACAACGCCTGGTGTCATCAAACCACAGGGCCCAGCCCTCCAGACAGCTCTCAGATGGGCAGGTTAGAGAAACACTGCTGGCAGCCTGGCTCCTGCCTGCTGGGGGAAAACATTCTCCTTACAAATTGCTACTTTGATTCTAAATTCGTACATGGTATTTAGACCCAAACAGATTTCTAAAAACAACCTCCTCTCCCACTTCCAAAGACTATTTTCAGAAAACTTGACATTCCGACAAGAGGGAAATGTTTAAATAGTTGGGGGGAAGGATATCTTATTTATTGAGCTGTTGTAAACTCACAACCACTTGGCTGTCTGTCACTGTAAATTAAAATGTAAATAAAGGCAAATGTGAATGGGGAAAAAAATTAAAATTTTAAAAAGTTTTTAATATGGAATAAGTCTCATTATTTGGGGAATTTGGTTCTACTTTTTTGGCTATTTAGCACAAGCATTGTTTAAGTGTTTGCAAATGCTGTATTTTTATAACTAAACAAATGAGACTCATCTTAAATATATATGAGAAGTGCCTTTATAATAGGAAGCACAGCACCAATGGTAATGTTAACATAAATATTACAGCTGTTATTGATTGCAAATACAAATCAGGACTTCTAAGATTACATTTCTTTAATTCTAATGACTCATAAGAAAGTGAAATTGCACTTGGCCCAAAGTAATTGAAAGTAGCAGCTGTCTAAAGGACAAATTTTGCCAGAGACTGGCTCTGAAAACATCCTCCTTCTGCCTTCAAGTGAAATCAGCCAGTAGCTTGTCTCCAGTTGATCCCAAATGGTCCAGTCCACTGATTAATTAAAGAATACCTTCCCTTCCCTTCCCAACCACAGAACTTTTTACAACACTTAGGATGTTACTGCTCTTCTAGAGTATTCTAAATGCAATTTGCATTTCTAATATTAAAGAAGAACCGTGAGAAACCAGTTAGAAACCTTTGGGGTTTGTCTAATCAAAGAGCATATCACTTCTCTTACTGTTTCTAAAAACACCATAAGCACATAAAAAGAAATAATTGCTTCCTGCAAAAAAGTCAAGTTTACTTATGTAACATATCTGTTTTTACAAATCACTTCTATGAAAATATCATGCAGAAACTAAGAATAGTATTTAGATACATTTAAATAAATTTCTGAGGTTTAACATGATAAATGGCTCCACATTACAATTTTTTCCAGTAGCAAAGCCTAAGTGATTCCTGCCCTTTTTCTCACCCAGCTGTGTCTACCATTTTGCTAGTTTTACTCATCAGTAGTGCTGATGCAACTGTTTGTGAAGCTGCTCTCTAAGCCAAAACAAGAAAAAAATTACCTCATTTTAAAAAAACAACAGTACACTCCCTCTTGTTCATAGGTCTAATTTTAGAACCTGTAATTAGAAGGGGAAAAAACCCCAAACATCACAATTATTCAAAGTGCCAGTTAAGAAATCATGAATATAAGGTGTATTTCAGTTGAATGGAAGGACTTTTTTAACACTTAAGAGATAGATCACTTACAGGTGGAAACTCAGAAAGGGAATTACTGTCAGATAGCCAAAGCTGTCTACATTTCATTTCAGGGCAAGAATAGTTTTATTTATATTCCAATTACAGCCTTTCCTGTTGGAGACAAAAGAACCTGAAACACAAAGAACAAGCTTTGCTCAGTTCCCTTTGGTACCCACCAGTGTAACTTTCAAAGGAGATATGGGCCCCAGGTACCAGGAGGCTTCCACAGAGAATATTCACATATAAAAGGAGAGCAGCACATCTTTCTTTGGAACATTGTCTCACAAGCAGTACAAATACTGCACCTATTTTTTCCTATTCAGGAGTTTCAGAGTTGGCCAACAGTGACCAAACATTTAGAACAAGTGTTGTTCATTTCTCCTTCAGTAAAGAAGTTCAAAGCCAACTTCCTGCATCAGCAGCAGAGGTGTCAGAGGCAGCCTCTGCACCTGCATCACTTTCTGTCAAATGACTTTTCAGACCAAGTGCACCACTCCCAGACACACAGTCACTCACTCACCTGAGGTATGCATGCTTTTGCAGATGGAGAGCAGCATCCAGCACTAATCACTGCCTTCCTCGTGGAAATCCTGTACTTCACCGGCCTCACATTACTTAGCTAACACAGCCATGTTGTGCTAAACTTTGGGAGAGTTCTTGCTTTTCATATCAACTTTCACATGCACAGCTGATGGTGACATGAAGGTTTCTCAAGGCACTTCAGAGACTGGAATCATGGCCAGGCACTCAGCACACACCTGGAGGAGCAGACAGCTACCTGCTTTCTTCAGGACTGCTACAGCTGTTGCACTAAAGTCTCCCAGGTCCAGAACGTGGCATCAAGGGAGCAGGGAGTTGGCATGATGAAAAAACACAAATACACCTCTGTCCTACTGAGAAAAGACATAATTAGCAGTGTTACACTGCAAAGGGATCTTCATGATCTCTGCTCAGTTTTCACAAAGGGAAAAAATCCACAAAACTTTATTGCAACTAGGTATGGGACTGTTGCTTCAGTCTTTAGTTATTTTAACCAGTCTTAGCAAATTCTGAATCCTCAAGCCTTGCAATCTTCTGTGGACACTACTTGAAAACTATATCCTTACCTTTGCAAATTCAACAATGAGTTAGCAGACTTCAAGCACTAGTTGTAGGAGTTTAAGAGGCAAACTCAGTGCTTAGCTTTTTAGACTCCTTGAAAGTCAAAACCTTTGCCTTGCATCCAAGAAACGGTCTACACCAGAGAGCAGGTCTGCATCACTCTTTATTTTTTCCTCTCATTTTTAAATGTCTTCCAACTTCCTCTGGTTTAGGTCAGTTTCTCATTAATTTCACAAAATATCTTTACAGAAGAGTTCTGTATTAGAAGGGGAATTATGTACATACAGAATAAATAGCATGAAAAAGAGAAAAGAAGTTGAAGCGTTTTATATCACTCTCCACTGCTGAGTTCCCAGGACTGTTTCTTGACATAAAATGCCGAATAAAAAGCAGTTCTTTAACATTTATGGTAGGAGAAAATAAGAGCAAAGCAAAGATCTTGAGAAGTCTTCAAAAAAAACCACCTTAAATAAAGCAATTGCTAGCTACACCTGCTGTGGCAACTGGGATAAATTCCACATCAGTGACATTATTTTCATTGAAGAGAGTACAGGTGGGGAAAGATGACCATAGACAAAATTAATATTTAAATTGTCTACAGAACTTCCTGTCTTGTTTTAACCTAGTAGGTCATGTCCTGGAAAGGTACTGTGGTACTTTCTTCTGTCATTGACTTGCCTCTCTATTGTTCCCTACTTATTAGTTTTATGTAGCTAATTAAGTGGAAATCAAAATGAATTTTTGAAATCTATGCATCACCAACACAACTTTTAATTAAAACCTTGTTGCTTCCAAAGGTCAACCACTAGGCAGTAAGATCCTTTTTGTGAGGTTACTCATTTGGGTGGAAGAAAAGCTTACCATGGTAATACTGTTTTTAATAGTCTCTGCTTAAAGCAACTGCAAAATTATATGTTACAGTGATGTAAAGAAAAAAAAAACATAATCTCTTGAGCTGTGAAGCATGAATCAGAAAGATTCACTTCAGATCCTAAGATGGCAAAGGATTGCTGGAGCGTTGTATGACATGTAATAACCATTGGAATCCACAACTGGCACATTTTTGTTAAAAACGAGAAAGAAACATTCAGCTTCCAAGGCTAGTAGGGATACAAAAGTCCCATTTGTTCAGAAGGAATAAGAGGGAAAAAACCAACCAGAGAAACCATGGCAGGCAGATGCAGAACTGCAATGTGTTTGATCTATTGTGTTTGTGCACTTGAGGTACGAGTGCACAGCTGTCATGTTTCATATGTCTGACAACTCACCCCATAAAGCAGCAGTGCCAAACCTCTCCACAAAGTTCCAGAGTTCATTGCTCGTGATTCACTGGCCAAGAGGAGGGCCTTGCTCCCTGACAGATAATTTAAGGACAATGATAAACAAACTCTTTCCTAATCATAAAATGCAGTATCTTATTCTTTCTAGCAAGCACAGGTCTCATCAGAGATTAGCCCAAAGGCTGAATCATCGCTATCTCCCAACAAAGACCGGATGCTGACGGGGGCAGAAAGAGTGCTGACCTGTTGCTCCACGCTTCCTACCGAAATAAAAAGCTTAAGTATGATCATGAATGAAAACAAGAACCACGACAGGCAGTGAAATGTTAATATTCTTTATTTAATGCATTCCTGCAAGGCTGTGTAACATTACAGCATGTAAGCAGACGTACCTGGACTGGTATCAAATGCATACAGGAATCGTGCTCCCACAGGACCCGTGTGCTCCCACAGGGACCCGAGTGCCCACGCAGGGACCCGTGTGCTCTGACAAGGATCCGTGTGCCATCATAGAGACCCGTGTGCTCTCATAGAGACCCGAGTGCCCCCACAGGGACCCGTGTGCCCCCACAGGGACCCGTCTGCCCTTACAGGGACCCGAGTGCTCCCACAGGGACCCGAGTGCTCTCACAGGGACCCGAGTGCTCCCGCAGGGACCCGAGTGCTCTCACAGGGAGCGGGGTGCTCTCACAGGGCGC
>VZRX01017930.1:28434-64315 GCA_013398075.1 Notiomystis cincta | reverse complement strand
CGCAGGGATCCGTGTGCCCTCCCAGGGACCCGTGTGCCCTCCCAGGGCCCGTGTACTCTCACAGGACCCGTGTGCCCCCGCAGGGACCCGAGTGTTCTCACAGGTCCCGAGTGCCCTCAGAGGGATCCGTGTGCCCTCACAGAGACCCGAGTGCTCCCGCAGGGACCCGAGTGCTCCCGCAGGGACCCGTGTGCCCCCGCGGAGCCCCGCGGCCACCGCCGCAGCCGGCACTAAAGCGGGCAGGCCTCAGCTCCTGCAGCCCGCGCAGCGCGGCCGGGCTCTGCCCGCGGGCACACGGGGAGCCCCTCAAGCCACATCACCGCGGCCCCTGGCCAGCCGCGGCGCCACCACCGCGCGCAGGTTTGAACCGCGCCGGCCGCCGTACGGGGGAGGTGCCACTGCCGCTTCCGCGAGAGGTGGCCCCCGCCGCGCATGGAGGAGCTGCCCGTCGTCGTTCTCCTGCTCCTCCTGCTCTCCTTACTGCTTGTCCCGCTGGTGCTCCTGCATAGGAGGCGCCGCGGCCGGCGGACGCCTCCGTTCAGTCTCCTTGTGGTGGCCGGCTCTGGTGAGTGGGGGCAGCCGGCGGCGGGAACGGTGCCGCAGAGGAGCTGCCACTCTATGTTCCTAGAACTACGAATCCCGGCATGCAGCGCGACGGACGGCCAGCGCTGCGCCGGCGGTGTGCCCTGGTGCATGCCGGGAGTTGTAGTCAGGGCGACACGCGTGCCGGCGCCCTGCCACGGCAGGTCCTGCGGTGCCCCGGGCCGGGCCGGGCGTCCTCGGGGCCGCCGCCTGCCTTCGGGCGTTCTGGCTCTCGATTGGAGTCACTGTTACGCGTTTCACCGAGGCACGAAGGCATCGATAAACTGGCGCAGGACCGACCTGTGCACCGCTCGGTTTTCTGGCTGGAAATTGCTGATGGCGATGCAGGGCTCGGCTTTCCAAAGGCTGGCACGCCCCTTACATACGTGGCGTTTTGCAACCTGCCCGAACCACGTTGCTCTGGTTTACTTAAAAAAGTCGCAAGTGGATCTACCAGAGACAAGAATGTCTTGTCACCGTACACATCTGCTACTCCTTGTTACCTTGTTACCAGAGTCGAAGGGCAATTAATTTACCTCAAAAAATTTATTTCAAAATTTGAAGTTGACAGATACAGGCCAGCTGTGATTTCAGCATCCCAGTATCCCTTTGGTTTTCGTACACCAACTAATTGAGCAATAATCCCAAGATCTTTCTGCAATGTGAGTTTGACTGGCAGTTTTATAATTCTTCAGGTCATCTTTACTTCCACTAGGGCTGGAAATGTGTGTATTTTCCTTCAGTCCTTTGGAATCTAGTTTGTCCTTATTAAAAGAATACTTCCACTACACCTAAGCTTGCCAGGTGAAATAATAGATGTCAGTTAAGTAGAGATCTCCTGCTCTTCTGTGAGTGCTCAGACAATTGCAGTAAATTTGTGAAACCTTTAACAAAAACCACTCAGGAGAAAATATCTCCGAACATATTTGTAAATACATCATGAAGTTGTATGGAAAGGTGGCCAAGTCTAGTGCAGTGCTGCAGCACAGCTCTCTTTGTCAGTGGTTCACCTGCTATCGAGTGTTTAACCTCCATAGCGAAGGTCTCTTGGGAGCCTTGTGGCACTGAAAAGCAGAAGGTAGCAGGAATACCTTTAGTTTACTGTTCTGGTCTGCAATTCCCAGCAGAGTGAAAAGTAACACATCAGTAAAACACTTACACTACGTATTTACGGGTGTGTTTCGTGTTGGTTTGATCCAGTGGAACAGATAAAAGGTGAGACTGCCCCACTTTGCCTACACACACAGACTCCCTTCTCCCCCCTTCCACTCCTATAGTATCCCTCTAACTGCTTGTCAGGAAACTGAAATGACAAAAAAAAAAGAAAAAGAAAATTAACCCAGGTCCCAAAAAGCACAGTACACACAGCCTCCCCTTCTCTCCAGTTCAGTGCCACTCTAGCCCCAGGACAGAGTGACCCTGCAGTTAGAAGGTCCCGCAGGCCCGTTCAAGGGCAGCGGGCGGAGCAGCAGCGGGAGCGGGGCTGTTTGTTCTGTCAGCGCCCGCGGCTGCGGGGTCACTCGGCTGTGGCTGTNCTGTATCTGCAGATTGACACTGCTGTATCTGCAGGGTGACACCGCTGTGGCTGCAGGGTGACTCTGCTGTGGTCACAGGGTGACACCGCTGTGGCTGCAGGGTGACTCTGACTCTGCTGTGGTCACAGGGTGACACTGCTGTGGCTGCAGGGTGGCACCACTGCTCTGGCAGGTCACAGCACTGGGCACAGGGCAGGGTTAGTGCAGTCTGCTCCCAAGGTGCAGCTCTGAGCCGGATCCTGTGCGGCTCCATTTTGGCCATGGCACCACGGGGTGGCCTTTGAGTGCAGATGACAGTGTCACTCTTTGCCCTGTACAGGACACAAACATCAGACTCCTGTGGGACCCTGGTTCAATCCCATTTCACTGGAAAATGTCCGTCCATACCGCTTCCGTGGGAGCCAAGTTCTCTCCGTGTTCTTTACACAGTCCAGCCATCCTCTGGTTGAGTCCTTTTCTTGGAATATACTTTCTCACTGGCAGTAGCAGGACTAATACGCTTTAAAATGGAAAGTGGCTGATGCAGCTGAAGAAATGGAAAGTTAGGAAATTTTTCACATACTAATTGCAGTTTGTTTTGTTTTGCAGGTGGGCACACAACAGAAATCCTGAGGTTGCTTAGCTGCTTGTCAGAGTCATACTCTCCTAGGCATTATGTTTTGGCAGACTCAGATAAGATGAGTGAAGCTAAAATACGTTCTTTTGAACAAAAACGGGCTGAAACATTCTCCGAGTCCCAGGTAACTTGTTAAATACTCATGTAAGAAAAACGATCTTGACGTTCTAGTTCAAGGCAATTTGGAAGTGATTCTTTGAAAAGATTTACATGATCAACAAGTGCATTTGATTTGCTAGGTATTGATGATCACTTGCACTAAAGTTCAGCTAAGGTTGCCATTCTGTGCACACTGTCTCTAAAAGTAAACATTACTGATTAATGGTGTACTAGAGAGACACTGAAAATGCAAAGTAAATATTCCTAAAAATAGCAAATGCCATTCTTGCTCCCAGTTTTCATTACCACCTTTCTTACTTTCTCTTAAAACAGTCTTTACCTCCTGTTCAACATGTTAATCCACTTAAAGCAATGAGAGAACTTAATTGTAATTAAAGTGACTGTACAAAGAATGCTCCCTCTTGCTGAAAAATATGCTGAAAATAAATCTCTTAATTTTGTGAACCAGCTAGCCATTGAAGAGTTACTTGTAGCTTTAAGAATACTGGGGCAAAAATATTGCAGAGGGGATTTTTTTTTTTTAGTTTGGCATTTCCCTCAGTGACACAGTATTTTTTTGAAAGAAATTATATATATAAAATATTTTATCTAAGGAAACCTTAATTTAAATTGTATTGGCTTTGTGTGTTTCTAGACTGTCTTGGCTGTATTTTCAAAAGAAGGTATTGAATGTGTGTTTAAAAGGGATACAAGGCCTCTGAATGTCAATTTTCTGGCTGATGACCTGAGCAAGTGCTGAACTCGTAAAAATCATGAGAAAATCATTAAAATACCTTGTTTATCTTTTTCTCAGATGTTTGCTTGCTTTCAGCTAGTTTGCTGTATGATTAACAGACACCAGCATAACTGCTGACCTAAAGTGTGATCTGACATCTAGTGAAATTAGTAGAAAGTATTAGTGGAGTGAGTACCATGGGAAGGAATGCTCTGACTACAAAAATTTGAAGTCCTTTTGAGCAAATATTACAACACACAGTAAATTAATTAATATATGGTGTTGATTTCATATGATGCACTTCCATTGCTTTCAGCAGCACTATTGGGACAAAAGACTGTAGGACTCAGTACCAGTGATTTTCAGAACAAACCCTTTTAATGTAAGGCAGCTGCTGTGTGAGGTGTAACAACAGGCTCACTAAGGAATGACATTTTTAAGTTTGTTTACCCCAACTTTCACGTCTCCTTGTGCACCAAGGATGAATGTTTAATAAAGTGACCAGGGGTATTTCCTGTTCAAAGATGTCTTGTTTGGTAAATAGCCATTAACACAATCATATGCACTTACCTGAAGAATGTCCAACCCTAAATTATTAGATTCCTTGAAGATACATATTTTCTGTATTAAAAGTTACGTGGTTTCCATAGTTCACTTATTTTTGCTAAGCAGCTTCTCTTTTATAAACCCTCCAAGTACTAACAGATCCTGTTGTTCTATATTCCCTCAACACTGAAACCCAGAGGAACATTTTTGGCTGCATATGAGTTTGATGTCTGGATAACAGATGCTCATTTTCCTTTGACCATTCTCTTCCTACTGAGCAAAAGTATTTAGAGTGAAAATGAAAGATAAATTTTGGAAAGTAAATATCACATGCTGGTAACATATATTTGCTGATTTTCAGAGTGTGCTTTCACACACTCACACAGTGTGTGTTTTGTTATTGGGGACCCTGGAGATCATCAACATTTAAAAATTATGTCTTAGTAGCTTCTTGCAGCTTTGCATAAATGCAAGTCTGAATGCTTCAACACATGGTCCTTCCCTTCCTCATCCTGTTAAGGAAGTGGATTTTTCCAGAACTAAGGACCAGATGGAAGACAAATTACAATAATGATGTAACAGAAAACTAGTGATGTAAGAGAACATTAAACACACACCCCCCACCCCCCCTAAATAGTTTTCTTTTTTATCTGTGGTCTAGCTCCATTCTAACAGCTATTCAGGGAGAAGGAAAGAAAGCCAGAATGAGCATCTTGCTTACAGGAAGAAAAATGCTGCACCTCAACCCACTAAGTCTCCTGAAAAAGAGATAAAAAATGTCTCCTATGAAAAGTCTCTGGTCCTGCTCTCACTGGCCTCTTTGTTGTCTCTTGTAACCAGAACTATTCCACATGGATGCCCCCAGAGCTGTTACTCAGGGAGCCTTCTGTGCTCATAGAGAACCTGTTTCAGCTGCTGTCAATATACTCCAGAAGCAGAGAGACAACTTAGATTTGCTGAGTGAAGAACATGAATTCCTATACCCCCACTGGTCATGTCTGAGATGAGCAACCAGATTAACTAACCTTTACATAAACCTTCTCTGACCATATGTTCTCTTTCATTTTATGGTTCATGAGAGGTACTATGCTAAGAAATCTTGTTTCTCATCATAAAAAAGAATTATATAAACTCAGTTTCTTTGCAAGCATTGCAGTATGTTCAGCTGAGCATATTATAACTCACAGCAGTTGCAGTTTTCCACCAGCTTTTCCTTGCATCCTTGCAAAACAACAATATTAACTAGGTAAAGGACAACATCACTGGTTTTGGAATTACATTAGAGACTTGCCAGTTTGGAACATTTGTTTTCAAATTAGAAAAAAAAATTCTCACTGCATTAAAGATGGGAAAAAAAAAAGATGCAACAATATGACACCATAGTAGACTGGGGAGAAATCTTCTGATATCAGACATACTATGCAGTAATACAGCAAAATATACAGTATGTCCCTTTGTCTGGAACACTGACAGTTCTTCTGAGATGAGAGGCTGGGATTTCTGAAGCATCTGGCAGTGGCTTTTAAACAAAGAAACAACAACAAAACCCCCCAGTTTTGGTTTTTTTTTTTTTTCATCTTAATACTTAGAAGTTGTTTGGTGTGTGGACTGAAGTCCTAACATGACATAGAGACTGATGTGCAAAGTTTCCAGCATGTTTTTTGATAAGTATAGATAAAATCAGCTTGATCTTTACTTGAATTCTCCAAGTAAATTTCTGCTTTGATACTGTTTGGAGTTCCTGCCAAGTTTTGCTGAAATTATTTGGGGTTTGTAATGATGATGAAAATCACCTACAGTTTTTTGTCAGATAGTCTTTAACACCATTCTTACAGTGAAGGTTCATCTGAATAGTTTCACTGAACCCTGATCTGCCTAAAACCACCTTATACCCATCTTTCCTGCAGGGCAGAGTGTTATGCAAGGGTCTAACTCTACTTACAGCATTGCTTTTTGTCTCCTGAACTCTTGCAAAGCTTTAAGAAATAGGGGCAGTGATGACCAGAAACCTGTTGAATAGAGAGCAGGGGGCATGTTTATTTTTCCATAATCTGTTGTCAGAGTAATGCAATCAGAGTTTCAACACCTGCAAATAAAGCATTAAAAAAATTCAGTTTGTAACATCTGTTAGTGCCTTCCAGTATCACAGCTATTAAAGAAACATATCACAATGAAACAGGATCATCTCAGTCAAGAAAATTAACATTCTGCGTTTACAAGTGTTGGGGGTTTTTTTATTCTTCCCACCTTATATATTAAAAAAAGTCCCAGTTATTGCTATTCAAGACAGATTTGTAGTTTGTATTTACCATACAGCTTTTGTTAACCTCATCTTTCAGGGGCACAAACCACCAGGATTTAGCTATGACAATTAGCAATGTGCATTTGAAGTAACTGGGCAATTTTCAGTTTTTAGAGCTTCTCACACCCCATGTAAGTTCTTCCAGAGTGGTGGTGGTCTGGTGTTCCATGTGAAGTGAGAGAACAACCACTGTCTGCATGTTAGCATCACTGAACACTGCACTGCAGCCACTAACTAATTTGTCTTTCATTTAAACAGTCAAAAGTGTCATTGGCATCAGGAGTGCCTTCTGGCAGCAGCAGTAGCAATAGTTCTAGCAATAGTTCTTAGGGGCAGCTCCTCTCCACGGAGGTAAAGGCACCTGTGAGGAGGGCAGGCAGCTCCCAGGGTTTCAAGACAAAAGGAAAACATCCTTGTTTTATTAATTTGATACCTTTTACACACAGTGAATAATCTTCATTTAGGGAAAGAACAAAGAAAGTTACTTCTTTACCTATTTTTTATTTAATGATAATATGTTCTTACCTGTTTCTTTACGCAAATATTTTGCATTTTGAATACGCATCATGCATATCTTTTGAATACTCACTGAGTACTCATTTGAAGGATGGCGATACTGGTGTTTACACTTTCGGTGGCACTCCGCGGACGGGAGCTGAGGAAAGCTGCTGCGTTTCCTGCGGTGTAAATCCCCGGGAGTCTGCGGAGACCGGAGGCGCCGCTGGTGCCCACGAGGTGCCGCACTCGCCCAACGCTCCCGGCTCAGCTGCTGGGACCTGCGAGTGCTTTGGAGTAACCTGGGGCGAGACTTAGCCGTGGCTACATAGTTCTGGTATTTCTCTGTGCTTTGTGCTTCACCGTATACTTTTTATACTCAAACGTTTCCGAACCAGACTAAAAAAAAAGTAGCAAAAAGGTTAGCACAGACATATTTAATAAAAAGGAGCCACAACCTTCTCGAAAAATAATAGCTCTGCTCCTCGTGCTCTTTTCCAGTTCAGCCTTGATCGCATTCCCAGGAGCCGGGAGGTTCGACAGTCGTGGATCTCCTCTGTGGTAACAACGCTGTACTCCATACTTTACTCTCTTCCCCTGACCTACAAACGGAAACCAGATTTGGTAGGTAAAGAAAATTTTAATTTACTGAGAACTTCCTAATCTGCATCATAAAAGCACTTGGAATATCAACACATTGCAGACAGCATCTCATATGTATGGTTAGATTTACAATTCACAGGAAAACTATTTTTAATGTTAAATTAAATGTAGCAGCAGTACATCAAGAAAGAGAAAACAGGTTGCACAGCTGGTGAATTAGAATAGCAAATACCAGTTTTCCCTCTCAAACTTTGCAAGTAACTTCAGAGAGTCACTCCCTTGTTATGCTGGTAGAGCTAGCAAAAACAAGATTGCTACTTCCTGATAATATCTCTTCAGGATTGCAGCAGCACAAACTGTGCCTGAAAGCCTGGTTATCCTGTTGGCTGGGCTTGCTTCTAAAATGGTATGACCATCTGGCACAGACAGGTTCAGACCAGCACAAATATATACAGATTCAGTTCTTCTGCTTACATGGACTTTTGAGCTGCAATGCATATTTATTTAGTCTTTGGCTGATTGACATTAATTATCTCATCTAATGACAAAAAGCATCACTGCTGAAAAGTAGCAACTCCATAGCACTTTCATATCTTTTTCAAGCTGTTCAGAAAACTGCACTCTCATGCTAATTACATTTATTTAAAAATATTCCACACTCTTAAACAAGTCAGAAGCATTCAGGGTTGTCACATGGTAGAGCTACAATGGAGATATTCAATCAATAAAGTTCTGTGTTAACACAAAATGTAGAGCACTGGTCTCCCAGGCTTTAAGTCTTACAATTCTGTAAGAAAAAATTTGATAATAGCTGGTTTCTTTCTAGAGTTGTTATCATCTTAAGGAGTCAAATAATCTAAACTTGAGGGGTTTTAAAAAAGTATTATTTTGGCAGAACTTCAAATTAATATTTTATGAGGTTTAAAATACCTTAATGAAACATGTAAAAGCTAGTGCAGTTACAGGGCCTTTTTCATAATTTAATGGTAGCATCTATACATTCACAGAAGATATTTGTAAGGAGACTTTTTTAAAATCCCTCTGTGAACTGTATAGCTAATTCTAAAGAGGCTTTTTAATGTTTGTGATATTTTGAATGTTTGGAGAGCCTGCTGTGAGTAATTTGATCTCATTTGCTTCAATAGTACTGGTCAGTTCCTGTCAGATCAAAAGCTGCTTGCTGGACTTTCCAAAGCAGTTCAGTGTGCAGAACAACAGAAGTAGCTTTTTTCACAGTTACTGTTTTTCAAGACTATTCTGGAAACTGGAGATAGAACTGAGAGAGGGGAGAAGGTGGCATGCTATTCTTTCTGCAATGGTTTTGATTGGGGCAGGGGTAATAGTTTATATAAGCAGACAGAGAAAAATGTGAGTAACCTATTTAGTAATCACTTTGCTACACCACTGTGTTAGGTTAATGTGTATTTATTTTTTACTTATTGCAAAAGAAATTGACTGGAAAGATCTCATTGCATAGCTTAATATAGAAAGCAGGAAGTTACTAATCTAATTCCATGTTTTCTGTTTACCAAAGGAATTAAAGTGACAGTGAGATTTACACATAGAATTATTAGAAGTAGTGTTGGAGTGGATAAACTGTGATAAGCTATTGGAAGACTAATATTTTTGAAAAACACTTGCACTTGTAAAATTAAGGATATCTTTTAGCAAGGTCTTCAAGCCCTTTGCAGTGTTTAAAGTAGCCCCTGTCTCCAAATGAGGTCCAAAGAGTCTTTAACCATGGTTAAAGAGCTGGAGGGGAAGGCAACCCCAGTTACTTTTTGTCAGGTGCTATTATCAACAACAACAGCACAGAAGCATCCCTGGCATTATGGCAAATCATGTGCCACTTAAAAGCTGCTTACATACTACTACTTGTATGCATATCTTAGTTTAAGGATTCTGTGAACTTTAATAATGCAGAGAGCTGCAAAGATATTAAAATACTTATCCAAGGAGACTGATTCAGGGATTAAAATGCCTCACATTGCCAGTGAAAAGACTGTATGGTATGCGAAGCAACTGGTAGTATTTATAATTGTCTTTCAACAAAAATGGTTGCAGTGAACTGAAACTCACTCTACTCTTGGCAAAATGTAATGCTTGGTAATGTAAAGAACTAGAAAGGCTGGGGCAAATGCTGGCATTCATAAGGAGTCACCTGTAACTTTTGGCATGGAAATCAATAACCAAATTTAGAAACAACCATAGTATTATATCATGCTGAGAGCTTCATATTTTTAAACAGGAGAGCTTATGGGTGCTGTACATTTTCAGTCTGGACACTGGTTTTGTTTAACTGCAGGAGGGACAGGCAACTTTGAGTTGTTTCTGAGTCATTTGTACGTATGAGCGATCCTCAAATCCTTACACTTGCTTTCAGGCTTGTCAGAAATGTGTTTATGTATGAAGGAATGACTGAAGTCTCCTCTAGGCAACCACAAGCTAGAGAAATACAGAAGTGTTACAGTTGTCAAGAAATGCAGGACAAGAGAAGTACTGCAAAGGGAGCAAAAAACCATTAAGTGCACAAAGGCAACATTTGGAACAGATATGTTATTTATGCCAACCTAAGCCTGCCTGTGGAGTGCAAATAGCTGCAAAGGGGAAACAGCAAACCCAGCTGCACAGGAGTTACTTGGTGAGCACTTGATACATGCTTTACTTGATGAGCACTGTGTCCCTTTTGTATCTCACACTGATCTGGCAAAGCTTCTTGGTTTACTTGGCCTGAGAAATCAGTTCCATCTAAACCCTTCTTCAAAACAGTAAGTTCAGAAAGAACAGAACAACTTCCAGGAGATCTTTGTTGTCTTGCAGAACTTGACCCATGCTTGAAGTGGGCCTCCAGAGAATTTAAGAAATATAAAAGTTAGCTTAGTTGTTCAGCTTGAGATCATCTTCAGGAGGCCCATTTCTGAGTTACGAACATCTGCTCTCTGCAAAGCTATTAAATTATATTATATCCCTTTAGAGATATTAAGCCAAGTAACAATTAAGATGTCAGAAGGGATGATTGGCTTGTGTTTCTATAGCCAAGAATTATAGAAAAGTAAGTGTCAGAGTGTTTTGCAGGTGAATGTATGGTGGGCAGTTTATACCTCTGCCTTAGGTAGGCTTCCAATACAGAAGCCTAAAATTCCAGGGGAAGAAAGGCTTATGCCAGCACACACTGCCTACACCTAGCTTCCCCCAGAAAAGCTTTTAAAACCATTCATCAGCTGCAGCCAGATTTAGCATGCAGTCTCAAAGATTGCAAATTCCTACCATGATCAGGCAGCTGATCAGAGAAGAGAGACTTCTGTTGTCTTCATTGAGAGAAAGGCTAAGCAGAAACATAAAACCAGAACAAGATGTTATAAGATCTATTATCTAGAAAAGGATGTTAATCCTTCTTATTTACAGAAAATTAGACAAGCTGCACAGAGATTTTTTCCCAAAGATAAAGAAAATTACTGCATCTTACATAGATTATTTGATACACAAAAAGGTCTAAACGAAAGTTACATCTTTCCTTTAACCTGCTTGAAGTCAGTCAGTTGGTACAAGTTCAAAGGAAACAAGTTCTCTTGCTGCTTACAGAACCATTGTCCTTGGGCCAGTCTGCCAACCCTGAACTAGGTTTTCAGGTGATTTAGCCTTTTGTCTGGATCAGGATTACCCTGGTCATTCTGGCATGCCTGAAATCCAAACTGAAAATGAAGGATGTACACCTACCACACAGCAGAAGCTGCAAAATATTGTATCCAGTCCTTGTTTTCAGCCATGAATGGGTTATGTAATTGGGTCAGTGATTTGCTATCCTTTAATATAATTGAATTTCACCTATAGTTGTGCAGAAATTCTGCATAAAGCTCCATTTATGAGTAGATTGCACATCCTGGACCCTTAGGACCAGACTTTTTTTCCTCTTCTGAAGACACTTCCCAGCAGCTCCTACTGCCTCAGGGCTCTGCAGAGCCTGAAATAAGTAGATATTTTCAGATGACTGCTCTTTGGAAAAACCTGGGTTAAATCAGGCTGAGAAGGCGGTCCTCCCACGTGAGGGCCTCCTTCCTGTGGGAGGTCTGTAGTAAGTTTACATTTGCACAGCAAGTACGTGCTCTGCTGTCTCTCCCTCCCCACCAGCTGTCAGTTGAATGAGTGTCTCCTTTTAAAACTTCTTTCTGGAAGCCTGAAACCTGCACTGCTCATCATGCTTATAGCACTCTACCTATTCTTTTATGACTACACATCCCATCTCACGTGCCTGGTCCCCTGACTGGTTAAACCAAGGCAGCTTCTGGTTACGGAAGCGTTTGCACAGTAAGCTAAATGAAAGGAGATCATTATTTCATTTAGCTAAGATTTTCCATTCTTTGTGCCCTTGCCCAAAATGTCTGAAGTTCATAACTCACAAATTACTGTAACAAATAATAAGTTATTGTCCCTTATATCAAAGTTCTAATTGGAACTTTGTGGAAAGCTACAAAATCTGGGCGGTGGCATTTTATTTATTCATTTTATAACAAGTGAATGTTGTATAATGCAATAGTAGGACTATCTGCTGCATTCTTTTGTACACTGAATCTTTCCCCAGTGTTTATAATTCTTTTGGAGCTGATTGACTGTATGTCTGATCTGCTGTTATTCTTTTAGGATCAAAACAGTCAAAATAAGCAAGAGTAAGAGCACTGGATTAAGACCTTCAGTGGTACAAGTTGTTTCATCTAAAAAGAAAACAAAATGAAGGCATCGAAATTTGTGTTTAACTTCTCTGTGTTGATGAAAACAAGTCTTATTCAGCCCTCCTGCCTTGTGTAATGTGTACAGCTACCCTGCAGCCACAGTGCAGAATTACCCTGTGCTGAGCACAGATAAACATCTAAAGCTATTCCAGTCAGCTGGTTCAAAGCTCTGTAGCCCTGCTCTTTCTGTGACTGCTAATTAGATGTGCCTATAGACACTCCTTTTCAGAGGGAGGAGAGGAGCAGTAAAGATGAACTGAGATCTTAGCTCGGATTTAAGGAGGCATTTTTAGACGTAAAAGAGTCTTAATTCATCAGCTATCAGGTTCATTATGAACCTAATGAACACCCTGGCCACACTTCCATGTATGTTCTAGAGCATAACAGTCTTGTTAAATCTAACCACTGGCATGCAGATACACACTGCCAACACCTCTAGGTTTTACACTGTGAAGATATTTCAGGCAGGTATTTGATGCACATTCTTGCTGTACCAACTTCAGTGATTAGGCAGTAGCCTATGAGAAGTTTTATGAACATTTACATATCGTGTTTAGTTAACCTAAAATACTTCTTTCAAGTTGAAGTTAAACAAAAGCCTGATTAATGAAAGACACACTGAGATTTGCAATTAAAGGCTCATTTTAGGCCCCTATTAGTGACATCCATGAGTATATTTGAAAGTCCTTTGATTTAGTTTCTCCTTTTGAGTAGAAGCAGGCTACTAGAATACACAGTACTTTTTATATGAGGGGATATAAAAATTATTTGTAAAGAGGCTCTAAAAGGTTGGATGGTATTTCTCATGGTGACCAAGAGACTGTGTTCAGGTTCAGATTCAGCCAAGGTGACATTGCAAGCCAGGTAGTACCTAGAAATGTAGTTCAGTAACTACCATTTCATTTACTTGGCAAAGGCCTTTTACTGAATTCTTTTATGACCAACTTTTTCATCTACACTAAGTCAAATTTCCCCTACTTCCTACTAATTTGTCAGCAGCTATAAACCACATACCCACTCCATAGTAATGTAGGTAGGAAGTTAATTTATTCTCCACCCTGTATCTGCTTTGGTAATCTTGTTCTTTTTTAACCAACCTATCCATCTCTCAGTTTCTCAAAAGACTCAATGGTTGTTTTGTTGGTCCCACTCACAGCCTGGGTGTTCATGTAATGTTTTAATAACCAATACTAATATTTTCACAGACTTGAGCCTTAGTACCAGTCTCACAGCTGTCATTTATTATTATTTTTAATTGATCATTCTATGTTTCTCATTTTACATTTGGCAACTTGGCTGGGAAGTATGCTGGTGGAAACTACCACTCCAAAGATCTTTTAACCCCAGTGACAGACCCTGGCATAGTTAGGTATGGTGCCTAAGGTTAGACTACTTAGGAAAAATTAAAGCCTTCATGTTTCTTTAGGCATCCAAATGAAGATTTTCAAACCTTCCTCACTAAGCTATTGCCTAACTTCTGACACTCTTAATGACCCCAGTCATATCTTTTGTTTTCATCAGTAAAGCCCTTGGGCATACCCACAAGCAGACCTGAGCTGTTTTAAGTCTTTTCAGTGCCAAATAGCCACAAGCATAGCTAAACTGTGCTCTGCTGAAATCCAGGAGCTTCCCTCACTACTTCCTATTCGGATGCTGATGCAAATCACTTCAGCTGGGCCTCTTCCCTTGTCTCTTGCCCCTGAGCACAATGGGTTGGTGACTCTGGGTCAGGCCTAGAAGGCAGAAGTGACAATGCCTAATGCTGATTAAATCCTTACATCTAGTTCCTAGTGCTTTTGCAGAAGCTCTCCTTTCCTTCCACAGAAAAATCCACTAGGTAGGATTTTTCTCTGGTTCCCCCCAAACCTTTAGAAAGTGAGAGCTGTATAAAAGGTGATACTTCCCAATCTATTTCATTCTATGATGAAAGTAATACTCAGAAACAAATAGAACCCCAGCTGTGTAGTGTACTAATTTAAGTGCTTGCTCTTCCACCTCTCTCTTCCCCACTCTGGCATTCACTAATCTTATTTACCTTGGTTAGGTAATCTGCCTGTAGGACCACACATGTCTCTGCTTGTTTTGAAGAGCACCTCACTTGCTGGGTGTATTGTATGATAATGACAACAGCACTGTACCAGTGAGATCCAGAGGTGAGCAAGAAAGGTTTTCATGGCAATGCCACAACCTACAGCTGCTGACCAGCCTGAACACAGGCTGTTGCTGTAGGACACTATAACTAGCTTCTTGCACCCCTGATGATTCAAGTGATTTAGACAGTAGAAGATTAAAGTGTACTCAGGTATAATTCAGTTCTACCTTAATTACCTGATTTACATCAGACTACACAGCTAGTTTTTTGGCATTTTTTTGTTCTATCTTGCATTCTGCAGGTAAGTTCAAACAGCAAAAAGGGTGTGAAGTTTTAGCTGGTTTTATATGCAGGTGGTGGAGGGAAGTGAACTGGATAAGATCTTCACTCTTCAAAAAGAATAAACCAGTAGATAGTTTAATGGCCTGTTGTGCAAACAGAACCTGAAATTCTTCTCTCTCCCCATCCATAGCAATAATAAGGAATTGTTGAAAAAGGTTCTTGCCTTTTTTAAACTGTAAAAAGTATTAACAATTCTAAGCTAATTTTTCTCAAGGTTCAAAACTTGAATTTTCAGACATACTAAAAAGCAAGACTAGCAAAAGCTTCCATAAGAACACTCCCTCTCAACATGTTTAAGTATTTGAGTGTGAAGTTTTTGAAATAGTAATACAGTATTAAAACCAAGTAAGTACTGGTGAGCTCATGAGATGCTGTAATTTACATAGCAGAATAAAAATTAATTCCTTGCAGATTCTCTCTTCTTGTGCCACAGAAACAACCACCTCCCCTCATCAAACACAAAAAAATTCATTATTCCTATAACATAGAAATACTTAATAGATTTTTTCCCTACATTGTTAAAAAGTAGATATTGCATGGCAGTTAAAAGGTAGGACCTGCATATAGATGTGGATCATTCAGTCAAACCAGCTTAGGTCCATTTGCATCACTCCACTTGCCTTTGCCTCTTTTAGTAGTTGTCTATCACCACCACCTGCTATTCCCTCAGTCTTATCTCCAGCTGTTCAGCACTGTGGAGTAGGGGAGCAGTGTCCTAAAGGTGATCCAGGAGGTAGCTCCAAGCCTGGTAAGCAGCTCAACCTTCAGTTCACGCATGCACATCCCCCCAGCAGCAAACAACATTCCCACACCACCATCCTCCCCAGCCCCAGGGAGCAGGGCAGTTTTTCTGCTCTTGACCAAGTGACAAAAGGCCAATCTCTGCAGAAGTCATTAAGGAGAACACCAGGTGTTGCCAGTTTCCTATGCAAAGCAAATCACAAATCAGTTTTCCACATTCTACTAAGTTTAGGGGACTTACATTGTCCTCCTTTTGATTGTTGTTATTTGGGAACATAAGTAGTACTTGAACACTTGTTCTTTAAAAGATATACAGCAATTGTATGTTTAGTACTTATGAGAAAAACTGCAAGTTTACTGCTTTACTCATTTTTGCTTTGACCAGTGACATTTAATCCCAGTGAAGCTGCAAGCTCTGCTTTCAGTATTTTCCCTGGTAAATGTCACTCTGCTACAGTGCTGCATTCACCAACTCTAAAGTAGCTTTTATCAGCAATGGTGCCATGTGCCAGTGTTCCCAGTGTTCCCAGCAGTTCCCAGACTGC
This sequence comes from Notiomystis cincta, assembly GCA_013398075.1. Taxonomy (NCBI): domain Eukaryota; kingdom Metazoa; phylum Chordata; class Aves; order Passeriformes; family Notiomystidae; genus Notiomystis; species Notiomystis cincta. The sequence goes on along the minus strand of VZRX01017930.1, from coordinate 48,354 downwards.
TGGCTTAGCTTATTTTCTTTCAACAGCTGTGGAAAATATCTGAAACTCAAAGACAAGGAATATTCCATTTTTATATAAAAGTGATTAATAGGAAATTAGATTTATAGAGATGCTGAAGGTAAACCTTGTATTCTGATCCTTTACTTTTAAACCTCCATTAATATACAGCTTGATTAGTTTATTGTGCTGTTTAGAGTTTGGTTAGATTGAATTGGCAGAGCATTTTAGTATGTAGGACTTAGTTTATAGACCTAGCTTTGAGCCCAGACAGCCAGTGAGCCAATTTAACAGTGAGCTGGACATCTCCTTGCATTGGAGGTGCATGTAAATGGTGTAGAGGACCTGTAGCACTGGTTTCTGGAACAATCCCTTACAGCTACTTGGCAACAAAGTCGGAAATCTCACTGATCACAGAAGTCCTTGGACAATTGCAGCTCAAGTGGTCACAAAAGTGACACAAAAATTGTCTTTGGCCCCTTTTTTCCCCCTTTCTGCTGCCTCATTAAGGAAGGCTGAACTCAGAGATTTTCAGAGACATATCTCATGCAACACAAATATTCTACAGGCAGCCTTGTGGCTAAAGTAAATAGATACTGAGGGAAACAGATAATTGTAAATAGATACTGGAGTGAAACACCCTCAATAGCTGCTGACCTTGTAGAGACCCTGTTCCCATCTTGTCCAATAGATGCCTGCTTCTTCCCCAGAGCATACTGATGATTGCCATGGGCTTTCCTGGGAGATACTGGTATTCTGCTGGTGGGGAAAAGAAAAAGCCTTGGTCTTTCCAAGGTGTAAGACATCAATCATTCTCCAAAATTTACTTTTGAATAGTGTTTTGAAATTCACTAGTAGGAGTGCTCATCTTCTCATCTTTGAGGAAGGCTGTAGATGATTCAGTTCCTTTCCTTCATCCTTTCCAGTCTGGGTACAGGCAGGAGCTGAACAGCAGCATTTCTGCCTTACACCTTCTGCAATGTTTCCTCTTCTTTAGAATGTACATATTTGTTTTCTCAGAAGTTTCCTCTGCATTCCTGCAAGAGTGTATGATGTTGGACTCCACTGGTCTCCCTTCTTGCTGGCAGTGTGAGAGGGAGTAAGTAGGACTGGTCAGACCAGATTTTTGGAGGGGAATTGCCACTGCAATTGCAGCTGCACCAGCTCTAAGCAGGACATGTCTGTAGACACGAACCGAAGGTTAACTGAAGGTTAATTTTTAGTTCTGATTTACAGATCACATATACCAGTCAAGACAGAGATCTATTTGTGAGCTTCAGCAGGTTTATAACTGTCTCTTTCTTTAGGAACAGCCAGTTCCTAAATCCAAGCATTTTGGGATAGGAACATCTATAATCAGAGTACTATATGAGCATTCTGCATACAGAAATCCTATAGAGCCACATCTGCTTTGTCTTGTTTGAACTCCCGTGTGTGGAAGAGGAAAGAGCAGAGGAGATGAGTTATGATTAGACCATGTTTTTCTTAGATGCCAAGTCCATAATTTTCCTGATCCTTTTTCCTGCATGCAAATACTTTTCCATGGATCAAAGGGCATCTGAGATGCAGCTTACAAATTATAAACAGTAGAAAGTATAAACTGAGTGCATCATACCAAAACCTGAATATAGGAGAGGTATTTTATTATGATTTTAATTTTGATTGCTGCCTTTCTGTTTTGTACCTCTGCAAAGTAATAACAGCAGCTCAGTGTGGCCTTTAGAGCTACCTAGAGGTTCACAAATAGACCCATTTACTGTTAATTCATTACAGGATCTTTTGTGAGTACACTTAGTTTGGAATTCATTGGGCCATTTACCTCTTTGTGTGCATCTAGACACAAGAATACCAAAATACCAAAAGGACTGGAACTGCTGGCCAAGCCTAATAAAGGCGAGAAGTTGGATGAAGTCTGTGGCTTGATAAAGATCATGATTGTAAAAATTCAGCTTTTTCTAAAGCCTGTTCTACAATTCTCAATTTCTGGGCTCAGTAGAATGTTAGGATGGCTACCTGACCTAAATCATGTCCACAACTGGTATTTTTTGTCTCAGACTGTGGAAAGTAAGGGATGAATCGTTGAGCTTTCATAGTAGATGAAGGCTAAAAGAGTGCAGAGCCATTCAAGAAGGAAAACAGCTGGAAGGGTGCCTGAGAACAGGGATGCAAAGAGAGATGATCACAAAGAAAACTAGGAAAGAGAGGATGGGTGGGAGACATCTCAGAGGCTGGGGTAGATTACAGACAAATCAATGGAAAACGATGGCACTGAGGAAAGGACAGAAGAGAGGATGGCAATGGAACAGAGAAAGGGACAGGGAGCAGTGAAAATAAGACAGTGTGTGTACTCCAGGTAGCTCTACTGAAGGGAAGGGAAAGTGAAGTTTCTGTTCAGCAGTGGTGCACATTTTTGTCTGTTCCCTTAAAAGAGAATTTTGAATAGGAAATCAGTAGTTAGACTGTATATTCAATTCACAAAAATAGTAAGTAGTAAATAATTTTGAGGAGCTTTAGGTGCTTCTTATGCACTTTTCTGAAACAGCCCAGCTTCTGCAGGGATGCTGGTGGGTTTTGCCTGCAGACAGGAGAACACATCATTTCCTATGCCTGTATGTACACTACAGTAACAAATGTTATTACAAAAAAAGATACCTAAACATGCTTTAAAAGTTGCATGTCAGTAGCCATGTACCAGTATCACAATCAACATCCATGCAAATTAATCAAACTTTCCAGGAAATATGGCAAAATGCATCATTTAGTTCACAGATATGGAAAAGCTTCTTTGAGATGCAAAAAGACAGCATGTGTGATTGGTTTATGTCCTTACTCACCAAGCCAAATGTATAAAAAATGGATCTCCATTCTCAGTAGATTGTAGAGTAGGATTTAACATCCCAGCGTGGTTGTGCTTGAAATCAGGTTCAGCAGGAGGTTTGAAACCACAGTATGCTACTCTGATTTCAAAATTCTAGGATGCAAAGATGATGTGTTCAGCTTCTTAGCTATATAATACAAAAATAATACAAAATAAGTACACTGATGCAAGTTTCAAATTTGAGTATCTGTGGATGTTGATAGCCTAAAATTTCAAGATTAAAACTGCATACAGCATGTTACTTGTAAGGGATTTTGAAAAACATCAGCAAAGTCTTGCATTAATAAATAGTTCAATTAAGATCAATAATAAAATCAGAACATTTTTAGAAACAGAATTACAGTCTGTTGATTCTGGTCAGAAAACACAGCATTTAGAGTCATCACATCCCTAGATGGATTTCTGAGGCTATGATCAAGGCAAAGTATAGATGAGAGAAGCTGGAATTCCATAGCACCAAATCTGTTGCTTTTAGCTGAGGCAAGTGCTGCTAACCAGTTTATTGGTGGGATCTTGCCATGAAGCAGGAAGGGAAATGTTCTGAACTAGTTGTTACAGCCCTGAAGCAGAAACTCAGGTTTTCCCCCCCACCAGTATAATATCTGTCACAAGCTGGTGAACTTGGAACAAAAAAACCCCTGAGTTTATGGGGTATAGGGCCATGATTTTATGAAAGAACTCTTTATTTCCATGTAACCCCAGCTGTGCAGAGTAGTGCTGATTACATGGTAGTATTTAAGTTTAGTAAGAAATTTCTTGCCTGAAATCAATTTTGATACCAAGTGGAGTGCCTAATATACCCTGGTTTAAACCTTTTACTTTTAAGCATTCTTTTTCAGTTGAACAATGTCTAAAATTAATAGAGTATTTTCTATTCTTGTTAACATTTATAAGTGAATATGAGATCCTCTGCTCGAAGGACATGACATGTTTTTACCTCAACACCTTCCTTCTGTATGCTTTTAACTGTCTCCTAGTGTTTATTAAAAATAAAAAATGAAATCTAGTCACATATACCAGCTAATAGATTCTTGTGAAGGTCCTCATTCATCAGCACATTTTGGATGAACTCTTAGGTGTTTTGCTGACTTAAGCTAAGGTTCAAGAGGTTTATAACTGGATCCTAGGTTTAATCCTAATTCAATTTCTTTATTGTGTGCACAGATTTCATGAATGATACAACAAAAAGCTGTGACTGAGAGTGGAAGCTATTTTGGTTATATACTCAGAAGTCAAGGAATTATAGACTTTTCCTTCATAGAAATAACTGTGCCATCTCAGAGGTCTTTTCCTCCTTCATGATGTGTAAAGAAATATGGTATTTTCAACAGCTCCTTTGAAATAATGTGTTTTGTTTCCTCCCCCCCCCCATTTTTTCATATTTACCTGCCTTTTCAGGTTTTTTAAAAATATTTTTTGAATATATCTTTTGTGTAAATGTAATGTTAAATGAATATACACACTTTTAATTCTTTACTGTATGAAGAAACTCATTACTTACTTATATAATGTGTTTCATCTCTTTTAGATATTGTGCAATGGACCAGGAACATGTGTTCCTGTCTGTTTATCTGCTTTTGTTCTTGGCCTTCTCCGAATAAAGAGAACAATCATTGTGTATGTAGAGAGCATCTGCCGCGTGGAAACTTTATCCCTGTCTGGAAAGATTCTTTACTACTTTTCAGATTATTTCATTGTTCAGTGGCCTGATCTAAAGAAAAAATATCCCAAGTCAGTGTATCTTGGTCGAATAGTGTAACAACAGAAGACAAGCTAAGCTTTACCTGAAATAGACTCTGCAAGCTCCTCACTTGCATTCCTGTAGTAATTTATTTTTAAGAATTCCTGTTAAGAAATTAGGCTGGTACTGAAAAATGAGACAATAAAGATTTCTTTACATTTAAATAAAAATTTTGTGTAGTTGTATTTATTGCTGTCATGTAGGTCTGTTTGCCAATAACCCATACTGGCTCTAAGTCTATGCTTTCTCTGTTTTCATCTAGTTTTCCTGCTATGTGAATGGTAATTTTTGTCTACAAATAAATATGGGAATTTGTATGAATGTAACATTTCCTGTAAGGAAACTTTGTGTCATTTTTAAAATTGTAAGCAACAAAGTCTTTTTCTAGCACAACAGACTTTATTTCCTTTATGCTAGCATGAAGTCCCTTGTGAATCCTTAGAGTATAAAGGAAACAGTTATATTAAGTTGGCTTCATGACAGTTTGTACTTTACAGTCTTCCAAAAACCCCAGAGCATTAAACCAGTATCATTTTTCCTCTGGTCTTCTCAAAGCTGTCCTTAGAATCTGTTGTACACCTTTTGAAAATTGTTGCTCACTTCTTAAGATAAATAAAAAAGGTGATAAGTGTCATGCTACAGGCACAATACTTACCCATTTAAGAAGACTTTCTTCAAAGCTTATGTACAAAAAGCCTTACTGAATCTACATCAAACAGAGCAAAACTGTCAGTTGGGGAAATTGAACTCGTTCAAGCTCTAAAATAGAGAAAAAAACTCTGTAATAAGGGAAGGAACTGAGTTTCCCTCTTTTCCTGATACAATGAATTTGACTTTCAGTATATCCTGTTTTCTCATTTTAAGCACCTTACTTTCAACAGTACAATTTACACTTAAGACTTTGCCATGAAAAATGGTATCCCATACATTGGAACGACTTTTAAAAGGTATTTTGTTGGCAGTAAGCGTGTGAAAGCATACTGCAGCATTTCACATTCATCTGGCAAAATGTAATTCTACATCTATCCCACCTATAAAGCAGTATAAACACATCTGTCATCTGTACACACACAGAGCTATGTGGCTGGCTACAGAAACAAAACCAAGGCCAAAAGCTCCAAGCAGGGCAGAAACACCCTCCAGAGCGCACAGCCTGACTCCTCACGCGTCCGCACGAGGAGACTCTCTCCGAGGGCTTTTCCTCAGCGTCAGGTGTCAAAACACTGCAGCGGCTCTTCTGGTAGGGAATGGGGAGCGGAATTTAGCTCAACAGAAACAATGCTTCCTGCTGTTAGGAAACAAGGGTCCAGAGGAATAGGCTGCTTGATGCAGAAAATCATCAGAAAACATTGTGCAGAAAGTACTGTCACGATATTGTAAGGCCCTGTGGGGACTCCAGCTGTTATAACCTGTCCAACAGGCTTAATAATCCTCAGCATAAGTAGAGTCCCTTGATGTGGTCACATGTGAGTTCAGAACAGGGAGTTTTTGTGGGTTTTAACCGAGATTATGTCTGAAATTAAAGAGCAGTTAATAGGTTAAGGCTATGTGAGAAGGACTCTGTGCAGCACATACTGAGGTCCTTGAAAATGACTTGGTTGAAGTAAATCTGAAGTGTCCAAGGGCTTTTTTCCCCTGAACCGGAGTGAGGACTATTTTATCATCACTTTATGCACAGTTGCAGATAGTTTGATAAGTTGGAGATACACTGGGCTTTATTATGGCTAATGGTAGTTTGTTTCAGATCAGTGCTTTCCCTCCTGAATCTTGCTGTCTGTTTTGCAAGGGAACTGCAGTAGCGGGGAGGAGGACAGAGGCAGCCTCTTCCTCTGCTCTGGGTAAGGGAGAGCGGCACAGGATCCGTGCCCCGAGGTGTGGAGAAGCCTGGGAAGGGCGGGCGGTGAGTGCTGCCCTTCGTGCGGCTNGGGGCGAGGGAGAGAGGGGGCGAGCGCTGCTTCTGTCCAGAGCAGAGCACGAGGCAGCCCGGCTTCACATCCCTGCTTGGCATTCGTGCCTCCCTGAAAGCATCTCCGGCTGCTCTGTCGCTCCCTCAGAGCCATGCCCAGGGCAGGATTTGGGGTTTTGGTGTGCTTCCCAACTGTGGGTTCATAAACTTTGTGAGTCTGCCTTTGAACACTGTGGAGTTCCAGGAATTTTCTCTCACCTGTCACCGGCATGGCAATGACTACTGCTAAAAGAAAGAACTTGCCTGTTCAGACTTGTAACCTCCCATGTAAACATTGAAGGTAACAGTAGATTTCTTCACAAGTGGCTGTCCTGAAAAACTGAATTGCTCCAGGCCATCTCATGTGGAGAAGTCTCGTTTTCAAAGATTTAGGAAGACTTTTCCCACTTTCTTCACTGCCAGCCTTCTGGGGGAGCAAAGTCAAGAGTATCTCAGCCTGTGTTCCCCCAACAGCATGTTCTTTACTCTGGTAAACATGGGAAACACAGGTTAAAATAGCACATATAAAGTGGTTTTTAATTCACATTGCTGGCAGTGAGAGTGTGGCATGGTACCCATTCCTTGGTAGTGCTGTTTTCCATACTGGCTCAAGTGCCTACTTGAGTTAAGGGCATTTACTTCTCAGCAGTTTATAATTAGTTCTAGCAAGTGAAAACGTATATTAGAAATGACCCAGAAGTCTGTAGACCTGAAGCAGGTAGAGCTGCTCTGGAGAGCTCAGAAACAGGAAGATCACAGCCTAACTGACCAAAGCCTTCAACAAAACACTGTATCATAGCCATAGGAGATAGTTCAGAACAAAAGACTTCTGGCTCAAATTCTCTTAAAGGAAGTTTTGTTATCAACCAGAGCGACTTTTCCTTGAAATGATTATCTCAAATAACTGCTAGTTCTCTCCAAAAGCACAGTGGAGCTGAAGTAAACTAGCATTTTGTTATTGAGAAGCTCTTTCTTATCTTTTGTTTTTAGAAGGTGGGTACAACCAAACAGTCTATTGTTCTAGGGGAAAACTGCATTCTTCCTCTCCCAGCACAGAACAGAAAACAGCCCTCCCAGGGTCTAGCCAAAGACTTAAAGGTCTCTGACTGGATTCCTTAAGTTTAGATTCTTGGGGTTTGCTATGTCTCATTTCTTCTCTTAAATATTAATATTATGGCAAACATATTTGCATTATATACAAGGAATTTGATGTGAAATACATTACCTCTTTTTCTCCATTTCCAAAAGAGAAAACCATAATACCTTATAGATTTGAAGCAAAATGAGGAAGAAACATATTCTTAAAGAAAACAAATATGACTTTATGGAAATATCATCATCAAAATTGGCAAAGATTTTCAAAGAGAACAGAAGGCATCCAGAAATTGGTTTTCTGAGTCCTAGCATGGAAGCCAAATTCTAAATGAATTTTCATTATCAGATTGTTTTACCTAGATATGCATTAGCTGACAAATATTAAATATTCAGAATTGCTTCTCTTTTGACCTGGTTGTCTCCTACTGGAGAGTATATAATGTACATCTAAAAATGGGTTAATTTTATTTTAAAGAAGGAGGAAGGGAAAGTAAAAGAGGAGCACCAGTCAGAATGTAATAAAATAGCTATATAAGAAAAAGGTTGACTCTTGCTAAAAACAGTTTAAGAGATTATTTCCATGTTATACCAGAAGAAAGCTAAACAGACTGATCTGAAAGCTAAACAGACAGATCTACTTTCAGCCAATGATTCACATTTTTACAACTCAGCCATGACCATTCCAATAGAGTTATGCTGTTCTATTTTGCAAGACTTTAAGGATTTCTGGGAACAGTAGTTAAAGTCTCAAAACAGCTTCTGAAGTTGTACTCACACAATTCTCCAGACACCTGCTTTTCCATGCAAAAACACCCTGTCATAACATGGGACAGTTAATGCCTTGAAACAAAAGACTGCTGTATACAAATACTGCATAGATAATTTTAAACATACAAATGCAAGTCATGTTTGTAAAGCAAAAAGATCCTCTTAAATCGGTGCAAGGGGCCCCAGAGCATATCCAGAGCCAAAGTGACCACCTTTTCTATCCTCATTTTCACCTCCAAATGAGCTTGTCAGGGTGCCTTAGCCAATGAGCCATCACAGGCTGCATCCAGGCAGCAGCCACGTTCCCTGGGACAGGAGAGAAAGCAGGGTACCTACAGGGAAGAGTAGCTCAGAGGGAGTTAGAGTGGCACCAAGCCTTTACTTTGTTTAGTGCCAAGTGGCACCATCCAACTGAAGACATTTTTGCCCCACACTTGAGTCCTTGGCATAAAGCACAGAAGGACACTCTACTGCCATTTCTCTCTAGCAACTGTGTCTCTTGCATCTTCCTAGTGGGAGTGAAGGGTTCTCACAGACCCTTGGTAGGTGTCTCCGTGGTTGTTCAAACGTGTTGCAAACGTGGTGCTTGTGTCTTCCTTCAAATCATGTTTGTGCTGCCTTTCCCCCTCCTGCTCACGTCTGAAACCAAGTCACTGTGGAGTTCCTGCCACAGACACAAGATCTGAGAGCAGCTTGAGTTCTCTGAAGGAACTTCTGCTCTCCCAACAGGAGACACTGGCAATGAACATAAGCACACAAGGACTGTAGCCATGGCAGTCCCACTTTGTTTCTCATAGCTGGTGCACTTAATAAAAGCCTGACACAGATGACTTCTAGGTCATGAATGTCATGAACGTTTGAGCTTTAAAAAGTCACTTTTAAAATTTTGATTTATAACTTAACTGTGCAATTCAGAAACATTTTTATCTAACATTGGCTATTTTAAGACTATAGCAGGCTTAAGAAGTAAAATTCTCTTAATAAATATTTTCTACAACAGATTGTGATACCCCTTTTAACCTTGTATAGCTCAGTGGAAACTGCATTCACTTTGTCCCTGAGTGCATTTCACATATTAGCTTGGACACAGGTAGAGTCTCCTGTGCCAGTCAAACAAGGGACATCAACACCTATGGTACATAAGAGCTTTGAGCCTGTGTATGGATCACATTTAGCAGCATTAAGAACAGACCATACAACCCTAATCTATATTTCCAGGCTGAGCTCAGGAAACTAGTTCACATAGGTAATTATGAGTTGATTGCTGACTGTAGTGTTTAGGACAAATGTTCCCTAGGACATCAGTTTTGAAGTTTTATTTCAGCAAAAGTAGTCTTCACTAATTTATTAGTGAATGAAGGACAGGTTTACCTGCTGTGAACACACAATGATCATTTAACTGAAGCTCATGTAATTGGCCATAGAGTAATGTGGTGCAGGGGTGGTGTCTGTATTATGGGACATAAACCCCAAAAGAGCAGAGCACTGGCACCAGTGTGCAGGGGCTTTGAGGAAGCTGCCTGGCTCTCAGTCAGTATCCTGATATGCCTTTGGCTGGCCCTTGCTGGGACCATGTGCTGTGCCAACAAACTCCTGGTTGTTCCAGGAGCTGGGCGAGGATCTAGGAGGGTAAGCACTGAGCCCTTAGGTTGCTCAGAGCACAAACTGAGCCCTAGACCTTTCTGAAACTTGAATTTGACTTTTTCCAATGACTATACTTCCTGAGAGCATAATGGTAGAGTCTCATGACCAGTATTGTTGAAATCAATAGGAAGTACTCAGAGGCAGAGGTCATCTTACATAAGCTGCTTAGTAAGAACCAGAATTTTGCACGAGAATTCAAGAAAACCAGTAGCTCTCAGAGCAACAGCCTTGGACATTTTTCCTCTGCATTGCTGTTTCATGCTGAAATGGCAATGGAGAAGGAAATGAAAGTGGCATATGATACAAGAAGACAGACCTTTGTTGACATACTTGTTTAAACTCAAGTCACTGTTCTGCAGAGTGTAAAATTTCCCATTTAGAATTTCTCATATCTATTTCACTTCCGTGTCCAAAAAATTTTAACCTGTTTTATAATCTAGTTCATTAACTAGTCAGACAGAAATATGTATGTAACAGAAATAAGCAATCTCACATTTAGCTGTGCCAGGGATAGGCTTTAACCATACATGAATCTAGAGAAAGATGTATTTGTTGATTGATAATGTGAGTTTGACACCTACCTTGTGTTATCTTTGCATGTACCTGAGGAACAAAGCTGAACAAGATGTTTGATGTGTTTTCTATTCTCTAACAAGACAGAGAGTAGGGGTAATAATATTTAACAGACAAAAATGGGGGAAAAGAGGGTCTCTCCAAGGAATGTTTAATGTTTCAAAAAGCTTATAACACTTTATAAATTAAGATATTATGCATATTAAACAAGTATGTTGTAAATTGATGAATTAGTGAACAGTAGCACAGACATTAGTCCACTGTTCCATCCAGAATGTTTCATTTACAGTTTGGAGTGTCATTTTTTTTACTATGCAGTGAGATAACCTGGACTGTACTGGGCTTAGACAAGTGCTCAAAGACATTTTGTATAAAATTCAGAGGAAGAGAAAGAGAATATCCTTAGATAGATTAAATTGTCCTTGCACTATGCAGCAAGAAAATTTTAAGGGAGTGGATAACAAAGTCATAGTATTTTTTTAATACTGAGATTTAAGAAGTATTTTAGACCCTACAGTGGAGTTGATGTGCATAATCCTACCCCTTCTATGCATCGATGCACAGAAGTATCTTAAAATCAAAAAGCCCTCTACTTGGTTTAATAAGGAGTGGATATTTGTAATGCTGTATCAACAGTGAGATCTGCTCAGTTAGCATTACTGTAAATTCTGCTTTCAGCTGCCAGTAGCTTGGCAATTAGAGTTTCCTGCTTTATTGTTAAACACTGCAATTGAACTCTGCTGCTTTTCATTTGTGATCCAGCTTGGGATGTCAGCTGACACCAAAATGAATGTCCTAACCTCCAATTCAGTGGCTTAAAGGATATCTCCCCAACATTCACTGCCAAGATGAAATCCAGAAATTATTATTCAGCAGCAGTAAACAGGGCCTGTTTTTGCAGGCACCCATTTGTAAAAAAGAAAGCATGACAGCTGGGAATTACAGTTAAATGTGTTTTTTATGCTCACACTGAAAAGCAGAATATTAAAACTAAGGTAGCTGTATTTATAAAGAAGCACCTAGGTGATATCTTAGCAGGTCTGCATTAATACTTGTAATAATTCCTTTAAAAATTAACTTCATAACAGGGTACACTAAGTCAGCTTTTTCATTTGAGTTAGATACAAAATAAATACCTTTGAAAATTATTGATAGAAAGATCTTCACTCTTCTGTCACTTCCAGAAAGATGACTACTGACAAGCAAAGGTAATTACCTCAGAGCACATCCCAATTCTAAACATATTTTTTATTAAACTTCAGACTAGAGATAATTCATGAAAATCTTCTTCAAACTTTTTCTTTGAGTAACACCGGGGGTAGAACAAGAAGGCTGAGGAAATACAGAGACAGCTGCTTCCATGGGAAGTATTACTTTAGAAAGATTGAATTCTGTGAGGAAAGCAGTAATTACTGCTGCCTTTCTCCCCTAACACACCTCCCACCCCCACCAAGTTCTTTCAGGTTTATTGAAGAATCACAATCTACGACAAAGCAAGTAAGGTTTTATACTGGTTGGACTGAATTTACACAGTCCAGCACTGTGCTGTGATGTAAGGGACATTTTTATGTGCTCGTTCCCAAGCTTTTCCTCTGAAGAAAGTTTATTATAGACCACAGATACAACTTTATTTTGTATCTGTTTACTTACAGCTTTAACCCCCATGACCAGAATTTTCCTTTGTGTTTACAAGTAAACATTACCAGCACGTTCTACTCCATCCCACAGCCCCTTTTGGAGATAGGTCAACATGTGGGAACTGCAGATACAGAACTGAACCACCCCTGTACTGCATTTACTACTGAGCAAGCACACCTAGCACACACCAAGTACATCATACTGATATATATCACTGAGTTTCAAAACACAGGTATTGCTTGCACTAAAACTTCAGCAAATAATTATTTAAAATATTAAATCTTTGTTTCAGTTTGGGAGGAAAAAAAAATAAAAAGAAGGGGAAAAAGTACTTCTCCATAGCACCAAAAAAACACAAAGCCAAAATAAACAAGCAAAAAAAAAAACCCAAAAAACCGACAACCCAAACCATCAAAAAGAAACCCACACTCAACATCTTCTGGAAATTCTGAAGTTTTGTGGGATGCAATGTGAGCATAAAATAGACAAGATTAATGATCTGGGATAAAGTGGCTAAAAACCTCAGCATTCTGTATTCTGGTACAGTCTCAGTTATCTGAGCATCAGCGACTCCTAATTCCCTCCTCTCCCCCAAGTCTGAATCACATCCTCTGACATGTACTGAAGTACATTAACAGTGACATGGATTATTTGAAACCTCTCTTATTCAAACAGATTTGGGATCCAAACTATTGTAATAACTGAGTTTCCATGCCATGGTAGCCAGCCTCTGGCTAAATGCCACGGTATCTCAGCCAGTCACTCATGTGCAACACTCAGCAGTCTTTGCTTCTTTGCACCATTGCAGTCCCAAATAACCCTATAAAGCACTCTGACAATCACTTGCTATGTGTTGTTTTGCTCTTGAAATTATCTTGATTTCTAAATACAACTTTATCATGAGATTTCACAGAATGATAATGAATTAAAGTTAAAAGGCAAAACCCAGCATTTTCTCGAGCTTGTGAGAATACCATGCCAGAGGTGAAAAATATTTCTGACAAGGAATTAGTGTCATTTAGAAAATACTGCCTACTTAATTAAAATTTGAAGAAGTGATGGAATTAGGCATCAAGGAGAAGGGTTTTATTTCATTTTTCTATATTAACATTTTGATTATCAAGACTGGATTAAGATTATTGTTACTGGATATTTAACCAATCTTTTAAAATATCAGCACTGCTCAAGAATAGTCTTGTTCCAATAAGTGAGCATGAAGACTTTAACCATCAAATAACTGATCTGTTCACAGGTCAATTGTAATTATTTTGTGTTTGGCGTCCAAATTAATAAATTTGAATAATGCAAATGAAGTTGCATGAAAAAAGTTACCATGTACTATTTTTAATCTATTCTCTTGTGAGGTTACTACTGGGGAGCATGCTGGAGAATTAAGAAAAGAATTGGTATTAACACACCAGGCCTAGAAAGACATGAATTTGTCCAGATCTGTTAAGACTGCACTGAAATAAAAACAAGGAGAATGTGCTCAAGTGGCATAAAAATCAAGTTTAGAGGTTCAGGAAGGGAGATAAAGTGTTGAAATCAATCTCAGATCATGCTGAGCAGGCTTCAGCCAAATAGTAAATGTAATAACTTCTTCTGCATCCTGGAGAGACAGAAATTGCTTCTTCAAAATAAATATGTGGAAATTTATATTTCATATGTATATATGGAAAGTTAAACTGGTAGCTAGAAGCCAAGAATTACAGAAGTACAAAATACCACAAAGTTACAGTTTTCTCCCTTCCTCCTCATGGAGTTATCCCCTCCAGAAGAGAGGGCAAAACTGACTCGTGAAGCTTCATAGAAAAATAAGGAAAGTTTCAGGCTTCAGAGTCATTCTGCATTAGAATTAACCTGTTATATCATTAATTTTTGCATCCATTCAGAGTTTAAGAGTGGAACACTTCCTTAATATTCAGTGTTCATAATTTTGAGGCAGGCAGGCAGCAGCCCCTTCTCATCAGGGCAGAGGTGTCCATGGCTCGGGGCACTCCCTGGGCTCCGGGAGCAGCAGCTCATGTGAAGGCCACTCGGCCTTTCCCTCTGTCATCACAGAATTACAGCTCAAATACAGCTGTGGCAGTAGGGGGGGTGTGCTCATCCTCTGTGGCTCACTCCTCTGCCACAGGGAGGAAAAATTCTGCTGGTTGGTTGGTCCCAGCCTTGGCTCATCCAGGCCGGCCAAGGAAGTGGCTCGGTGAACTTCAGGAGCTACGGTGTGACTGACAGCAAGTTTTAGGAGCCATCAGAAGCAAAATAATTAAGAAGGAAAAGGCCACTCTTAAGAGATCCAGTGTTTACAAGTGGCACAAAGATACAGTACCAAGTTATCTTCCTACCAAAGTCTGCCTTAGGTTGAGATACAAGAGCTGAGTTGCTTTTCTTCTTCACACCCATGAAATAGAGCAAAGAAGAAATACACACAAAGCCTTGCCTTCCTCTCAAGGAGCAGTTCTGGTAGAACATGCTGTCCCTGCAGGCATTTCCTTTTGTTGTGGGTAAATATCACTGTGGATAAAACTGATGGCTGTTAATACAGAGCCAAGCACTTTGGCACCTGTCTGCTGGTGGCACAGTCTGGCTGCAAGTGTTTAGGTCCTGCTGATGGAGAAGTGAAGCCATCAATGAGAGGGAGAAAGGGCACTCTGGCTCACCTGCTGCCAACCAACACACTGCTGTTCCTGTGCTTGAGGAACAGAATTGTAAAATATGTCAGGCATTTTGATAGCACAGCAAGCAATCTGAAGTCCTTTGCTGCCTTCTGCTTGTGTACTGGCTCTAGCAAGTTAAAAACCAACACCAGCAGCAAGCCTTTCAGCCAGCCAGGGAGGAGGCAGGGAGTGGCACATGACAACACAGGACCCCCAACAGTAATCAGGTCCCAGGTTTGATTTTATTTTCTGTATTACCATGGAATGTACTTCAGCATTCAGCTATTGTTTGAGCTATACCACCACTGATAAGAATGCAGCTGTCACATTTTAAGAGAAGGTCACCAGTCTCAAATAAGAAAAAAAAAAGGCAGAAAAGTCTGCCTTAAGCTTATTTTTAAACACCTAGCACAAGCAGGCAACAACCCCCCCTTCTCATAAAAGTGTGGGGGACAGAAGGTGACATCAGTGTTAGAATCAATGAAAAGGTGATGGATTAAGAAGCAAACATTTAGATATTTTAACCAACTGAATATGTTGTTTTCATTTAAATATAGCTTAAGCTCTAAAAATACAAACATGAAGATAAGTCTTTCCCTTCAGCAAGTTATTTTATCATAAACATGAGTAACATTTATGTCCTTAAAAATTTGTCACAAAGGAGAGTCTTTCCCAAAGTTAAGAACTGGGCTCCCAGTATTACAACTGCCAGAACTGATGCTTAAATTCCCTTCTCAAAAGAGAGATTTCGACAACATACATTCAAGAGAAGTCTGTGTTTGAATTTCTTTTTTTTTTCTTCAGTATTTTAGGTTTGGTCCTATGCAATTCTCTGAGCATTTTGTCATCGTGTGCATCTCAGAAAACATCTCCATATAAGGGAATTTACTCAAGCAACATAGGGAGAACACAGAACACAGATATCAGATAATAATTCCATCAAGGCTGAATTTGGCCCCACGATTCAGTTTGTGGTATTTGAAAGAAGTCTCTGTACTTAGTTTTTCCAGATGTTGACTTCCAAGTTACTTTTAGGTAGAATTAATGACTGCTGAGCAAATGCTGTCTTCTGCAGTCTGGTACAGAGGAAAGAGGAGTGGGCTATGAACACCTCTTAGTGCCTGTAATTGTTCTACAAGGCAAGAAGATCTCTCATGGGATGAGGATGGTCTGGTAAAGTAGTTGAGAGGCAACAGCACAACATGTTTAATCAAAGTACCAAGGGCAATGCTGCTTACCCCCAGAATGTTCCAAAGTGAGTGACAGTATGAGCACAGCAATGTTTTAAAGTAGATATTTGAGGTAACCTATGAATGAATACTATATCAGCTTACCTAGGACAGGCATTATTTTGAAAAGGAATCCCAAATAAATGAAAGATTAGGAACAGCTGTTCTGTAGAGTTCTTGCTTTGCAGTTTCAATGCTACTGCTAATATTTGGTCTTGACCATCTGTAAGATTCAAGTCTTACTGGAGCCACACATTATATTTATCCTACAGCAATTTTAATAACTTCAGTTACATAAGTTAATTAGGCTAAAACATTACTGAGCATTAGTGTCACTACCACCCTGGGATAGACCATTTCACAACATTGGGAGTAGTTAACACACTGATATGGCAGCCTGAGAAAAACTCCCCCAAATTCAAGAGAATTGCAAAAGTGCTTAGTTAGCTCCTTGCCTCAGCTGAGGCACTTCAAAGGGGAGGCAACAGTACAGCCTTCCTTTGGCCTCACCAGGGCTGTTCACTCACTCACTTTTCTTCCTCAGTCCTTAGGAGGCAGCATAGCTGTGACTCAGAAACTCTGGAGTATCCTTCCCCTTCCTAAAGCACCGGGCTATTGGCCAGCGCTGTCTTTAGCCAGCTCCTGCTCAGTTACCTGCAGGCCAGCGAGCTCCATCGAGGGCAGAGCAGTGCAGGATCCCTCCTCCCCACAGCCACCTCCTGCCTGCACCAGGGCAGCACAACTCCTGCACAGGTTCTCCCTGTGCTCCTGTACTTCCAAGCTCTGTAGCTCCCACCTCCCACCCAGGAACCTACTCCTCTGCTCCAGGCAAACATCATACCCATGACCACAAACACACACGATTTCTTCTTCTTCTTCCACGCAGCCCCATGGCTGGTATCTCCATTCTCCCCAGTTCAGAACGCTATTCCTCTCCCTCAGACCAGCACATCCCTCCCTACCTTAGGGATCACCCTTTGGAACTCATCCTGGCAAATTATCTTCCTGCACACAGGTTAGCTCTCCCAAACTATCTCCCTTTATCCTTTAGGGGAATCATCCCACTCCTCAGCTGAGCCAGCTGATTAAACCAAGGCCCATTAGCAGGATCAGATGGGGAGGAAGGAGACAATGCTCCTCCTCAGAGATGGCTGAGTTCAGCCCCACCAGTAGGACTGACCAGTCGTGCCCCTGCACATCTTCAGTCGTTGAGCAGAAGTCAAATGTGTTTTAAAAGTTTGATTGAGCTACATTAATTCTATAGATTATGGTGGAATTACACACGGGATAATTTAAACTCAGGGAGTTTAACAGGACTACACATATGCTTATAATAATTCATGTGCAAGAATATTTGTAAGATTATGATCCACGTTTCCAAGAAAACAGACTTAGTCTCTTCAGAGCTCTTTTTCTCTAGTTTCCAACTGAAGTCATCAGTGCGTGTTTATGATATTAAATGTGGTGGCTGAAGAAGTTATTATAATATCACAAAGAGGATTATGATTTCAGGTGGGGAATAATTCTTCTACAAATCCTCTTTCCATACAAATAGCCTTAGTAATAAGAAATGTGGAAAAATAGGGCAAAGATAAGAGATTTAGCCATAATGAGCCAGATTGACCAGTGTGTTCCAGCTGCTTTGTAGTGCACTGATGGGCTTAAATTTGCTTTGTCTTGTCAGAGTGATGCAAAACAGAATGTGTTTTTAACTACACTCAAATATTTCTTGTACAACTTCTTTCCCCAGGGTGTGAGCATATTCTTGCTCACAGAATAAAAAGCAGCAATCGCCCCAAAAGATTGATAATTTTCTAATCAGATGTTCAGCATCAACATAAAACCACAAATGGTATTTGTGCCGTGCTCAGATGAGGTAAAACTCCCACAAACTACAGGATTTATTTGAGGATAATTTAAACCTAATTGTACAGCAAGAAAATGGTGGGCCATATTTCTGTCTGCTACTAGTCAGGACCATTTTATTCCAAAATTGAGGAAACACATAATTTATGGAGCTGAGAAAATTATACCAACTGTAAATGTCTCAAACTTCCCAAGCCACTGTGTATTGCAGCAAAAATGACTGAGAGAATTAACAAACGGTGTCCTGATCCAACATTACTTAAGTCAACGGAAACATTTCCAAGGACTTTGGAGGATGTTGAATCTAGCCCTAAATCACACATTCTCTGAGGTCAAGAAAGATGAGTTTATCCCAACATGAATGTCTAAAAACTAATGAACTTTCATTATGTTTATGTGAGCTGCCATTTCCCTCACCCCATTCTTCAGTTTCCTGCTTCTTTTGCACAGTTTCCTTTTCCCAATGGGTTCTTTAGGCAGTTCTGCTTCCTTTAATTAGGAACAGCCCTGGCTGTTTTCCTTAGAGGCAGTGCAGTGGAGAAGCGGTTTGAGCTGAGCTGATCCACAGCACCACAGCACAAAACAACCTCTGGGCTGCCCTGCGCGTTCCTCAGGACTGTTACAGCCCCACCACAAACCTTTCCAAAGAGCCCCGTCGGTTTCAGCCGGAGTTAGACCACTTCGTCCTGATATTTTGCTATGAAATCAAGCACAGACCTGTTCTCTCTGTGGGATACCAAGTAGGTGGGTAAGTGGGCCACAGCTCCAGCAGCCAGCTTACAGCTTGCTGTGCCTTATCCAACTAGTCCTACCAGTGGATAATCTTATGATTTTTATTTTCAAGTCTGTTAAAACTTAACCGCAGTTAAACTGTTAAAACTTTGAAAGGTTACTTTGCACGCCTAGGGTTACTCTAACACTGAAGGAAACACACTGCTGTATTTTCGGGTCAGGGCTTCACTCAATGGCCCAAGTGTTCACTGTGTAGCCGCTTTCCCGAGTGGCTTCAGTGCCGAAGCCAGCCTGGTCCACCGCTGGCTCCCAGGAACGAGCGCTCCCTGGGCTGGATCCGGTGTAATCCCGCTGGTACGCCCAGCACGCCAACCTCGTGTGTGCCTTGTCTTTCCACAGAGGGACGGGACTTCCGCGGCTCCCCAGCCGCCACTAACACAGCGCAGCGCTGTCCTTTAGTGCCTTAACGCCGCAGGGAAGGGGGGGACCCGCACCAAACTCCGGAGGTGCTGGTTCCCGCAGGATCCGTGCCCAGCAGCACGTGGTGCGGAGGAACTCTGAGATCGAGACGAGCATGAGCCCGACGTCCTGCTACAGTTCAATCTCACTTCGACGATTTGCGCACGCCTTTCCTCCCTCTCGCTCCCTCTCCCAGCGTTGTTCCAAGTTTCGTGATACTCTGTAACGTTTTAAAGGAATTTCACAAGTAGCTCCGGCCACGGCACAGTGCAAGAGAGCGATTTGATTTGCATGAGCTGCCGAGGGTTTCCCCGGCATCCAGCCCTGCCCGCGGCCGGTCCCACTCCGCCCGGGCTCCCCGAGCCCTCCTCTGCGGCGGTGGTCCCGCAGCGCCGGGGAAGGGCCCGAGGGCAAGCATCGCCCCGAACGCAGAGCCACCGCCGTCCTCTCGGCTTCCCTGTCCTCAGTGCCGTCATCCCGGTCCGGCGGGGGCTTCCCACCGCGTTCTCTGAGGGGGCGGGAGGCTCTGTGAGCGGCCGGGCAGCGCCGGACCGCGGCCGCCAGTCCCTCGCCGAGACCGCGCTCCCCTTCCCGGGGCCGCCGCGTGTCTCAGCGATGCGCGGCGGCGGCGGCGGCGCATTCCCCGGCGGCGGCACTCGGTGCCCGCGGATTCCTTCCCGCTGACGTCCCCCCGCTCC
>VZRX01017930.1:0-27568 GCA_013398075.1 Notiomystis cincta | reverse complement strand
GGCGCCGCTTGTACGCGGCTTTGCTGAGGTTTTTCTCGTACTCTGAGGAACAAAAGGTGTCTCGTGTTGTCCTGTTAGACTGGCCGCTACCTTGCAGCGAACAATTACCCAGTAAGAGGAAAAGCCTTTGCAATAAAAATTACACCGCTGAACAAGCGGGGATAAGTTGGTGCTCAGTGTCTTTATTCACAGGCTTAAAATCTAAACGCGGTGTTTAATAACCGGTCGTTTCACACGCATGTCTGGTTTCAGGCTTTAGCAGATCCCCAAATCCTGTTTTACTTGTAGCTGAGTAGAAAGGAGAGCAGGGAGAAAAGTAGTTACTTTAAGCATTGTAATTTATGCTTTACAAAACAACATTTTCTTTGGTTTTTTTTTTTTTTTTCCTTTATTGGCTTTCTCAGGATGGTTGTGGGTTCTGCTGCAAAGTTTGATGACATCGTGTTAACCAAATGTCTTCCAGAGTGGTTGCTTCCATCATCTAAACTTAGTGATTTATCTACACCATTACACACTGAAAAAGACCCTAAAAAACAACCCAAACCTAAAAAAAGACTAAAACGTGTTGTGTGTATTATTGTGTGTGAGTTAGGAAGAAAGTAGATGCCCTTCTACTTCAAAGACTGACAAAATGATGTAGGTTTAACAGTGATCCCTTAATGGGGACAAGATGGGAAGAAGTCCTTTGTTCTTTCTTTCAGTTTCTTATTGCCATCAGCTTCCTTAGGGCCTCCTGAGGAACTGTTCCAATCCCGTGGTTAACAGGGGGTTTGAAACTGCTCTGTTTCACACCTTTATGCAAAGGGCTTTCTGCTTCATCTTGCTGAGTTTTGTTTTGCTCGCATTCTCTGCCTTCAATGCAAATCTTGCAGAGAGATGAATGTTTTGGGGCAGCTCCAGTTTACTTGTTTGCAGGTTTGTGCTGTGTTCTTTGGAAATGTCAGTGCAGCAGTGCCATAGAAAACAATTCAAGTGCACCAAAGATGAATGAACCTTTCAAAAAACCCAAGCAAACAAAAAAAAAATCTCCAATGGACAACAAAAACTCCAGAGGAGATGTAGCTTTGAGCTTTCAGAATGTTGTTCTCACTATAAGAGATCAAATTTCAAAGCAGTTGTGTTATATACAGATATATTGTGTATCTCCAATCTTATCTCTTGCATGGGTTTGTGGGTTAGATGTGTTCATGAGTATAATTCTAGAGGATCAGCAGATAACATCTCTGTAAAGATCAGAAATTCCTTTTCCCAGATTTTTCTGTCTCATGAAGATTTGATGAGTTAGTTTCCAGCTCTTGGAGGATCAATTTTAGCTACTGATTATAATTATGCTTTCCAAAATACTGGCCTTTGTGCAAACTATTGTGTTATGGGTTTTTTAATGTGGTGCTGGGGTAATGTTTGTAAGTAGCTGTAGTACCTCCCTGCTTGAATGATTGTTAGTGTTAGATACCCTTGTTGGAAATTTTCAGTGCTGATCCCCAAGCAATGTTTTTGTGCAGTAAACAGACAGCTTCATAGCTATGCTGCCTGAGGGTCCAGCTGGGTTTTTGTTCTTTATTTTCTCATTTGACATTGTTTTAGTGTTCAGAGAGACCTTGTTTGCTATGGTATTTGAATATCTAACTGCATATTCCTCCTGAATAGAGGAATATAACATGTCCTGATGCTTTTTAAGAATTTTATTTAATTGAGGTTCAGGATTCAGTCTCTAAACTTAAAATCTATGTCTAGTTTGGTGTTTGGGGCTTTTTTCATTTTTTGTTTTTCTTTTTGTCCTTTTGAGGCTCCACCCTCGCCTTGTTTTGCTACTTACCTTAGTTCACACCACTGTGGTGTCTGCTCTCTGTTAGGGATCTCTTTTCCTCATTCCTACAAGGAAATCATGGCGTTTGTGTACTGGTTCCCAGCTGTAAGGAAACTTGTCTGCATGAGAAATGTGTAGGTAGTCAAACTAATGTAATCCCTTTGAAGCTGATTCCCTGTTTACTTGAGATCACAGAAGATAATTGATCCAAAACAAATATTCAGTGGGGAGCCCTTTAAACTGATTGAAATGGATGTTTTCTTCTGCAGGCAAGAAATCATTTTCTTCTTGAGCAATGGGTGAGTTTCTGCAGTATGTGAGTTGACATAGCATGACATGATGATGCAGTTAGATAAAGCTGCAGACTGGTTTTTATATTTGTCTCTGATTTATGCTCCATTGTCTCGCTGCAGAAGGTGTGGAGCAAACAGGAACATTGGGCAGCAGGAGGAGAGGTTCCAGGTCATTCAGCTGCTTCCTAGGGGCTCCACCCTTCCCATGGAAATGTTATTTGTGTTGGGCAGGCGTTCATCTTCTCCCTCCTCTTACCTTTGATACAGTGCCAGTTTTATCTTCATAAGAAAGTGAGGGTGGGCAGGAGTATGGTTTGTGTGGGGAGTTAAATTTTGCATAACATTTGGCTATCGTGTCCCTGCCTTTCCCTCTGAGCCATCCCTGAGTCAGGAAGCTGCCTCTGGTCAGTACCATTTTCCAAACTTGTTGAAGACAGCACAGGAAGTGAGGTGAGTTATCCTGGCCCTGCAGCTGCCACCCTGGAAGGCTGAGCCCAAGTGAAATGGAAGAGGAAGGGAAACAAACTTTTTCAAGTGAGGGCTGTTAGACAAATGAAGGCTGTAAACAAAATATCTCCCTCCTTTGCAAGTGCGCAGGAGGGCAGTAGTGTTTCCTGCTTTCCTTCTTCGGGGCAAATACAGATTAGTGAAAAAGAATTGAAGTCTGTGGTGAATAATGCAAACCAGTCCTAGGTATGATTATTGTGTTCCTCTTGAAACTGCTGAGGAGAAAATTCTTGCCATCTCTTTTACCTGCTACAGGTCAAATAAACATATTTAATTGCTTAGTCCAGAAATTACTTTTTGTTTTTAATAAATATTTTTACCTGGGAACTAGATTAAAATTATTAACTTTCAGATTTTTTAATTAGTGATTTAATAGTGAGATAAGTTTTGGCTGTCTGTGGTTAAACTGTTAGGACCTCTCCTTCTTCTTTCTCGCCCCTCCTTTCAAAACAGAAATAATACCCTTTTCCATTCTTAAAATGCAGCTCTTCCTACTATATATTTGCTTTACCATTCTAAACTTCCTCTAGACTATTTTCCTTTAACACACCTTTAGGTTTGCTCACCAAATTTTATGAACCATAAGTAAGTATGTTTGCTGCTGATAAAAGTGCATTTCTATTAATGTTGTCTGAAATGATGTAATAAAAACTGAGACAGGACTGGATAAAGGCAGTGAAAACTTAGGCTTTTAGAGCAGAGGAGAATATCTTCTGTCATCAGAAGTGACAGTATAAGAACTCTGCATTCCTATTCTCTTGTATATAGACATCTATGTAACTTTTAAAGAAGTCATATCTTCATATACAAGTTTTGAATTAAATTCAGATGTTTAGTTTAAAATAAAATCAGCCTGCATGACCATTTGCATTACACAAATCTTCATCTTGTTGCATGGGGAATAAATAAAAAAAATCAAATATTTTGGTGCTCTTAGAAATAATGTAATAGAAATATATACTGAAAAGGGAATTTCAGAGGAAATGGCAGAAGAATTTATAAGAGCAAGCATTAAATTTCAGTTTGCTCCAGTTAATTCATGGTTTCTGATAGCTGACCATGGTTCTTGAAGTGAACTTTCTAGCTAAATATCAGTTTCATTGTGGAAAGCACTAAACCTTTTCTCTTAGTGTCCAATTTTTGTATTTTTTTCAAAGAACTGTGAATTTCTTCCATCTGGATCCCAGCATTGGTAATAGATCTGCAGTTCAAGTGAGCTTCATAACTTTGTACTTAATGGTACAGTTTTGATAACTGAGTCCATAGCAAAACTGTCCATGAAACAAATATGACAGTGGAATAATTCTATAGCTAAACTTACAACCAGTCAATGTTTGGCACAATAACTACATGCATCACTAAGAACACCTTAGTGATGAAAAGATGAAACCATCTATTTTGTCAGTTAGTCTTAAGATGCATTTTTTTAATATATCAGCAACCAGTTTATGAGAATTCTCCAATTTGTTTACAATTTCTCTGTTTACTTGTTTCTGATGCCTAGTTTCACTTGGACTGACACTACTAAATTTCAGCTACTTGTGTTCAGCAACACTTGCCTGAACATGGCCCTGCAGCCCTCCATTTCCAAATCATGCCATGTTCTTTTTCTGGGCACTTCTGAGAACCTGTTTGCCACCTCAATTGCTGGAACATGAGTTTAGCCTCTTGCTGGAAATTTTGCAGAGGATTTTTTTTTTAAAGAAACCCTGTGAATCACTGGCTTTATTAAACTGTACTAACCTATTAATTTGTATTCTCCTAGTGTTAGATCCCACGTGTGAAGAGTTCTCGTACTAAGAATTGGTATTAATGCAGATTAATTAGATTTTTTTGCTGTTAAAAAAGGAAGGTAATCCAGCAGTGGAGAATCTTAACTACAGTGTTTCCACTCATCTTCGTCCTTTACTGTCTCTCTCAGTGTGTCTGCTCTACCTCCATGTGCCTAATCCATTTTCCACTTCCACTGTTCCAGTCTCAGGACAGGTCTGTTCTCTTAGACATGATCACAGATAGGTTTCCAGTTGTGTGGCTGCTTCAAGAGAAGTATTAATACTGCAGCAGCAACAAGCAGCCATACCAAGAGGTGCAGACTGATGGTGATGGTAGCCCTGGGTTGGCAGTTCACAGCAAGGGTACATCTCTTTTTACACTGAGCAGAAGTGAGTGATTTGCCATGGAAACACTTCTCCTGCCAGCAGCGTGGACAGCAGCACCACAGCGGTTCTGCACACTTGCTCAGCCCACAAACAGCGAGAGTGACCCTCGGGAGCCCTCTCAGCCCCACAGGTGGATATGTCCTGTGCCCAGGGCACTGCTCAGGAGCCCCTGGGGACATTAAACAGGTGTGAAAGGGCTGCCCCAGGGACACCTGGCAGCTGTAGCTGTAAACCCCTGACACAGGAGTTAGCTTCCTTTGCCCAGAGGTTTAAATCCCCAGGAAATTTGGCACTTCAGTGCCAAGTTGTCCTTTGGAGTCCTCAGCCTGAGCTGGGGAGCAGTGCAGGCCGTGCTTGAGCTGTGGGCAGGTGTCACTGCCCCTGCTAAGCCCCTGAGTGAGGGGGGTCATTTCCAGTTCTGCCTCTCCTCTTACACCACTTTTCTAGGAGGAAGGTGATGAGTGCCATGGCATTGCCAGGATTAGCAGCTGCTGCTGCCTCCTGAACGTCAAGCTGACCCCACAGCTCTGCTCCTGTGTGTGGGGACAGCGCATGCAGAGCTGCCAGTGCTGCACCAGCAGGGCACAAGTAAAGGAACTCTGAGGAGGTTTGCTGAAACTTTTGTTATGTTTAACCACAGTAAGCACCCTGTGTCTGCACTTTCAAATTTAAAGCATTTTCTGTCCATGTATAAAATGTATTATAGTGACCTTGTTTATGGTGGATTAATAAACTTTTAAAATTTTATACTGGTGATAAAAAATCATAAAACTTGCTAAGGTTAATTTTTAAGGATATAAGTATTTTGCATCCTTTGAATGCAAGCTCACAGTGTACCTCCTGTGACTAGAACACTTCTGAAGAAAGCAAATAGAGCTTGACAGTCATGATAATTAAATGGGATTAGCAGCCTCAGAAAATAAAAACTATGATTTGCATTACAGTAATGCTTGCTTGTTTAAAATTTACAAATCAATGTGCTCTTTGTGTAGTTTCAGAGTTAGACTTAGTTTAAAATTTAGAGAAAAATACTTATTATAGTCCTGTTGCTGAGTCAATATCCATAAAAGACAGATGGATGGATGTACACATTCTTGTAGGACAGCAGCACATCACTGATTTTTGTCTCACCTCATCCTTTTTTTGACAGAACATTGATGTGGATGCTTTTTCTTGCCTGCAAATAGTTTATAATTTGCCTTGGAGAATAAAGGATAGAAAGCTCTTTGTAGTTGGAGTTGTTAGCTTCTGTAGCTGCAGAACACGGTATACACTGGGCATCTGACACGTCCTTTTAAGGCAAACTTTGTAGAGATTCCCATCCCCTATGGAACTGTACAGGAAAGGCCTTCAGTAAAAATGGGCTTGAGGCCAGGACACGTAGGGCAATTTGAAACAGATTTTTTCTAAGTGAGATCATGTGAAAATCCTTCTTTTTTTCTTCAAGAGGGACTCTTTTTCTTAAAAATGCTTTTTGTAAGTATCTGATTCTAAACAACTGTTAACTTGTATAGCTATGTTCAGCAGCAAATACTTTCTTTTGAGTAAATACATTTGGTTCTGCAGTAATGCCTCATAGTAACTTCTATCATTGTTTCTGTTTAGTGGGGTTGAATTACAGTGTTTTTCTCAGAAACTGTTTTGACTTTCTTCAGGTGGGTGGTTCTATGTTCGGGACGGGTTTTTTTGTTTTTTAAGCCACAATAACCCTTCCCTCCTCCCACCCACATTTGCCTCCCTCCCTCCTTTTTTTCTTCACCCCTCCTCCTTCCCCTCAAACCAGTGCAGATTTTAGTAGATATTTAGAGAGGAAACATAATTAGACTTCTTGTTGCTTATCCCAAACTCTGTTACCGAAGCGGACGCTGCTCTGGGTGTTTAACTTGCAGAGGCTGGCAGGCGTCGACGGCCCTGGAGGAGCTGGCAGCAAGGCAGGGCCATTGCAGCGGGGATGGATGAAGTGCTGCTGTCACAGGCACGCTCTAGTGCCCTGCTTGGACCCTCCCCAGGGCCCTGCCCGGCCCAGCAGCTGTGCCAAGCAGCCTCCAACCCTGGGAGCCTGGCCTGCCCTGGTCACTGGCACTCGCTCGCTCATGGAAACCAGACTTGAACCATTCAGTGCCTTTGCTGCTCCCCTTCCAAGGCTCAGCCCTGTCTTCTGGGGTCAACACAGGATTTTTCTTGAGGACTTTATTTAGGCAGACCTTAATTTAGGCAGCCTTTTGGTTACTGAGTAATCCTTAACAGGTACAGTGAAGTGAAACAGTATGTGGCTTGTGTATACACACAGGACCTGAACACGAAGTATTTTCCAAATATTTCTGCACTTTCTTGCTGTTCTGAAATGCTTGCATAAAGATGGAATGTGATCTACTGAAAATCCTAGCTGGCTGAATTATAGATGGATTCTAAACAAATCTTCTTGCCCTGCTTTGCACGTTTGTACCACGGCTCTTCCCAGGATAAAACTGGATGTTACTATTGCAAAAACCTTACTTTGCTTTCCTGCTAAGAAAGCTCTCCTGTTATATTACTTTCCTGCTGATATCTCCACTGCTGCAGCCTCTTATTTACAGACAATATTATCTTAGTATCCCTCATTTTGCCTGAATAAGAATAATTTAATTAAAAAGTACTTTTTCTGTTGTCCCTAATCAGTTGACTAAATACTAGAAGCCTTCACAGAAAAAGGTAAGGCATAAAGTACACATGCATTTGGGAAGGGATTTGGTTATAGTTCAATGTTCACGGTGAAAAGCAGCTCCTACCTTGCTGCTGACGTGGATCCCACCAGTGTTTCCCTTCTGTGCTGAGCATGGGCAGAACACCAGTCAGAGCTCAGGCCAGTACACAGCAAGCAGGAGGAGGTGTTGGAGCAGGACCTGTACTGCAGCTCCTGTTGAGATTCCCACTGCGTGGCCAGCCTGAGCTGCCACTGCTTTGGTTCACTTCATAACACTGCAGGAGGTCAATCAGAAGTTCCATTATATATTATAATTGGAAGTCAATACAGTATTAAGTCAATAAAGCAGGTGTAGTTCAGACCAGTATCTGGTGTGCTAAGACTAAATGCTCTTGGTTTAATTTTGCAAGAAGCTGTTCCCTTTCCATGCTGACATTGTTGTATTAATCACATCCTATACAAGTAAAAAGTACAAGTAAATTTTGAAGAAAATAAAGACTAATGCCTTTTTACTATGGTCTGTCTTGATGGCAGCCTTTATCGTTAATAAATGATGGTATGAAAATGTCTTTGATATGGAAAGCTACTTCTATTTGAAAGAATCTAGCTGGTTTTAATAAAAAAGTAAACAAAGTTTGTGAGATTAAATATCAGTGATAAAGCACTGGTCTTTGAATGGATGGAACAGAATTGGAACAAAATGTAACTAACAAAGTTAAAGTTCAGTCAGTGCATCTGAGCATTTTGTTCTGCAGAACAATAATGGAACTTTACATAATTGAGGATTGAGACCTCTCTCAGTCATTTGCAGCTCAGCCTTGCCCACACATTCTGCTGGGTGGGTATTTCAAACCTACCCTCAGTTCAGGAGTGCAGCATAATGACACCACGACTTGCCTTGTGGCATCCTGAGTTTTGGGTGCAGTGTGTAGCCAGTGCATCTCCTACCCACACCCAGCAGTGCCAGCTGTTCTTTCTGCTTGTGTTGAATTGCTGAAAAATACTGCTTTGAAAGTTTCAGATCCTTAAGAATTTGACTGTCTTTTCTACTTTTACACTTCTACTTTCTTCTTTACTCATACCCTCCAGTGTAGCAGGCTTATGGCTTGATTTGTACACTACTAAAACTATGTTTTCTTTAAATAAAAACTTGAGCTAGAAGTTCATGTAAACATAATGTTTTTCACTTTGTCTTACTTTTCTTAGACTTTATTCTTAAAGATGTATATAATTAGAAAATTAAATAAACATTTTCTAACGTGTTTATGGTCATCACCCTTTAAAAAAAAATCGTTATAACACTTTTTATGTGGTTAAAACACAACTTGTCCGGATGGCCAAGTCCAAAATATTTATGAATGTTTCCTGGATTATAATGAACCTTGTGCATCACCTACTGAACTTTAATTGGTCAGAGATATACCCAGAAGGGGGTGAGGTGGAGGGCCAGGAGCAGCAGATTATTGTTGTCTTTCATTCTTTGTGCCAAGTCCATTCTTGCAATATTTTTGCTGGCAGTAAAGCAAAACAAGAGTATGAAGCTGCTGATAGACAAGGTTTTCTAAAGCTTAGGGTGTGAAATCTGCACTTCTTGTGCTTCTGCTAAGAAAACTAGCAGTGGGGGAAATTACCTCAACCAGAACATGCTATGCATGAATTGAAAGATTTTGATCTACTACCTTTACAAAAGATGAATCTAGGCAGCTCTTAGTAGCTGGAAGCAGCTAAGGAAGTTCTCAAGTAATCATATCTTTCACCTACATTACAAACAAAAAGCCAGATTGAATTATTATGTGCAAGGATGAAGTGATGGTAAGAATGAGAGGAATCTGTGTTTTCTTCATGCACACCTATCACAGGCACCTCAGTGAGGCTGTTCAGCTGATGTGAGTTCATGGAGTTAAGTCTGTGCAGGCTGACAGGCAACCCAGTGGTATCAGTGCAGTCAGAGGGAAACTCTGAGCACTGTTATCTGGGAAATGCCCTCTACCTCGGGACCTGAGTGTCATCTGTTCATTTCCCAGCCAAGGCTGTGCCTGGCATCACAGCTGGCAGCAAGGAATCGAGGACCTCAGCTCCCTGGCTGGGGGCAAAGTAGAGCGATAGGAGCAGAGTCTTACCTTTGGAAAAAGTGCTGAGGAAATGCAGCGAGGGCTGGGCCTTTGCTGGAGAGGCAGGAGGAGTGTGCATTTTGAGTACCTTGCATAGCAGCACTTGCAGTGACAGACTTCAGCTTTCTTTCTCTAGCCAGCTTTTCTGAGAGGTGTGTTTGAGGTACCAGTTACCCCCTTGCTGCTGTAGAACATAATTACTCTGGTTTGGGTAAGTGAAGAGGGTTTGAACAGAAGAAAAAAGGTGTGGAGAGAGAATGAAATAATCAGATTCTGCACTCCTATTTGGAAGGTCACTTTGAAAGATTTGTCAACACAGTCGGGCCTTGGGGAAGGGCTACTGAGTCACAATACAGTTTGTCTATAAAATTATAGATTTGAAAGCCATTCTACTGGGGAGAAAAGTGAATAAACTTGAAAGATTATATAATTTCCTGGGTTTCTGCAGTAGCAATAGATTAGAAAAGTATTCTGAGAAAGATTGAGTGATCATTGATGTTACTGTTTCTGTTGCAGGGTCCTTCTAGGCTTTGAGAGCTACTGTTCCACCAGAGTTACAGTAACAGTTGTCTCATGAGATGCTTCCTGGGTTACTACTGGAAAAACAAAATTGTTTTCAGATGCTTTGGAATTTTCTTCTGTTTAGGCACCAGATTATTCTGTATGATTTTTTTTCCTTTCCCCCACAGAAGAAGATTAACTAAGCATCACCGAGGTCTGTCAGGTTACCAGGATTTTCTGTGTAGCACTCAGTGTGTTGTTTTAGGAGACATTGCTGCTCGTGATGTCAGAGCCTGCCCAGATTTGCTGTGTCATATCACTCATACTGGGGGTGGGTTTCACAGCAAGAAGAATTCAGTTCTCATCAGGGACTAACAGGCTTTTGTCCATTGGGTTGGATCAGCTGAGAACAAATTTCATATCCCAGTGGTTTTTCGAAACAAAAACCAGCAGTGGTTTAAAATAATAGATAGTGGATACTTACTGGAACCATGTTCTGTAAAGAAATATAAATATATATAAATATATATAAATATAAATAGTTCAGCAATAGACAGACTAAATAAACAGAGCAAAGGAACTCAGTACCAGGGAGTGTCATATATGGTGGCATGACCAGAAGGTGCTACAACTGACAGTGGAAGCTGATGGCTAAAGTAGAATTGGAGTTATAAGCCAGAAAATTGTGACTATGACAAAACATGATGACAGCAAAGAATGTTTGAATAGGAGAGCTGTTGCAGTAGCTGCTGAGAAGGAGAAGGAAGCAACATTCAGTCCAAGGGCAGGCACGTGTCCCAGTTGTTGGTGCACTCTGGGGGGAGAGGTGGTAGCACTGGCTTCTTGAATAGCTTGCAAAATGTCATAAAGTCCTATGGGAGTAGAACACTCAGTTCTTCCAGCCAGCTGATCTGGCAACGAGCATCATGCATGACTACAGGTATCTGTACTCGCAAGATGACTTGGAAACTTTGAGGCATGGTTTGTTCTCACTTCACAGATTTTAAACTGGTGCCTACAGGAAGAGTGCCAGGAATTTTGGATTAATGCTCATCCATCTCTTTAAAGGTTATAGCCTAAATTTTGATTTACAGAAAAAACAGTGAGATGTTGGCAGGGTATCACTTCTGCTACATGTTAAAGAAAAATACTGTTGAATATTAAGCAAAATGGATGCAGCTGTAAAATTTTTGTGCTAAGGAGCATATTGGGATATAGTGAGATCTTTCAGTGTTAATGTTAATGCAGTGTTCTCTGCCTTTATGTACAACAGTCCAGAAGGACAGAAGAAAATGCATGTTCAGATACTGGAGTGTACTGAATGGTGGCTTTGAGTTTTTAAAGTACTTTCCCCTTTGGTTCTCTGAATTGTCACATTCTCTTTACATTTGGGGTTCTTGTGCGCAACTATGCTTCCTCTGACATTTGCTTTTTCGTGAAATCCAGGTCAACATACATGAAATTAACAGGGAATTTTAATTTGTCCTTATGATGAGTTGGTAGTTCAAATGGCAAGAAGCTCCCCTTGACAATCACCTTGGTACCCTGTCACTTCTTCTTCTTACCCACTTTCAGTAAAAATCAAAACTTTATATTTTCCACTCTTGGGTTCTCTGTCTCAACTTACAGGGTGTGCTATTTATTTACTCTGTGGCTAAATAATCAGTGATTGTGTCCTTGCCACTCTGTCACTTCTGAAGCTGAAGATCAGATGTGTACAGTAATCTAATTACACCACAGAATTTTAACCAGAAAGTTTTAGCTTGCTTGTATAATTAAAAAACCTTATGAAGTCCTTCTCCCTCTTCTCTAATGAGAAGAATTTACTCTTCTGTGCCTTTTTCTTGGTTATTTACATAACCACTAAGCTCTTAACACTTTTCTTCTTCCAGGTATTTTGCTGTGTAAATTTTAGATAGGTGATTCAAAATTGTGTTCTGGAACAGCAGGTGAGGAACAGGAATTCTGGATAACAATTTGGGACTGGCTGTGGTCTGCCTGGCTCCCATTTCTGAGCAGTAGGGACTTTCAAGAGCTTCTTCTGCCTTGATACCAGGAGAAAATGTTGCTTTCATCTTTCCCCCTACCCCATCACAACGCCTTAAACGGAGGAGGAAAAAGATTTCATCACAAACTAGTGCCAAGCATATAAAAAAGAAGTATCAGCATTGGTATCTTTGGCCTCAGCAGGACAAATCACTGCTGAAAGTAGTGCTCATTTCAGTGCAAAGGATGTTTGCAAAGGCACACTGAAACCACAGCAATTCAGTTTCACTCAGACGGTTCTGAATTAATAAAGATTGAAAAGTTAACACAGGAACAAATTGCTGCTTAAAATTGAAACTGTACAACCTTAGGTCTTAAAACCTGGAGTTTTTCATTTGTTGATTTATTTGCTTTCAGTAGTTTACGATCTAAATGTGTAAAAGCAAAATTAATATTAAACCCCCTGGCTAGACATGGATTAAATTCCGTACAAGATGAATATGCTCCTATACTTATTAGAAATTCCATAAGCTTTCTTTAGTCAGTCTTGTTTTTAATTGAAAAGTTAATAGTTAGCAAGAATATGAGCCATACCAAATTTCTCCCTATGAAGAACACTAAAATCCAAAGCGTAGAGTTTTATCTCTTCTGTTGACTTTGGTGAAAAAGCAGCATGTATGTAACCTCTTCCTATGCTATCTTATCTTTCAGTCAAGTCCTGGTTATTTCTCTTGCTGTACATGGCCCTGTACTTTATTTACCTTGGAAAACCAAAATGTACAACCTACTTAGCCTCAGTTTTATATGTATATACATCTTAAGTTCTGTCGACAAACACAGTTTCTGTGATAGAGCTGCTGATGCACTTTGACAAGCACATGCTTTTCTTATTAAAACTTGTGACTAGAGAACAGTGTTTTCAAATGCCTGCTAGTACTTTAAATTTAGCATGCTGCACATTAAGCCTTTGACTCCTGCTGGGGAGGGCAGGAAGCCTGCAGCTTTAATCAGAAATTTCATCAGAACTAAGAAGTGCAAGCAGTTATGACACGATGTTTAACTTCGAAAGTTTTATCTTGTGTACCTGCTTTTTAACTTAGTAAGATTTGTGTTTGCTAGTCCCAGTGTAAAAAGAAGTGCAGTGGGCTTAAACTCTTCCTTGAGATCCTGTTACAGTATTTTTCCAGAGTAGCAGCAATATAGCCAGCTGAACTCTTAAACTGGAGGTTTGGCATACACACAGCCCTCAGCGTACAGTGTGTACTGTGTAATTTGGAAAAGATTAGTCTAAAAGGACAACTGAACGTCCATATGATATCAGTTATGGTGTGAAGTACTGGTTAACATCATCACTCAAACTGAACATGCTGCAGGCACACTGAGTAACTTCAAGGGACACACGGACAGATCTTTAAAGCTGGCCAGCAGAACTCTGCGAGCTTCCAGGAATTCATGAGCTTGATAAAAACAGTGATGATCGTTACTGTCCCTGTGCTACACACAGAGAGAGGGGTTTTGCACTCTGAGATCTCCCAGACAGAAATGTCCTACCTGGACAGAACTAGGTGTGCAGTTGCCAGAGGAATCAAGTTTAACCCAAGGATTCCAGCCTGAGGCACACATTGGCATAAACACGTGTGTTTCAGTTTGTAATAGGCAAGTAACCCCCAGCCTTTTCCTTCCACATCCTTGGATCACCTGTAATTTTGACCACTCGTATAAATATTCATTTCCTTTCAAAGATATTTCTATTAAACCTGTATCTCTGAAGCATCAACAAAAAGAGCAACATTTACTACTTTATGTAGCTTTCAAATTTGTCAGAAGAAAGAAATTAACAGTTGGCATCCTGCTATCTTACATTAAACTTCTGTGAAATCTTATATCCTTTGCTGCAATTGAATAATTTCTACAGTATTCTGAAACTGTAGGGTTTTTTCATGGCACTGATGATACTTTGAATGAAGCTGCTTAACTACTGCTTTCATCTTCAGTAGACAATATTTTCTTTTGCTGTAGACTTGTGAGATTTAAGTATCTTCCATGAAGGTTCAGTATTTATAAAGGATCAAATGTTGGCATATTTTTGATTTGTAGTAATGGAAAAAGACATAATTTTTTTACATTTATATCAAAGCCTCTGGCTTCACCTCACAGATAGCAATCAAAGGAAAACTGGAACATCTCTGATATCCACATGTGGAAAATATGAAATATTCAGTAAGAGCGTTACATAACTTCTGGTTGTGCCATTGGTAATAGAAGAGCTGAGAATTCAGAGTAAACATAATGCTTTGCTTCTGGTAGTATCTGACCTGTCACTCTCCCTGTTTAATCCCTTCTTCTTACATGTTTAAAGCCTGTTTCTAAAGATTGCACATCTCCAGCTTTTCAGGTAGATTGAATACAATTTGCAGAGAAACTAGCACCAGTTTTTACTTTTTGCAACTTAGTTTCCCACCAGCTCAAAAATCAGAATAAAAATGTTACCATATATAAGTCAAACAGTACAGTAGGTGAAGACAACTTCAAAACCCAGCAGATTTAATAGCAATGCTTTTAGTGGCAATAAGAAAAGTCCCCTCATGAATAAGCATTTTTTATTTTCTATCTCTAGATAACCACTGTAGTGATACCCCAAGACAATTTAAAACCTCTTGAAAAGCTCAAGATTTGAATACATGGTAAAGTACTCCAACATAAAGTAAATATTTCTCAGAAGTGATAAAATTCCACCTGGTTACTTCTAAGGCCCCCAGGCAATGGGATCAGCAATTTAATATTTGGTTCAATTGTAATCTCACATATGGAATGCACTTAGTATTAAATGAGGAAAATTTCTGCCATTTTTTTCTGTTATATGCTTGCCATAAAGATTCAAATAGCCACACTTGCAGAAGTCTTCAGTGTTCTCACTCTTACTGGCTTCCAAATTTACCTTTTTTTTTTTTAAATTTTGGGGGGGAAGAGATTAATTTTTAAACTGTGTCTTTTGGGGGTATGATCCAAAACTTTTTTTTTTTTTAAATATTGGGAGGGAAGAGATTAATCTTTAAACTGTGTCTCTTGGTGGTATGATCACAAACTTATTTTTTTTTTAACCAGTGTTTAAAAATAAGTTGAGTGGTAGAAACACAAGTCCAGTTCTATTCCAGAAAATTTCAACTGCAGGATGGCTAACACTGTCTTTAAGCTACACTGAAACTGCCTAAATTTTCAGAAAGCACCATGTTCATTATGTATGTAACTAAAGAATAGTGGAGATTAGCTCAACCCCTGCTTTGTACCCACATTTATGTTAGAATGGGGATTTTATCACCATGTGAGCTGTCAGCATACGAATGACCAACCCAAATTCTCAGCTGTCTTCTAACATCTGATGGAGCATCAGAATAGAAAGTTCTGGCCTTTCTATAAATCCTGTTCTTTCATTTGAAGTGGGGTACAGAAATAAATTATACACTAGATGTCTTGCCTGTATGTGTAATGTAAGATTTTGTGGGTAACTTTTGAGGTCACTTTTGCAATATTTTAATAAGTTCTCTAATGTATAAGAAGAATGCAATGCTACATTTCAGTCTTTTGGGGGGGATGTTTTGATATCTTTCTCCCTTGCACATATATTTATTTTCACACAAAATCTAAACTGACTTAACTCTGTCCACAACTGCTTCTTTTCTATAATTTTGAACAAGTTAGTTGGGTTCTGCCAGATGTTACTGGGAAGACAAATTAAGGCTGGGATCACATAAGCTTTGCTTCCATAGGAAATAAAAATACCCATGAAAAGTCATTTGTAAGCTAATCACCAGGTTAGGAAAGAGAAAGATGATAGCTGACTTCTTCATACACCATTTTCATGATGCTACCCACCCCTTGTTATCATTTCCATCCCTGTAAATGAAAGTGGTTGTGCTGCTGCTATGTTGAACTGAAGGGACGTGCAAGGGCAGCTCTCTGCCATCCAAGAGATGAGACCACAACCACGTCCTCTGACCTTCAGTTAGCTTTTCTAATAGGCTTCTGATCTTAGCTAATATCCAAAAGGTGTGATTAAAAAATAAAATCACTACATTTTCCTTGTCATCTTGTACAGAATGATGCACAGAATTTTACACCTTAGTCAAGATCTGAATGTAGGAATGGGTTAGTCCATTATCCTGGTCTGTAACTAAGGCACCATAGCACTACTATTACAAATAGTCTAAGGGAAATAAGTATTACTCAGACAAGTTTTTGAAGTAAAGCCAGAGATACAGGAATTTTCCATTCCCCTTAGAAGAAAAATAGACAACAGAGTACTGTAATTTGTAGTTTGGTCAGTTTGGAGTCAGGGATTACTAACTCTAGCCAAAATATAGCAATTGCCTCTATCCAAGTAATTCAGATATGTTGGAATTATAATCTCCTGCAGTATAAATATAGCTGCTTATAGCTGGCCTTTCTTGGCTGAAGTCTTAGAACTATATGTAAAAGGTCTGAAATATTAATTTTGACCTAAACACGAATGGCTGTACATGAGTTTCTTGTTAGGAGTTTGTAAGCAGCTGCTGTGGCTGAGCTGATTTTCCACACGTTAGAAATACTGCAGGTACATTCTGTGCCTGCCTGTCAGGTTTCTCAGGGCAGCTCCCTCACTTCCCACCCTGCTCACTGACCCATGCAGGACAACTAATGAAGGTGGAAGTGTTGCCAACCTCTGCGCCAGTGCAGGTTATTTATCCCACACAATCTTGTGCTCAGATAACTTGTTTTGTTTGCAGAAAAAGTAGTGATTATTTCAGTGACAGAATCCATTTTGTCCCACTTGCCAATATTGAAAAGGATTGCAAAGGTGACAGGTTTAGCCTGAAGGAAGTTTGAGCTGCTTTTTGGTGCATTCAGGGGAGGGGAGCAAAGGGCAGAGTGAAGGAACACGGATGCTGTTGACAGCTGGTGGTGTTGAAGTTCACTGGTTTTAAGCATTCCTTTCACACAGATTGATTTCTAGTGACTGAAGCATAAACTTACAGAGAGTAATGAAGTCTGAACATTTGGAAAATGAGTTTTTAAGTCATCTTGTTAACAACTCTGGGCCTCTGCTTGATGCCTTAAACTTCAAAGATTATTGCAGGTTTTCTTCCTTTGCAATTAAAATATGAGATCACAGTTTATTGCAAAAGAGTCTTCCAGGAAGGTCACAGAAAAAAAATAGCAGGGATACTAAAGGTTAACAATAAACCAAGACACACACAGAGCCCCCAGAATCCCCAGCGAGATAGCTCTTAATGTTGTAGCAACAAGGAAAAAACTTACTAGGTCATCTCCATTAATCATAAACTAGCTATAAAAGCAAACCCACTATAATTTTCAGCTGAATAACTTCAAATCTATTATATAAAATTTCTCATGTAGAAACCTACATGTGAGCAGTAGTACTGATGGCATGGCAATTCAGTATTCTTGTGTTCATAATATACTATTTCCCTTCCTTATTTCCTGCCAAAGTACAACTTGGGTTGAATATTTTTTTTAAATCACTCCTCTGCAGCTGTCAAAAGACTTTTCAGGAGCTCCAGGAATTCTTACTCAAGGAAAAACTGCTACATGCTTAAAAGTGCTTTTTCCAAATAGACCTTTAGCAAAGCCAAGAAAATTATAGTTATAGTTAAAGGGATAAAGTACTTACATCTGTACTCTGATGTATAAAATACATTTTAAAAATCCAGCAATAAAATTACTGGATGACAGCTACAGCATACCCAGAAATGGAATTGGGGTGGGGAAGACTTGGAGATTTCTCTCCTGAAGTAACTTTTTAACTGCTTGTGTTACAGATTGCCCTGAAATATGACCCCCAGATAGAAGAAGATCTGCGTAACTGGATAGAGGAGGTTACAGGGCTGAGTATTGGTGCAAACTTCCAACTGGGATTAAAAGATGGCATCATCTTATGCGAGTAAGCATTTATTAAGTATCCTTATTTTTAGGAGTTCTCTATTTTCAAGGAACTAAGAAGGGTCTTTCTGAAGATTCCCTTTCAAAACACATCAACAATTACAGTCTAAGATAGCTGACTGTTGGGTGGGAGACAACTTCTTTGAAACTGTTGGAAAAATGAACACTTAAATCTCCTTTATATTTCAGCTAAGATTTCTGTTTCTAAATTTAATGACATAGCTCATTTCTATAGTAATCAAATGGCACACAAAAATTCTTACAGTCTGTTGGACTTGTGAGACCTGAGAACTGAGCTACTCCACTGTATGACCCAAGAAATTAACCATTTTGATGAAACTAATGCAACTAATAAAGCATGAGTGAAAGTATTATATAATGCCTGCAGAGATGGTATAAGGATGAGATTTATTGTTTAAGCATTTCCCTCTTTTTCACCTCCCCAGGCTTATAAATAAGCTGCAGCCAGGATCAGTGAAGAAAATTAATCAATCAAAACTAAATTGGCACCAGGTAAAACAAAAAAAACCAACCTCAGAACTACACCTCTAACCCCTTAAACCCCCAAGCAATTCTTTTGTTCTGTATTAACAAATTTGCTGTGAAAATGGTACATCTTCAATCTTAGTAGCACCAAGTTTACATATGATACATATCCAGGAGTTTACATATGATACATATCCAGGAGCTGAGGATGCTGCAGACATGAACAGTGTTTAACAGGATGCAGCTACAGCTGAGGTGGTTCATCCATGGCAGTTGAGTACCTGTACTTAATAGCAGTGCTTTAGCTGTTCAAGGAAGTGTCAGATGGAAGGACAACTTAGAGCCCTATAGCAAGGCCTTTTCCCAGTTCTCTTTTTATTAAATCACAACTGATTTTTCCATCCAGACAGTGCTGCAAGGTATTAGGTCAACAGCTTGCCTGTACCTAGACATCTCTGTATGAAGTATCCTCCTGAGAAGGTGTCTGGAGAGGATGCAACATGCATTTGGAACAAGTATTGGAAGGGTTGCTGCCTAGAGTTACTGCCTTTGCTGTTGCTGGGTCTAGGCTTAATGCTATTATGTCAGGCTCCTTGTTTTCTTGACATTGAACACTTCTAAATAGGGGTGAGGATTTTTTTTCTAAAGTTTTAATATCTCTTAAGACTTTAGAAGGAAAGAAGAGATTTAGTCCTTACTCTTTGTATTTCATATTGCTTTCCAAATTTCTTCAGCACATAGTGATAAAAAGTGCTAATAAACCCCAAGGTTTACTTGTCCCAGGAGGTGAGCAAGATAATGCCTTCAGTCCATAGAAGGATCCCATCCACATAGTTATGTTTTTATTTCATTCAAAATTATCAGTTGCTGAAGTCAAATAGCATGGATACTGTCACATTTTCTAATTGTGAAGCAGGTTTTAGATTAGAATTTCTATTGGAAAGGACAGACAGTTGAGACAAGTTTTCCTATCAAAGCCCACTCTAACAAAGTATATGATACTCACTGATGGGGGGATGCCAAGCTGGATAAGGTGTTAGTATGATTTCTGAAATCAGTATTAAAACTAAAAAAAAAATAATCCCAGACTTCCCACCAGTCATTCTTAACCATGCCAAGTGTTTTGTCCAGTTTGCACAAGGCAAAGAACTTCAGTAAATTGAGCAAACAAACCAACCAACACCAGAAGGCTTTAAAATTATTTAATTTCTGATTTGAAACACTGTGTAGAAAACTGGCTTTCTTGTTTCTGTTTAGCTGGAGAACATTGGAAATTTTATCAAAGCCATCCAAATCTACGGCATGAAGCCACATGATATTTTTGAAGCAAATGATCTTTTTGAAAATGGAAATATGACTCAAGTACAGACTACTCTAGTGGCACTGGCAGGTCTGGTAAGTATTTGTACTCCTGGAGTTGGCCCAAATCCACATGCCAGTTCAGATGCAGCCTTACAACCCATGTAAATACAGAAAGCAGCATCTAGCCTGTCAGGAGAGGACAGACAGTGCTGGGAGTCTGAGATACTGCAGAGGTTGCACTTCAGAGGGCTGTGTGCTCCCACATGCCCAGGGAAGGCTTAGAGTTCCGAGTGAGGGCTCCTGACTGCTTCCATGTGCATACAAAGAACAGGGGAGGCTCACAGGAGAGCACCAATCCCTGCAGAATATCCTTGTGACCCGGGTAGCTTTGGAGTGCCACCTTCAAATGGCACAGGGAACGGTACCTCTTCTCAGCCCTGAGACAGTCCTGTGGACAGAGATCTGCTTTGGCATCGTTTGAGAGCCCAGGCTTAGGGTGTGAAGACAGAAAATACACTCCAAACACTGAATATTCTATTTTCCCTCTCCCTAAATAGGCAAAAACTAAAGGTTTTCATACTACAATTGATATTGGTGTCAAATATGCAGAGAAACAAGCACGAAGTTTTGATGCAGGAAAACTAAAAGCTGGTCAAAGTGTAATTGGCCTGCAGGTAAGTATGAAATTCAAATTTGCAGTTAATTTGTTACATTTTAGAACAACTTTCTTGCTTTGATTAACTGATACATTGTTTATGCAAAACCAGGTGCAGAATAACAATATGTTCTTACTGTGGAAGAAGGAATGAGGTTTTAATTCTTGTAAGCAGTTGATTTGCTTTATAAGCTCAAGTCAACTGCCTGGAAGGTTGGTTTGTTTATTTTAAAGCTGCTGTAAGAGTGATAAGGAGGAAAGGAACAGCTAATATTAGCAGCAGCATCTCTGTCTTTTAAGGTGGTTTGAAAGTAGGAGTCTTTGGATAGTTAAAGTTCTTTGTATGGTAGAAACTTTTTTTTCCTCTCCTCTTTCCTTAATCATAAAAGCCAAAATAAAATCTTAAAATTCCTGTGGTAGAGAAGTTGTGGCAGTATAAATGAATCGTTACTCTCCAAGATAAAAGTTACTTTTTACATTTTGAGGCATACATCCACTCCAATTGCAATGCAGTTGGGCAAATGCCAGTCACTGAAATGCCTTAGGATGACAGTCACCTTTATTTTTCCTTTTGAAACTCAGTAAGGAGAAAGCATAATTTATTACAGGTAGTGGTCAAACTACATGAGGATAACGTGCACTGAAATTATTTTTTTTGTGAGCCATCACAGTTACCAACCATATTTGTTTCCTTAGACTATACTTAATGTACAAATAAAAATATTTTCTTCTGTCCACATCTTCCTTCTCCCAATAAAGATGGGCACCAACAAGTGTGCCAGTCAGGCAGGCATGACTGCTTATGGAACTAGAAGACATCTCTATGATCCAAAAATGCAAACTGATAAGCCCTTTGACCAGACAACGATTAGCCTACAGATGGGCACTAACAAAGGAGCCAGTCAGGTAAGCAGGACTGTGTGTGACAGTGTGGGCACAGCTCTCAGCCCAGTGGGACAGGAGAGCCTGGAGGGGTGCCCAGCAGCAGTGAGTGGGTACAGTGCAGCTGTGCTCTTATGTAGTAATTGAGGAACTTGAATCTCTTATTTTAACCAGTGTGTTCTGTGCTGAGTGTCTTAAGGCATAAAAATGTCCCGGTGCTTCTAGAATTTCCTGCTGGCAGTGTTATACCAGGAGAAAACAGTAACTTCATTTTAAGTATTAACTAGACAGGGGCAAAAAAGAAATTGCTTACTGGCACCACCTTAGTCAGAATACTTAGTATATTCTTTCCAAAGAGGAACATAAATTGGACCTTTCTGCAAGGACGTTCTTCTGTGACTTGCCTACCAGTGAACACCTGTTACTGTGCTGGTTTTTGTTATATTCCAGCACTTTCAGTGAGGCATACGAGTTGAAATCATAAATCTAGTAATCACACCTCTTGACCTCCTTACTGAACCTCTACAATCCCGTTTTCTTAGGCTGGTATGCTGGCCCCAGGTACCAGGAGAGACATCTACGATCAGAAGCACATATTACAGCCTGTGGACAACTCAACGATTTCGTTACAAATGGGTACCAACAAAGTCGCTTCACAGAAGGGGATGAGCGTGTACGGGCTCGGCCGGCAAGTGTACGACCCCAAGTACTGCGCTGCCCCCACAGAACCCGTCATCCATAACGGCAGCCAAGGAACGGGAACGAACGGGTCCGAAATCAGCGACAGCGACTACCAGGCAGAATACCCCGACGACTACCACGGGGAGTACCAAGATGACTATCAAAGAGATTACCATGGCCAGTACAGCGACCAGGGCATTGATTACTAGCTTTGCATCGAAAGTTCAGTATTAGTCCATTATTTTATTCAGTAAGAACGAAACTAGCCTTGTGGAATTGTTACCTGTCTTTCCTACACACTACGCTTAATGTACCTAAAGAAATACTGCCTTACATACATTCCTTTTTCCTTTCTCTGCCCTTTCCCTGTCTAGTTGCCTTTAGTGCTGTAACAGTTGTAGTCTACAGCATAAACAATAACTGCATATGAAGTAAAAGGAATACTGTGAAAGGGGGAGTGCTCTCATACAGCCAGGTTGTTTCATAAGGAGCTATGCATTCTCACAATCTCTACTTAAGTAGGTCTTTACATACCAAGTTAAGCCTTCATTTTGCATATTTACAGCTTTTCTCCAGAGGAGATAAAAGAATCTCATGCTTAAAGTTACATGTGGTCTTTGCCAATTAAATTTAAGATATCTCATTAGTGATTTAATATCATTGCTATGTTTTTAAGGTATTTTTTGCTAATGGTAAGTCCTGCATTAGACATAAGTGTGCATTTGTGATCGTGTATTCATTCCATTATCAACACTGACCAAACTTAGAAATAGTTGTCTTACTAAAAAGGGAGCTTGTACAAAGTCTTGAGCCAACAGAAGTTCCATGATTGATGGTGCATTTACCTTTTATTGTGCCATAATATATCCATGTAGAAATGCTTTTTTCTTCCTTGAACTGTATTTATTGCCACACTTCTCAAACTGATCCCATTGTATTTTTATAAATAAATATTTTTTTCTTAAAGGTATGTAGATGATCTTGTCTCATTTTTTATGCTACCAGTCTTAAAGATTAGATGTCATAAGAATTATTCCCAAATAAGTATCACCTTTGCCTGTGTTAAGGGTAATGGAGAACTCCAGTCTGTTGCAGTTCGAGTTCATTCTTTTCCATGGGATTTAATCTAACAATCTTGTAAAAACCTCTCAGGAATGAGTGACACTGACTTAATAGGAGAGGAATGTAGGTCCTTCACAGGCGGGTTCACTTCCTCTCATCATGACTCGGAGGCTATGGCCAGAGATCCTTAGCTCTTCACTAAATCCCTGCCATTTTCTCAGGGCAAACAAGGATTGCACATATTTATTGCTGCCTCTGCTTCAACCTGTTGCCTTTATACCATCACTTGGAGAACTCAAAACACCCTTGCTTTAGCTTATGTAAAGAGACACACAGTCTTAGTGTCTGCTGGTCTGCAATCCCAGTTACTCAGCTACTGAGAGCAGAGCTTTATTCCTAAATGGAGGATGCTTTCTTCCTCACTATGGAGTGCAGAGAGGCTACACTAATTTACCTGCACTGTTTTTAAAACAAGAAAAAAGAGCATGTATCAATGGGGGTCAATGTTGCAGTTTCTAACTTCTGTAAAATAGTTTAAGGTTATCTTAAAAGTGTTCACTGCAGTTTAAACTTACTACATTCACATACAAAATGTTTTATATTTGCAAGTTCTGGATTTATGAAGGATTTTTCCCTCAAGACTGGAAATTGTTTGTGCATGCTCCTTTAGTTTCTATTGCCTTTGAATGTGATGTGGTGATCTGACTTTCAGCTGACCTATTTGTTGTGTAAGTCTTAAGCTTATTTATTTTACAGAATTTAAATTAGAAAGGCTCTCTAGAGGTCACTGGTCCAAGCCCTACATCTGAGGCAAGAGAATTATTAGCAACACATCTGTTAAGACCTGATTTCCCTGATTGATACTATTTCTCCCCCTTTGAAATAATGGTATTTAATTATTTAGAACTGTTGTATTGAATGCTGAAAAGCAGCTCTACATTCAACAGCAAAAGCTTTGTTGTTTCAATAGTAATGGTGAAAGCAATCTCTTTTTGAAAGCCTGGCCACG
This sequence comes from Notiomystis cincta, assembly GCA_013398075.1. Classification (NCBI taxonomy): domain Eukaryota; kingdom Metazoa; phylum Chordata; class Aves; order Passeriformes; family Notiomystidae; genus Notiomystis; species Notiomystis cincta. Next base: position 3,507 of record VZRX01017930.1, on the reverse strand, counting down.
CTCTTCTTCCTTCTTAATCCCAAACTTAGGCTTTAAACTACTTGCACACCCTTATTATGTACTTGAGCAGAAGAAACAAACAACACACAAACAGTATGTGTCGGGATGTGTGCTTTCTTTCACCCACAGAGGTGGCCAGTGGAATCACAACTGACTTGAGAGTTTGAAGTAGACACCAAGCAAGACCAAAATCAAGCTGCTTTGCTTACAACAATAGGCTGTGGTACTTAGCCATTTTCTGGTAAACAGACAGCACTTGTCTCTGTCTACTACTTTTAAGGAATGTAGTTATAAAAGTACCTTTCATTCTGCTGAATCTAATCTTCCACAGCTGCAGGAAAGACGAGTCCACGCTTACTGGGCTGCATTGCAGGACAGACCTCCAATTACTTGAAGTGCCTTACCCCATCCTCAGAACGAGCAGGAAGTGTATTCCCAGGAGCTGTGCCTCCACAGAACGTCCTTTACAGCTGCCTGACTACACCACCCTGCAGGGGAAGGCAGCGCTGAGAAACAAGAGCTAAATAGCATCAGCTTCTAGGAGTGCCTGAACCCTCTAACTCAGGTGAAGGCTCCTGCCACACAGGAATGCTGCAGCTGGAGGTTGTTGGCAGTTGCTAGTGTAGTGTATGTAAGATTGGCAGGTCTTGAGTTGTAACTGAAAGCTATAAAGCTATGCTTTCTGTACAACTTAATTAAAAGCTATGTATTTGGAAGTCTTCTGTAAAAATACACATAGCTCTCAAAACTTATAATGTAATTTCTGGACTAATGACAATACAGTACTCCTTAAACAGAATACACTCAAATACAGCTTAACTGGCATTTTTCCTTCTTTAAAAGTTAACCAAGAATTTGTGGGTTATGTAGAATATGAGTCCTTTCTCCACTCTGGAGCTGCAGTGAAGGCAATGACACTGCATCATAATTGCAATGAGCAGAACCATAGAGCTGGGATGAGAAGGGACTTCTGCAGGTCATCTAGGGATTGTCTGAAAACAAGGACCTACTTAGATAAATTTCCCTCCCTTTTTTCCACCAGAGTTCCTGAGTCAAAGGCCATAACTTGCAGTGTGAGTATCAAACACAAACAGGAAAAAAAACCTGAATGTGTAATAACAACTGGGTTTTTATTATCTTCAAAGCAAACCTCTTATGCTTTGTAAACTGGTAAATATCATGCTTACATTGTGAAGACACGGCTTCTTGGAAGCAATCTTGGCAAATCCATGGCAGAGGAAAAGTTTTGTCCCTGTGTAAGTACCACATCTGCATGCTTCCTCCTCAGGGTTTGAGAGCTATCGCTTATTCAGGACTTTTCAGAAGTTCCCACAGCATCCACAAGCCAAGCACCAAAAGTATTCAAGGGTAGAGATTTAAATAAGGAGAGGAGGTGAGTCACAGTCAGTACATTATCAGTTTCACCTGCCAGGCAGAAAGTAATTAATCTATTTCTTTCCCTTTTTCATCATTATCCTATATTCCACAACTTCTTGAAGTGGCTCATATTAAAGTAGATTGAAGTTAATTAAATGATGGATAAAAAGCAAGTATTTCTTAGTATTTCTAGATAACTAGTCTCCTTTGAGCAGCAGGAGACCAGATACAGTATTTAAATGAAACAGACTTCTTATTCAGGCATCAATGAGCTTTTCTGTACGTCATTTCCAAGCTGTGACTTATCAAGGGTTTATCAATCTATTCATTAAGACAGTTCTGAGTCACTTACCTGCAGTGATGTCTCACTTCCTAAACTGATACTTAACTGAAATCCCTGGTTGGCATCATTTTCCCACCTCAAACCTCTCCTCAAACAAAATTTAAAGGAGCTTTTGAACAAAGAGAATAAAATGTGCCACCAAGTAAAATCTAAAACTACTCCATACTCAGAACAAGGTGGAGCCCACAAAGTGTATTACAATCAGGATCCAGGTACAAAGTTTAAACAAGCTTGAAAATTGCTCACAAAAAAGTGCTGGCAGACTGTTACCAAGTTAATTTTTCTAAAGTGTCTACACTTATGTTCCTCTTCTGACTAGAGCCCAGCCAGTCACTACACTCCTCCATGATCTCTTTCACACCCATGGTACAGCTAACATTTCTATAAAGTATTATTTATGACATCCTTTTATCTCATGTCTGTCCTGTTATTTTATCTCTGTCATCTGGTACTTTGTCAAGCTCTAAATCCAGATACAAATTTTTCCTGCTTCATCTTTTCAATTGCAGAAGGAAGGAAGGAAGGACTATTCCTCATCTGCCCTCTGGAGAGGAGCTGGACAGTTTATGATATGAACTTGTAAAAACCATTCCCAGAAGAGTATAATTAAAAGACACCTACCTCATAACCGCTAATTATCTCGACTACAGAGAATTTCTATCAAGGGTAATTTCCATCAGTGATATCAGTCTGTTCCTTAATTGGCTGTTCAGATATGCAGAATAAATCAGGACAGTCATCTCAGAGCACCTCCTCTACAAATGTTTCTGCATTTACTGTTCTAGGGATGACTGGCACAGCATTCCCAGAGAAGCCTGAAAAAATCATGTTAGCTCTATGACATTTTTAACTTACTAATTTAGTCTGACAACATAGAAATTTACAAAGAGTGAGTTTATTAACAACTTTTGGACCATCATAATTAGTGCAGTCCGAAAAATCAGATGTGATGACACATAAAGTATTTTATTTGTACAAAGAGATTGTGTGTGATTTTACCAGTGCAGATGATACAACAGATTTAGAGAACTAATACTTTGTCCTGGGGTATTGGTAACCTTTACTGATGCGACTGTTTTTGCTATTGCTGCTCTGCTTCCACACTTCCCGGTGAACTTCACATTCAAGTCTACAAAGAGAGAAAAAAGGAGTCAAATAATGTGTAGCACTAGTTCTGTTTCTGCACTTAAATGTCATAAGAGTAAATGGGAAAAACAAGGTTCTTTTGTATCTCAAATCCACAATCTTCTTGCAGGGAATAACACCCACCCAGCCTCTGGTTTCTGTGTTTGGCAAAAAATTACTGAAGGATGCAATAACAGACCCAAAAAAAGAAAAAATGTAGTACAACTATCCCTCACTGTAATAGTAAACTGGAGGAGTGTTCTGCCTGTAGTAGAATGCCCACAGGGTTGTGTGAGAGCTCGCTGGAGCCTGGTATCTTTTGAAAGCAGATCAAGAAAAATCACCAACATCTGTTACCCTCGTGGAAGTAGCTGTGGCAGCAGAGGACGTGCAGTAGTGCCCAGCAGGTGTGTGCCAGAGGACATGTTCCTGCAGAATCTTCCTCTAGCAGCCCCAGCCTGGCCCCCACAATGCTTGGGGAAAATCAGTCCTGGTTCTGAACTTGCTGGGGCAGCTTCTGAGGTTGGGCAATTTGCAGTATTTTTTTAGCTGCCAGTGAGTGTGTGTTGACTCTGAGGACTTTCCCAAGCCTGGGTGTGGGGAAACACTCCCTTCTGTCACCTCAGCTTTGTTACTCCAGGAGGGGAGAGGGAGAGGGGGAG
>VZRX01017926.1:0-35232 GCA_013398075.1 Notiomystis cincta | reverse complement strand
TAGTAGTAGTAAACCACCACTACCCTGTCCTCAAGCATCATAATCCTCATGGTTGCAGGCACAGAACCTTTCCTGGCAGCTGTTTCAATGGGCTGACAAGATGCTGTCAGCAGCTGCTCACTTCCATTCTCTTGGCTGATATTACTGACACTAAAATCTTCCAGGATAATCACAGCCATCACTGTTTCTTAACAATGCCTTTTTAAAATTAGCCATGTTATGAGAAAATGTTCTGTGAAGGATTGTGTCAAAGGTTGCTCTGGCCTAAATTATTCCCATCATTTTTCAATTGTCCAGGGGCTGATGGAATCGTCTGTTTTAAAGAAAACCCTGCAAGTTTGGTAATGCTTCTAGTTAAAATTCCACTATTTTTATCTTTTAATTGAAAATTACTTCGGAGAACATTAAATATATATATATTTTATATCCTGTCAGCAAAACTCCTTGATGCCAAAAAAACCTTCTTAATAGTTGGAGAAGGCTCATGTGATTGAGATGAGGAACTTCCAGTCAAACAGCAAAATTCAGTGGAGAAGCTGGTAACAAGGGAATGTTTAAAGAGCTGCTGCCTGGCAGTATTGCCTCATCAGGATGCTGCCCAAATTCCTGAAGGTGCCAGCCATGCCTGGAAAGGCCCAATTAGGAAGCTGGAGCCATCTCCATCAGTGGCTTTGAACTCCCAGGTAAATGATGGCAACTCTAGTCTGGAATCCTTTTCCTTGTTCAAAGTCTGCTGCAGTGAGGCTCTGAGCTAATGTGCAAAGATTGCTCCAAATCACTTGGAGCCACACTCCCAATGCCTGACTGGAGCACAATGAAGTTTGGATTATGCTGTTTTAAATTATCACCCATTTGAAGTCATTTTCTTTATAAAACAAGATTAAAATGACTGTAATTCAAAACATTTTACCTCAAATTGATGTGAAAATTGTAGTGTTCATATTATTTCCATTTTTCAATTTGACAAAACATTTCACTCCACGAGCTTTTCTGTGTTGTCACTATCTTAACAGTGAAAATACAAATTTTACTCTGTGCACTTTACTCTTTCCTGATGTGTCTTATTTCTTAACAGTACTTATTTAAGTTTTTGAAAGCATGTCTTTCTAGAGATTGTTGTAGCACCTGGGGAAATATCAACAGATTTAGGAGGTTTGCTTACCTCCTTTCTAACCCACACAATAACATTTTATAACTTCATATTGTTAAATTTGTTCTCCAGTCTTCCTACATGCCTGATGGTTAGATAAGTGCTGATGAATAAGCAAAGCAAGGAGGAAATTGAAGTTCTAGCCTGATGGAGTTGAAACTCAGATTATTTACCTGAAACTTCCTTTCATTTGATTTCATATTAATACCATAGGAGAAATTTCTCTGCATGAATCTTCCTCAAGGTTTCACGTCTCTGAATAGAATCATGTAGGGAAAGAAGAGTCTTTTCTCTTCCTCAGAAGTGTATTTCGTAGACAGGGGGTATTACCAGTAATACTTTTTTAAGAATCCAGTAAATTCTGAGCAACTTACTTCAGTTCCCTATGAAAGAGGGTATTTGAGCCATGTCATGCAGAGTTTTTCTTGCAGATTTCTTGAGGAGGCAAAGAACAGGACAACACTGAAAAGCACTGGAAAATTAAGAGACTTGCAGAAGTCCCTGTCTGAACTATTGCCAGTGAGATTTACAACTGCAAAGTTCCTGGTCTAAAAATACAATGGCACTTATTTTTGAGTCACACTGTGTTCAACCCTAAGTGCAGCAGAATGCCAAACCTTATCACTTAAAGTAACAGCAAGGCACATGTCAGCTATCAGACCCTCAAACTCTGCGAAAGAGCTGCTTTTGTGTGCTCAATCTGCAAAGGATAATTCATTCCTTTCTAGGGGGTATGATTTCAGGAGCTGAAAGCTTTAACTAGTACATATGTATAGGGTAGGTTTAAAGTGATTATGGAAATGTCACCACAGGACAATGCATTATTAGGAGGCCCTCATATGTTCTGTGCTGTCCCCTTATGTTTGCTGATAATTAAAAAGCAGATTGGGATGTCATGGTGAGAATGAGTGCAAAATGTCCCTTTTATCATTTGCAATAAATATGAAATAGTGGTCTGGCTGTATCCTTCAGTGATTGTTCTATTTGTGCTGGTGACAAATGACATCTTTCTCCTTGTAATGTGCCTGCAGGGTTAAATGACTTTATTATTATTAATGAGTCATTGCTCCAGCTGCCCAGGAATACAGGGAGTAGGAAACATAAGAGATTTAGACCTAAGTAATTACAAATGTAATTATTACCTTTCAAATTTCATTTTTACAGCAATCACAAGGTTGTTAATCAAACACAGCCCTTTCCATGTGTTCACACTTTTTGGAGGCATTGTCAGGGGGATGAGCAGCTCCGTGGTCCCACTGAGGGCAGGCGGTGGCAGATTGACAAAGTGGTCTTGACAGAAAACTGCTGTGAAAAATTGGATGGAGGCTCTTGTGTAGCCACCAAGGAGGCTGTGGTTGGGAGGGTTTTCCAAGAGGAAAACCCTCCTGAGCTGCAGCCAGATGGAGGAGAAAGGGCAGCAGGAGGGAATCCCGGTGTCCTGTGGATTGGAGTTTTACTCCTCCACCTGCCCTTCCTCAAGGTTGTTGGTTGTGATGAAGTGGTCTAAAAAACACAGCAGAGCCAGCACGCTGCCAGGCACTTTAGGGGAACTAAAACCCATGGCCTCTTACCCTGAAATATTTATCCTAATTACACATAATTACAGATTTTCAAGTTTTTAGGTGGAGCACAAGGTTTGTTCTCCTGTAGCAGCAGGTAAGGCTGTTGCAGGGAATCCAGAAAAGGGGAATAGCTGTGAATGGTGCTAGGCCATATTGCTGGTGCTGTGAAAAATAAGCAGTGCTGTTTCCCAGAATCATGACCTGAATTGATATTTATCATGAAATGTAAAATCTGAGGGACAGCTTTGGAGACATGAGAATGTTTCCATTCAGTAATGCCATTTCTTCATAATGCTGAAATATTATGGATCCTCATTTTTAAAAATATAAGTGAAAATGAATCGAATAGAGCAAATGGGAGCTACCACACTTCATACCCCAAATATAATGTGAATCAACACTGTCACAAAGCATTTGAATTTTGAAACTACGTTTTTGATGGACAACTGTTTTGTCAAAAAATCTTCAGCAAGATTTATTTCTATATTCAGCTGGGATGAATGAATAGTGTTGTGGTCCAATAAAATCTAATAGCTATCAGCACTCAGAAAAGCAAAGTGTGCTACGTAGGTGATTATTATACAAAGGTTTAGAAGTATTTGAAAATAAATAGGGTATTCATTGTAAAGGCAATCTTTTTGTTAATATTCTAATAAAGAAATATGGGGGGGAAGGGGATTTGATCCTTGAAATGCAATTGGAGTCACCACAAAAGGTACAGAATCTTTTTAGACTGTTGTAGGTTTGTTTTGCTTGCTGCTCTAGTGGTCTTTGACTTTAAATTTCTGTTTGTGTATATCTGAGGAAAGCACAATTCAAAACAACTTTTATTGGCTATCTTTTAAGTTATCACAGGAGATATATGCCCAGTAGCTCGCTGAGCATTTGGGGGTTTTATGACTCCCTTTTGAAAATTAATGTTTCATTAAAGTGTCTGAACCGTGACCAATTGCCACCAGTTGTTCAATTACTTCATTTAAAAGATTTTTTTTTAGTATTCTACTTTCGATCAAACTTTTGTTTATTTTTTCACTGTGAAGTCGATAAAAGGGAGACAGAGCACCATTTGGCATGGGGATGCACTGAGAGACTGAGGTGAATAAAGGCTGCAGACACAGAGAGCTCAGGTGATTTTCCCACCCCAACCCTCGGAGGAGTTGCTGGTGCTGCCGGTGAACAGAACAGAGCAGGAGCCTCTGCTCGTCCCCATCCTCCTCCCTGAGCCCTGGCCTCTGCTGGGGGCTCACCCAGTCTGCTCCTGGAATCTGGAATGTGGCATTAGAGGGGGATAAAGGAATATTCCTGTGTTCCTGTAGGCCCGTGATCAAGAGTTAGTGCTGCTGACCCTGCTCTATCCAGAAATTCTCTTCCCTTCTTATTTTCTTCTTATTCTCTTCCCTTCTTATTTTCTTCTTATTCTCTTCCCTTCTTGATGTTCATCCCATCTCCAAGCCCAGATCTTTGTTGCTGAGCCACAAGGTATCTGATTTTTTGGTTACACAGCCTAAGCTTAGGAAATGTATTTTCTGTTCCCACACCGAAGTGAGTTTATGGAGATTGTGGAGTGATTCTCAGTTCTCTCCATGAATCTTCACTCTTTTGGGATATTTTGTGATTTTTAGTAAAAGCTGCCTTTCCTTCATGGACACACAGAGTTTTATTTAAAACTTAAATCTGAAAAACTAGGTATGTGCTGTATTCTGTATAGATGGTTCCTCTGAAAAGTGACAGCTGAAGCCCTTTTTTATTCAGCATATTTTCGTAGGATGTTGTGTTTATTACAGGAGTTTTACATCAGTAGCAGAGCTTCATATATATCACCTAAAATGTACAGTCTCTGCAAGTGTGAGGGAAAAATGCTAATTTCACTCTTTACTATGTTGCCAGGTCGAAGGTTATTGCTGGAGGATAAACCATTTCTCACTATGTAGTTTCACCTTGTTTAATTGATTTGAATTTGAATTTATATTCCATGTTAAATAATGAACCACGCATTAATAATTAAGAAGGTTCAGTACAAATGGGAAGCAGTTAATTAAATATTAAATAAAGCACATTGTATTAGCCAGTATTGTAATCAATATACTAGATTTTAGGTTATCCATTTTAGATGGCCATTTTACTTTACTAGTTATAGTTAAAATTCTCATTGAAAACTCAATATACACTTTATAGGCCAAGAAACATGCTGTCTTTGCAAATTACCTTTCTTTTTTTTCTTTTTTTTGCCATAAATAAGAGCAAAACATGTACATAAAAGATGAATTCAGTTGGAGCAATAAGGGTCAGAGCCATGTGCTGTCCTACAACTCTGTCACACCCATGTTCATTAGGCTGAAAAAGAAGAGTTTGCAGGAGGTTTGGGGGCTTGGTTTTATTGTTTTGTGTTTTTCTTTCCGTGTGAAATCTCTTTCTGTGGAAAACAGTAATTACTGAAGTTGAACTTTTTACAGGAGCACTGCCTTTAGACCATTTCTTGGTTATGATTAATACAAGATTGAAGTTCTAGTCAGAATAACAATGAAATAACCAAATGAAAGATTGATGTGCTTTATTTGTGTGGCCATGGTTTGTGAGGGAAAGATTCACATCACGAGAGCAGTGAACGCTACAGGAATTACCAGAGGCTGACTCTTTGGCCCTGGCACTTCCACCAGTTCCTGTCTCCCTCACCAGCTTTCCTTGGCCATCTTTTCTTGACTTGTTGAATTCAGGTGCAAAGTCCTCACACCTCATCCTACCACTTGGATTTTATAAGAAGTATTTTTTAGGATTAAATTCAAATTAAAACCATGGCAATTAGGATATAAACTGTGTTCACTGGAATGGAAGCAGAGCTGATTCCTGCAAGCAACACAGCACGGTCTGGCAAGCCTAAGTAGCACAGGAAAATGTGATTTCCCTCATGCCTGTTGATTCCTCAGCCAGAACATCTGGAGGATCAATCTTCCTCTGATTTCTCACAAGCAAAGCAAGCTCTGTACACACAGCTGAAAACTAAAGAGAGCGGTGTGTCCTACTTGTTCTTTGAATTAAAACGTTCCAAGGCGAGAATTTAAGTAACTCTTTTAGGTTTTTAATTTATTGAGACATATACAGGAAATAAAATATTCATAGGAAACTCCTCCCAAAGGCATTTTATTATTAAACCAAAAAGCTGGAGTTTATTATAGCAGCACTCATTTAGGGTTTCCACATTCAAGCTTCTTCCTCCTGACCTTATTAAAGTAACCCAGTTTACACTAACTGCTATTTCTCCCTCCCTTTTTTATATTGTTAATGTCATTTCTGTTCTCCTCACATGGTGGAGACCTCTAAATGATGTTACTCAAGTGGCCACTTTTGGTCACCAGGGTAATTCCAGGCGATAATTTCCCCGTATTATGCTTGGATTGCCGCTTAGATTTAGTACCACATTTAGTAAATACACATGGGCACAATGTGGTGGGAAAGGGGGGCCTGACCCATTCCTTAGGAGCTGCTGGCTGAGATGAGTGGTCTGGGGTTGTGATCTCCATCACTCTGGGGGTGCCTGCTGAGCAGAGAGCGCTGGAGGTGCGCCGGGAGCTGCTCAAAGCCAAGCCCTTGGGTAAACCAGAGGCACTTCTGGATGCTGGCAGAACAGAGTTGGCACTGCAGCCCTGTATTCATATATGTGCTGTGTTGTGAAAATATGAAAAATAGCTCAGCAATGGCATAATTATGGGCAATTTGCTTAATTGCTTGCTAATTGTTGCTTGCTTTATTATGAAACAAGAGTGCTCTAAATGTAACACTGGATGGTTTGCATCCAAAATATGTCAAATTCAAAACTGGCTTTTCATTAAGACTTCAGCTACATGGCCTTAAAATCTAAGCACTTTATGTTCTGTGGTTTAAGGTTTCTTCTTTTTCTTTTCTTTTTTTTAATTGGTTTGGAAATTTTCTTTGCACAATTCTAAACCCCCAAACCTGCATTGCTATAGTGCAGTCTGGTGGTTTTTAACTTCTAATGAATTGGAGTACTTTGCTAATGAGCAGATTTACAAATGTCTTTTGATCATTGCTACACATTTGGATAAAGGTAGAGATCTTTTAAGGCTTCTCCAGGAGCTCCTGTTCTTGATTGTCCATCCCCCAGAGAAACATCTTCCTTTCAACACATGCATTTGGATTTTTTTCCTTTAAGGGTTGTGTAAAATTCTGGAAGTTTGTCCTTTTGGAACAGCTAATCTCTTCTTTTTCAACCAGGAGATCCTGATATGAGTAGAAAGTTAGACCAAGAGTCCTTTCCAGCCAATCTCTGTGATTCCATGGTGCAAGTGATGACTTCTATGGCAGAGTGAGGAAAGAACCAGCTCTCTTGATGTCCTTTTAATAGTACCTCTCTCTTTTAAGGCTGGAGGGGAGGGATAGAAAAGAAAGTGTATTGTCCATACACCAAATATGTGCTTCAGTTGATCTTGCAGGTCTTTTCCAACCAAAATGATTCCATGATTGTAACTTTTCAACATTCCAACACTGCTGGTAACATACTCATACCAACAGCCTGGCCCCCTTTGAGAAATTTCCATGAGAAACAGTCTTGAAACTGGAACATGATATTAATCTGGAAATGCCAAAGCTCTGTTCCACGTTTTGTAGACTGAGAAGGAGTGGCACTGTAGAGCTCTTCAGTTTTCATCTCCAAAAAGCAAAGAGCATAATCAACATTTTTATTTATTGTCTCTAAAATCCCATGCAGGCTTTATAACTATAGGAAGTCTCTGGTCAAAATAACCAAGGAGGAAAAGGTATTTTTGTAGCTGTTTTGATTGAAGGATAGCTGTCTGGCAAGGCTGGAATTCCATGTTTTCTTGAGTGAAGGTAAATATTCTTAGCTGAAAACTGCTTTGACCTATAAATGATAAGATTGTGGAACAATGAAGAAAGTCCTTTAACTATTGTGCTTTTAGTTATATTTGAAAGTTCTGATCTAAACATTTAAGAGCTGACAGACACTTTCTTTAAAATATTCTTAGTTCTGCAGACAACTTAAAAAAAACCCCAAACTATTTCATTCCTAAAACAACTTGGAGTTCAAATCGAAGTAATAAACTCACATGTTCATGAGTGTGATCTATGAATTAAAAATTCTCTTTCATATTATTTGTATGCCATATTTGAAGAGTCTCCATGTAGTATGGAAAAAAATATCTAAAATTGAGAGTTTATAATTAAGTGAAGTAAGAAATTATTTAGACTGCTAAGAGTTCAATGGAATGTAGTGTTAATTCATAATATGTGGTGAATATGCAAAGTCCTATTTCCACTTATAAACCTGTCATGTCTCATGTGAGAAGATGGTACCAGACACTGAATTTCACTTGCAAGAACCATCGTTTCTTCTGAAAATATTCAGAGACAGCTGGAGCTTTCTCTTCCCTGATGGGTAGAGGCAGGTGTCAGAGGTGTTCCCTTCCCCTGATTACTTATCAGACTATGCAGAATAATCACCTGCACTGCTACTTGGGAATGAGAGAGAAAGGCTCCGAAAATTTGATTGTCACCCACGTTTAGAATGACTTGCAAGGAAACAAAAGAGAAGGAAGCTGAAAAAGTAGCAGGCAGGAGGTGCCGTGGTCAATTGGCAGAGCCTCTGATAAACGACCAGTTGAACTCGGGACATCACACGCTCCCACAGGCGTGGCTGGAATGATGTCCTAGGAAAACAGGGAATTAACTAGACTGGCAAAAGGGAGAGATATTTCATGGCCTGGAAGAGCAGGCAAAAAATGGTGAATATTCATGCAGAGAGTTTCCTACGGTTTGTTCTAGTTTGAATTATTTTCCAAGTGCTGTTTCTTTGGGGGTGGGGAAAGTTCTTTGTTTGTTTGACTTAGAAAAGGTTTTTTTAAAGTTAAGGAAAGTTGTATATTTTACATGGTATTATCCATAAGCACTGATGAAAAGCATACTGTGACAACAATATTGAAACAAGATCGAAAGATTATGATTTCTACAAGAGATGTTTCTTCTAAATAATCCTGCATTGGCAGACTTTTGTATTAAAAAAACCCAACTTAACACCAAAATAATTTGTATTCATATCTTAGGATTGTGTCCAGGATAGTTGCAAAGCTTTCGAGTTTTCATTCTTGTGGGGGTTTTTTTGGGTTTTTTGTTTGCTTGTTTGTTTCTTTTATTTTGTGGTTTTGGTTGCTCAAAACAAATAAGTATTATTTCTAAATAAATAATTGTGTGTTTCACATTTTATCCGAAATAATAGCATTTTAAGGGTTTTTTTGCTTTTGTTTTTGTTTTTTTTTTTTTTTTAATTAATGCAAGAAAGATCAGTTCCTCTATAAAATGGGGATAAGTCCACATTCTCTCAAGGTTGTACCTGATTTTAGTGAATTGCCTTCATCAGAGTAGAACCAAACCTGGATAATTAAAGAGCTTAAAAGACTTGTATATATTTAAATTTATGTCTCTAATAGCAGATAATAGGACACAGAAAGATTAGACTAATCTACCAGGAGAAACTCTTTTTTTTTTTTTTTTGCTGTAACTATTGCCTCCACTGAAATATTTCCATATTTCTGTCTCCTACTGCCCATCAAAACTGGATTAGTATTTCAACAGCAAGGTGCCAAAGCTTTGTCAGGATTAAACTGAAAAATACTCGGGCAAAATGACTGAGGACATGTTGAAATGCCAGTAATACACCAAAATAACATTTATAAACAATCACTTCTCTAACTGACACGTACAGCATCCTGAAGGAGAACTAATCAAGAATAGAGCATTCTTGGTATAACGAGCAGCCAGTTGTCTTCTTAAACATGGTAGATTTAAAAAAAAAAAAAAATCCTGTTTTGGACAGCAACATTATGTATTTCAGTGCCTGAAGGAAAAGCTTGATTCCTTTGTATTGAGATGTAACATGGAAATAAGTGTTTGTGCTCTGCAGCTTTACACAGATTTCAACATGCAAAGTATTTGTTAAAGCAGAAATGCAGCATCTGTTCAAACATAAAGCTCAGAGGGTGGGAGGCTCCTGCTCAGCACTCTGACTGCCATAAGTAACTTCAGTGGCATTCCTTCTCCAGTGCTCCTGAGCCACAATCCCATTTTAAATGCTATTTTCATTAAGACAGATATTAAAAACATGTATGTGCCTTTCATTGGGAAGTTTTACGAAGAAAACACAAGGAAATATCCAATGAGATATTCTCCTGCACTTCTTAACCATGTGAGTGGGAAGAGAATATAAAATTAACACTTGCAGTATTAAAACTATTTCAAGGAATCATTTGTAGAAATATAATTCCTACCATATATATATAAATATATAAATTTACCTACCATGGTAGAGCCACAATTTCAATGAAACAGATCAAGAATATTTTTGTATTTAAAATTAACATCTTCCAGATTTAGTAGTTTACTTTATCTTTGAGCAAATTAAAATTTCTATAATCCTTTTCCAAGGACACAAACCTTGCATCTACTGAAGAAATCTGGTTTAATTACTAGCAAACTATAGAGGTTACATCTTCTTTTGCTAGTACCCTTTGATTTTTCAAGGTGTCCAGTACCGAAGGCATGGAGAAATCAATTCTCTTAAAACAACTGTTACACTCTCTCGTTCTTATAGCTCTTGAGTGCATCTTTGAAGCCACTGGACCACCTTTGGCCAGTGCCCAGTTTAGTTCTTAGCCTTCAGCAAAGGAGAACAATAAAAAAATTCAGTTTTAAGAGAACATTAAAAAAATTTCTTCTTTTTCCCAAGCAGTTCTATGTAAATATCTAGAGCAATGGCATCAAATTTTTATAAAGTTTTTAGCTTTATTACAGAAATGACAATTTCAAGAAGTGAAAATATCACTGTAGGTAGGTGACCGGTCCAGAGGACACAATCATTGTGCCAGAGGAGGTTGAGATTGGAAATTTGGAAAAATTTTCTTCGGTGAAGGGGTCACCAAGCACTGGAACGAGCTGCCCAGGGGGTGGTGCAGTCCCCATCCCTGGCGGGTGGATGTGGCACTTGGAGATTGCTCGGTGCTGAAGGGGTGGTGCTGGGTTAATGGTTTCACTCACTGGTCTTAGAAGAGTTTCCCAAGCTGAGCAGGTCCCTGGTTCTAGGAACTGGAGAGTGTGAGGGCTCCTTCCAGAGCTGCAGTGATGGCACCAGATGTTCACGGACGTGAGCAGTGACAGCACTGTGGGCCCAGCATCTGCGCCTTCACCTCGGGGCCTTTTCACCAAACCGTGGCCCTCACTGTAGGGTGGCCATGGCTTTGTTGCCCTCGGTTCCCTCTGTGCAGCCTCCCTCATACCCTGACACTGTCTTGTCTTTTTCCATCCTCCCAGCTATCGAAGTGAACCTGCAGAAGGCTCTGGCCGAAGCCTCGGAAAACTGCACGCAGGAGTGTCTGATCCTCGGCCACTCCGACAACTGCTGGATGCCGCCGGCTCTGACGCAGTTCCAGCAGCCCAACACCTCCTTGCCGTCCTTTGGCTTCCAGCCAGGCTGGGGCCGAGGAGCTCGGCCCGAGGGCCGGCACACTCTGGGGCGGGCCCTGCCAAAGGACGACAGTGACAGAGGCCAGGGGGGGCCCAGGCCCCAGTTCTACAACACCTGCGAGAGACATTGCGCCGGCGAGGATCCCGTCAAGGTCATTCCTCTGGCCAACTTCGCCGCCGCCCACCAGGCGCCGGGGGCCGGGGGCGGCTCCGCGTTTGTACACGAGCACCAGCTGTAAATGTACACGAGCACCAGCTGTAAATGTACACGAGCACCGGCTGTAAATGTACACGAGCAGCGGCTGTAAATGTACACGAGCAGCGGCTGTAAATGCAGAGCTGACAAATCCCTCCTTTCAGGCTGTCGCTGCGACTGTGCTTAGTCACGGCCCAGCGCTGCTCCTCGCGCGGCCACAAACTGGTCAGGCTTGTGAATATTTGTGTATATAGAGCCCTAAATCCAAAAGGGAAAATCGAAACCCTTAGCACCTGGTTCGAAGGTGTTTACCATAGCCCTCGGTAAAATCCAGACAATGGGGAAGAGAACCCACAACCCAGAAACAAAAATCAGAAGAAAAACAAAATCCCGTTTGTTTTCTTACACGGGCCATGTAGTGCAAATATCTGCCAGCAGTTCTTCCTCCCTTTGAAGGCAATTCCTTAGTACAGTTTGGGGAATATTGCAGTCTAAAAATAGCTTAATCAAATTTTTCTTTGTTGTTATAATTTATAACATATTCATATATTTCATCTTCCATTTGCTTAGCATTAGAGATCAAGTGAGCAATTTCTCATTTGATTGCTTGATATAATGGAATTAATAAGATCCTGAAATCTAATTCTTCAGAAGGATGGTATATCTTCCCACCAAAATATATCTTTTGTATAATTAAGAAGGAAAATGTACCTGACAGATGATTTTTATTTTAATTTTTATTGGCTCAATGTACAGGTATTTATTCTCTAAAAGAATGCAACAGACGAAATAGAAAGCTCTCAACAAGGCTTTTCTGTGTGAAACAAACAACGTGACAATGAGAGGATATGCAAGATCAAAACTGGAAAAATTGATAAACAACTCTATTTTTTTAATTTCCAAGATTTTCCTTTCTATAATAATTCAAGGAACAATATTATACTTACTATGTTTTCCAAGCCATAAGTCTAGTTCTCTCTTTTTTTTCTTTATTTTTTTTCGTCTTGCAGAGCTTGCTTTGGCTACTGTTCCTGTTAGTTGAAAATTACATGGGCACTGCTGAAAACAGTAGGAAGTGGGGTAGTTTTTTTGGCTGATGTGATGTCGTGGCTGCAAGCTACCAGTGTTTTAAAGAATATTATAGTGATGTGTACGGCTTTTTTTACAGCTATATTCACCTATTGTAAGTGTTCAGTAAAAGTTTAACTATAATATTAGTTACTTCATCACAAACCTGTTAGATTAAGAAGTAATTGTCATTGTGGATTAGTCGTTAGAGAATGACTGATAGTGCTCAGCAAAGAAAGAAGGATCCAGGTAATGAAAGCTGGATAAATATAAACACATCCTAATCATATTATTTGGGAAAGTCTCAAGGTGATTCTCTTTAAAGAGGAAGGATTTTTTTCAGTGTTCTGTGTACTGGAGAATATATTCTCTTGGTAAATTCCAAGTGGATGAAAAGGAGATTCCTTTCTTAGAAGAAAAAAAACCAACATATTTTCCTCCTATTATTTCCTCCTAGTACTTTGTTGGTCTTTAGCCATTTCATCATCTGCAGTATGTACATGCCAAGAAATTTTTCCTTTACGAAAATGCATCACTTTTTTGTTTTATTGCTACATGAAGTGAGACAATCGGAGTCGTATGGAGGGGAAAAGCAGTGTGTGAATATTTCCTATGGGTAGAACTCTATGTAGGCTTCATAATGTAACTTAAATCTGTAATTTATAAACAAAACTGTGTGTAAAAACGCTGTAATATTAGCTGCTTGTAAAATTTACAGAAGTTCAAGTTGTTGAGGGTTTCCAATGAATGCTAAAAGAGCTTCTCTTATGTGCCCAGCAGGTATAAGTAGCTTTATATATCGCTGTCCCCACTGTAAATCTCTTCAAACCACATTAAGATTTTATGTGCAAAATAAGAAAAAAATTAAAAAAAAAACTTCACTTTTAACCTACTGATAGGGTTTAATTAATGGACATCAGATTATCTAATGATGTACTCATTTTGCTTTCTTTATTGCCTTTTTTTAAAGTAGTTTTCAATAACGTTTAGAAAAGATGTGGCACACTGGCTTCCAGTTGCATGTAAATCCTGGAAAAAAAATAATCCTTTGGGTACTGACACATCTCATTTCCAATTCCAGGACAATTAAAAAATTGACAAATTAATTCATACTCAAAGTATACAAAGCCCTTTGTTGTTTGCTTTGGAGGCATCACGAGGAGAGAATTCGGCAGTTCTTTTCAGGGATATGCAAAAAATAAGCTTATCTGTAGTTTACACAGATTTACCAAACATCCTAATTGTGCAAATTTGGAATAATGCTGACAGTAATTCCTCCTATTGAAAGCAGAGGTCTTGAGTTTTTATTACAGAGTGCTGCTATACCAAATGTTTGCAGAATTGGCAGCTCCATTGGAAAACTCTCTTTTTTTTAAAATTTGTTTTTTTGCCTGCAACAGTTCTTTTGAGGATTAAAGTTGTAACTGACATTTCCTGGCAAAGAATTCATTTCTGCAATTTTAAGATTGTTTTATAGGAGAGTATGAAGGACACAGAATTAGTGGGTTTTTTTCATTGGTAGGGGAAAAAACGCCAACAAAATTCACTTAGTTTAAATGTTTAGGGGTTACTTTAGCTTTTTTCTCTAAGGTAGACAAGCACTTAACCATCCCCCTTCCCTTGAAAACAAACAAGCAAAACCCCACAAAACACCCAAACCAAACAACAAGACAAAAATTACTTAAACAAATTATGTTGTAAAGATGAGTCTGATTATAAGAAGCATCAAACATTATATCCATGAAAACGTGATATTCTAAAATTCAGCCAACAAGACACAGAACTATTAATTGCAAATACACGTTCTATCAGGAGATAAATTGTTCCTTCATTTTTATATATTATGTATCTAATATATAAAAATACACATTTGAGGCAACATTTTTCTGAGTAGCATGTCAGTATCCAGAGGAATAATGTTACTAGAGACTCGTTGCACATCTTGCCATATATATAAATAATTTATCTAGTACATAGACTGTATATTTTTGTGTAATTTTTTTTTCCTTTTTTAGTCATTTAACTTATTTTATCTTACTTGTGTGAACTTGTGGAGAAAACAATTCTATATACAATATACGGTAAAATGCTAGTTACATGATTAGATTTGTTCCATACGGTGTAACAATAAAGGAAAACCTTTGCCTTCAAAGTGATGTGTCACACAGTCTAGTCGAGATTTTTTGATTATTTCCCCCTCCAGACTCATGCTCCTTGCACTCCTGAGTGTTGCATCAAAGTTCTGGGTAGTGCTGGCAAAAAGGCTTATTTCCATTTTGTAAAGCAGTCAATGCTGAAATAAAAAAAAAACAAACAACAACAACAACAACAACAAAACAGTTAAAAGAAAGAAGCGAGTCAAACTGAAGTAAAAGATGCTGTTTCTTTGTTTTCCTGAGCTGTGCTGTATTCTGAAATGTAACTTAATTCTAAAGAATAATTAGGCGTGTCTGCCTGGCCAGACAGACCCGGCAGAGCACCTGCTCTCGCCGGGCCGGGGCTGGCCGGATGCAGGTCCTTTAGCTAATTAGCGTGGCAGCGAGCCCGTGCTAATGGGACCGGAGGGCTTCTGAGCGTCAGCGCGAGGCAGCTCGGCCCGGCAGCGCTTCTGCGGTGCTGACCCGGCCGGGTCGGGGCAGAGCATCCCCCGCTGCATCCCCTGCTGCATCCCCCTCTGCATCCCCCGCTGCATCCTCCGCTGCATCCCCCGCTGCATCCCCCTCTGCATCCCCCTCTGCATCCCTGACCCCGCTACTCCTGGATCTTTCGGGGATTTTTGTCAGAGAAGGGAAACTCAGCTCTGGGCGAGCTGAAATCCAGGTGGAACTCCATCATTCCCCTGCTTCCAGCATGGTCCAGCCAAAGGCAGAGACCAAAATATTTCCATTGGGAATGGTTGATTAGCTCAAGGTTGTTGGAGTCAAGCTGAGGTTTTAAAGTTGGAAAGTTTATGCTTGGCTTTATTTGATTTCTCCTGTTTTCCTTTTTCAGGTTTAATAGTGACCCTTAATCAATGATAAGCAATTAAATGATCACACTGCAGTTTACTGCCCTCATTTAGCTGGGTAAATAAACGGGAAGGAATCGGTTTGTGCAGACACAAAGTAAAGTTGAAGGCAAAGATTTTATTTGGTATACATAGGAAAATTGTGTATAACTTATGTTATCCCTAGTGAAGAAAGAGATTGATGATTTCTTGTAAATATTTGAGTTTGTATTTCGGGGAAATCTCCCTGCTCTATGGCATACTGCAGGATCTGAGAGTGAGCAGTGTATGTCTGTGTATTGAAACAGCCCTAACCACACTCTACAAGGAATGCAGCTGGACATCACACACTACAGTCCAGCAGCATTTGAAGTCCAGTAAATTCGCAGTAGTTCTATTTCAGGTTTCTGTACAGCATGTTGTCTTGTTAATTACAATGCTTATTAATAAACTAGATCCACGACAGCAGTTTTCTCCTTTGCACTGTTTTCTTTGGGTTTCTGAAGCATAAGTTGTTTAAAAGTATTCCCTCAGCTATGCTCTTCTCCCATTTTCAGCTTTCCAAATTTCCTTATTACTGGAAAGCCCCAAACTGTCAGAAAGTTGAGAAAATTTAACTTTATTTACATTTGCTTCATGCACCTGAGTAGCAGGCTTCTGGTAAGCAGTAAAAATATTCACATGCAATGTGTACAGCAATTGAGCTCTATATGATCTGAAATATCTTCCATTTCTGTGTCATTTCTCTTTGTACCAAGCTCCCTCCTTGTACTATGCCTCTGATACATTTACTTATAGAAAATCATTATGAGCTGGAGGCAGGAGTGTTTATGGTGTTTGCTTTGTTAGAAAATAAGCTATTTCTAATTGAGAGAACATGGTTAATGAGTTGTTGTTGAGCTAAAGGGATTATCCTCTCACCATGAATGTGATATAAAGAAATAACCATCAAACGAGAAACTAATGAAACAACATTTTATGCATTTTTCTATCTTATTTTAGTCCATATTTAAAGAGCAGCTCTTGTTGGCCTGACACTAATATCTGACACTAAATACTCTTTGATGCAGTTATAGCTTTTATGTCTGCAGGACCCTTTCAAGCAGGGAAATTTTATTTATTTTGGCATCAAAACTGTGCACAAGTATATTCCCTTACAGCCAATAACTGCTGACACATCAGTTGCTAGGCTAGATAGTATATTCAGCCTCCAAATTAAGAAAATGGATGGAAATTTAGGAAGCTGAAGGGTTTCCCTGGTTTGGATGGAGTTCACAATATTTTGCAGGGCCACGTCGGAGGCAAGGAAAGCGTGGAATTTCGCAGAGATCTGTGCAGCAGCCGAGGAAATGCAGAGTTCTGTCGCTGGTGTCGCTGTGCAGAGCTGCAGGGGGGTTGCAGAACTGTGCTTCCCTCCCTGCAGACACGGGGAGCACCTGGAGCCCTGCTCTGCACGGTGGGAACACCGGGATCCCAGGGGTTTGCTGGGCAGCCCCACAGGGTGTGACATTTGCACCAAATCGCTGGTGCAGGGTTCAAAAACACCCCCTGCCTGCAGGATGGGCTCCAGCCCCTCCAGGGAACTGGGGCTGAGGCAAGGGCTTGCTCGAACATGCACATGGATTGCTCTGAAAAAGAGCATTTGTGTCCTGGCAGCAATTTTGGGGATGTGCTGCCCGTGTGACCTTTGGCATTCCTGCCCTTTCCTCAGCTTCTCCAGGTGTGGCCTTAGGGCTGAGCCCTGAGTCTGCTCCCCCTTGGAAGTGCCTCTTCAAGCAGAAGAGGAAAGGAGCAGCAAGGTGCTTCCTGCAGCGAACACAAGACAGCCCTCCTCCCTTGAATGGTCATGAAAATCATATTTTAAGAAGATACTTGTGGCCTCTACTTGCCAATAAGTGTTTCTCCAAGATGTTTCTCCACGATGTATCCTTTGTGTCCTGGTCCTTGCATTCACATTCCAGTATGAAAATATGGCGTGTCTGATAACCACAGTGAGACCAATAATATATTTCCACTTTTATTTTTATTATTTCCATGATTTAGATGTCTTTTGTTAGTGCTCATGTAATGCTTAAAGCTAAAGCTCTAACAGAAGATGTGTTTAGGATGTGCCAGCTCTGTCTTCATATTTAATTCAAAGCAGAAACTAAAATCTGTAGATCCATGCATTCTGCTTCTCACTATGGAATTGATGCTGCTTCTTCTCACTCTTTTTCTCCCCTAGGATTAAGAAGTCTGTGTTTATAAAGAGGAAAGTTACTGTGTACATCCATCCAAGAGACAGATAAATGAGGTGCCTGGGAGCTCTGTGCTAGATTTTAACCCATGGCTGTAAGCCACCAGCTGTGATGTGTTCTAGAGCAGATGAGCAGGATGTGCAAAGAAAAAAGGACATTTTATAAGCACTGAAATCAAGTTATTCATTGCCACTGCAGCTGTTATGCATGTAGTAAAAGAGTTGATTACCATAATGAGATTAAACTAAGAGAAATTGCTTTTAACCTGTGCTTAGCTTGAGTTGTTGTTTAGTTACCAGAGATGATAAAAGACTGTACCCAAAAGCTTGTCTAACCTTTCCAAATTTCAGCTGCTCTATAAAGGATGTGGAGTTTTCTTCTCTGCTGTGTAGATCAAGCTTCTGTGTAGAGAGGGAAATTAAAATCAGTCTGAAAAATGAAGTGATTTTAAGAGGGGTGAGTAGGTGAGGGGAAAGGTGAATACTTGGAATATTTTTGGGAAAAAAACAAACTGTAAAGACAGGGGAAAGCAGGAAAAATGAGCCAAAGGTACACTGAGATACACTGGGCTGTCTGCAGGCCTGCAGTGCAATGCTAATTTTACTCATTAGCATTTTATAGATATGTAAAATCTTTGGTTTGCATAGAAATAGCTGCTAAAATCAATATAATCAAGATCTGTAAAGACAAAGGAGACCTACTTGGAATACTTTGAGTCCTATTTAAAAAGGCTCTTTCCCCAAGAAGTCTTAAAGGCTCATTTCTAGGAAATATGAAGGGACTCTTGCTGCTGCTGTGCAAAAGCAAATTCTTTGAAGTGATTCAAACTGCAGAGACCAGAATGGAGCAGAATGGTTTAAAAACTGAAATTCAGTGAAAAAAAACCCCCAAATATATATATAATCAATCTACATATAAATACAGCCACTCCAAATTTTAATTATCATTGTTTTCAAAGTTCATCTCTGCACGAGAGACAAATGTCAGCATTGGGTATCGCACTAATTACTATATATATAAAATCTAAATTTATTCCTCCTCTTATGGAGGCGTGCACAAAGTCAGAGCTTCCTGTCTTGGCAGATCCAAGTTGGTGTTTGTTTGTTTTAATTGCAGCAGAGACATTTAGCACCGTGCCTGCCTCCTAACGTGGGAAATGTAATGCAAGGCCTTGACATCTGAAAAGTAAAGACTTGTCTGGGCTGACTGGCTCGTAAAAATGATGCTGGGGAAATTGGCAAAGAAAACAAGTCTCTGAAATTCTAAACAAGCACTTTAAATGCAGGAAAAAAAAAGAATCTAAAGGGTCATATTTGCAGCTTATGTGCTGCACAGCTCCTTCCCTATAAAACAAAATTGTCACCGTGAGGCAGGGTGAGATTGAGGCTTTTTGTTAGCTGGAGTCACTCTCCTGCAATGATTGCACACAATCAATCTACTTGGATTTTTAAATGCTTTTTATCAGATTTCAGCCTATTGACTCAAAAATGTGTTTCTTGTCAGTGTAAAACTACTGAATATTAAACAAAAGATAAAATTTTCCAGCCTCAAAGCTGTCACTTCAGTCTACAAAAGGCAGTTATTGAAGCCTATTACTGTTTTGGCAGTGCTTGTCTGAAATTCCCTCAAAATATGCCACTAAAATTCAAAGAAAGGACTACAAAAACACTAATATTGAAGATTTATGCTGTAAAATTTGAGTAAATTTGCATGTAAATGATTCATTGAATATAAAAGATGTAATGAAAATTTAGGAATCTTAATGTTTATTTAGAACATCTGATGTGAGTACCTGAATCTAATTACAATGAAAGTAAATCCACCCAGTAGGCTGAATACAAACAAACAAATAAATAAATACACATTTGCCTGTTACTATTGGGAGAAAAAAATCTGTGTGCTTCTAATCAGACACAGTAGCCAAGGACAGCTCCATCACCCGTAATTTTAGGGAGCTTTTTGTCCAAGTTCATTGTCTAAAGCATCTCTAAGCTGGGGACTGGGGAAAAGGAACCTGCAGGGGTAATTCCTTCACTTGCAACATTTCAGAATCTCCACGTGTCCACCTGAGGATGGAGGGAAGCTGGAACATTAAAAATTAGTATTTGCATAAAGTATTTGCATTCTAAGTATGGAGAGGGGTGTGAGGAGCGAATACCAAAGAGGAGAAGCCCAACCTCATCCTCCAGCAAGCAGGAGCTGCCCTCCCAGGGTGGCTTTGCTGCCAGGATGCACCTGGGTGTGTTTTGTGCTGGTGCCAGGCTCCTGTCAGAGGGGTGCAGCAGGCTGACATTTGATGTGCACAGGAGAACAAAGAGCAGCATTTGTGCTAAAGCCAAACTGGCAAATATTATTTTGTTTTCTGTGACAAGTTTTGCTTAACTAGCACAAGAGGCAGCAGAGCAGAGAAGTGAGCTCCCATGGTGTGAAAACAGGATCTGTTTGAGAAGCTGAGTGCAGTGGCTGGGTCGCCACTTCCCTTTCTTCGCCCCCTTGCTCGATGCTGTGCTGGCACAACCCTCTCTGTTCCATAGCAAATCTGTTGGAAAGCCAACTGTGCTCAGGCATCTGCACCTGTGCCACAGAGGAACCAAACAAAAACATTGCGTAATCTTTCTCTTTGTGCAGGGGGAACGTCAAGAGGCAAAAAGAAACCTGCAGGAAGTATTGCCATAATGCAGAGAAATTGGTAAATGGTCTTGAGTCTTTGTGAAAGAAAGAAAGCTCTTCTGAAGTGGGAAAAATGTGTTTTGATGAGTTTACCTGTTTGCTAAGTGCTTGAATTTGAACATCCTGTGGCTGCAAGAAAGCAAGAAAAGGGTTATCTCAATGAAATTGCTTTCCCACAGCATCATCTGTCACCTGGACAGAGGTCCCAGGCAGAGGAAGAGCCCTTCGGTGAGGAATTCATATTGCACTGACCCAGGTGGCATCACCGAGTCTCCCTGGCTTGGGAAACTCCTGGAATGCCATCATCCACATGGGACAGGAGCACAGCTCTGACAGCACCATTTTTAACAGGAAAAGTACTAACATCTAGTTTTCCATTAAATCATTTTGATATTTAGCAGCTCCTTCTGGGCACATCTCAAACTCCTCCTCGCTGGAGTTTCCCAAGTTTACTTGGACAAAGTCTGCACCATTAGTTTTAACTTTTACTAATTATTAATTCATTACTTGCTGGACTGTGTCAACACTGCATGTTCTCCACATGGCCAGGAATGAGCTGCCAAAAGCCTCTCCATAGCAGCTCCAAAAAGCTCCATAGCAGCTGCCTTGCCCAACGTATCTGTCTCACACTCTGCAGCACGGGGCACTAAAATTAGGAGCTGGTGCCAGATCTGGCAAATTCCTGCTTCCCAGAAAGGCTCTCAGCTCGTGAGAGTGCCAGAAACACCTCTTACATAAGGTCATATTTGGCTGCAGTTGGCAAAATCTTAATTAAAGTAACACCAGCTGTAGTAATTTCAGTATGAAGGAGTTTGTGGTAGATGCAATGAGGATTTTAGTCTGAAAAATGTCTTTAGTAGTGTTCTCCAAGCCAATTCTTCAAGGATAAATGACCTGAGATATAAGTGTAAGATGGGAAATGTGCACAAGCAGTAAAAGTCTGGGTGTTGGTATGAAGGAAATTATGTCAGAGTTACATTTACCTGCTTCTCAGCTCAGCTGGACATAAATATGCACAGTAAAGTAAATGTGCACTCTGTACTTTTTTATCTCTCTAAATCATTTTCCCTCAACTTTATTCTTTGTATCATAAACCTTTTTAACTACCCAAACATTTTCTTACTCTGAGTTATCCACCTTGTGCAGTAATTTTCCCCAAACCTTTAGTTGCTCAGCCATAGTTCCCTTCACAGACCAGGTGTGACATGAAAATATCATAGAACAGATATAAATTCAAAGAACTTCTGGTGATTTCAGTGCAGAAAGTTCATATCCAGAGCAGGAAAATTATTCTTTTATACAGCTACATTACAATTCTTACCTTGAAGTGCAAGGTACTTGATGAAGTTACATATTCATATTGAATTTCAGGAAGACTTTATAACTTGATTTGGCATTTTCTTAAGTGGAGTCTGTGGCAGCTGTAATAACTAAAGGCTCACAGATTATTCTGCACAGGAATGTGCCCATTTTTGCTCAGTTTATGAACACTGATTTAACAGGCTGAGTTTGTGACTATTGAATCCATAACTTTCAGTTACCATAAAGGGTTTAAAATTAAGTGATCAGTTAAATGCTGACCCTCTAGAGAGGCTTTGGCTGTTCAGCATAAGTCTAAGAAGTTTTAATAAGTAGATTTTAACTGTATTGCTTGATAAAAGAGCTGAATTAATCAAGGTTATTGTAACCTTGTTTATTTAATTTTTTTTTTAAAGGGAACTGTGTTTATTGCAGAAAATTGTGTGGTAAAATTGCATTTTACTCCTGAAATGTGTTAATTTACAGTAGTATTATTACTGTGGAAAATGATATGTACTGAAATAGCACTGACAAAGGTGATTTGTACAAACCAGTGCTACATTCCATGCTTCTGTCCTTAAGCAGCAGGGGTAAAAAAAGATGGAGAATATCATAAATTCTGGGTAATATCTTTGAATACTGTGGCAGTTTGTTCCTTCCTGGCCTTTCCCTGCAACTACCACAATTTCAGCAACAAATGAGATGATTTTAGCAAAAATGGCAACAGATGTACCTCTCAATTTCTATTTAAGGGAGCTTGCATTCTAGAGTAATTTAAATGTGATGCTAGAAATTAGGATAGCAAAAGTAATCGAGCCTTTCTAATTTTAATATAATTATCAGCAAGTGAAATTAAGAGAAACCAGTTAAGCTGAGTGCTCAAGGAAATGCAGTCAATAGGGAAACTGTCAACAAAGCACATCCTGCTTTCCAAAGCTACCATGAAGTTTTAGGTGTTGAATTCTGTAATGGAGTGAAATTAGCATTAAAATTTGTATTAACATGATGACTTTTACAGTCAGATTCCACTGCCAGATGCTCCCCTTTGGGCTCTCTGTTTGAAAAGCTCTACCCTTAAAGAGATAGAAATATTATTTTACCATTACTAGTTTCAACCTTGTCCTTGTCACATCTTCAGATTTTAGGCTGCAATAAAAATCTTATTTCCAAAAAACATTGAGAACACGTGAAGATTTCACTCACAAGGGATGACAACATTTTAATTAGTGGCAATTAGCTTCCCTCCATGGCTGCCCCAGGAGGGTGCATGGGGTCAGCAGGGCTGGATAAATTCACGGAGAGCAGGACTGGAAGGGTGGGCAGGGGGCAGATTCTGCCATCAGTGACAAGCAGGTGTGGCTGCTGGAGGGTTTGGAGGTGATGGACAGCAGCAGGCAGACAAGGTCCCCTTGCTCCTGCTGTCCAGCCTGTCCAGCTGTCCCCACCAGAGCTTTCCTCTCCTTTGAATGCAAGCTTTGAAGTCCTCAGACTTTGCAGACGTGATTCATTCTTCATTTGCCATAACTAATATCACCACTTGTCCCATTAATTTTATTTGGCCTTTCCCCAGTGCAATGTGCAAGGTATTTGATAATCCCTTTTGTACCTCTGCATAAAAAGAGCTGAAGCTTCTCTCCAGAGAGATTCTCATCTCTGAGAAGGCAGCAGGAGAACCCGAGTGCCTGGCTGTCATTTCCTGCACAGAAAGCAGTGCTGTAATTCTGCCACTGCATCCTCTGCCCAGCCCAGGTTATTCACTCTTCTGCATTATCGAGATTGCATTTTTCCTCCCCCAGAAGTAGCAGTTGTAACAGACTATTTCCAAAGTGACAGCTTAAGTGACTCCATGGTTCTTTAATATCTATTCAGAACTCTTGTCTCCTTGCAAATTTTCATTGCTTTCTTTAAAAGCAGCTTGTGAGAAAGGTAATGCATTATTAATGCTACATGTCATAAAATAAAATAAATACTTACCTTTTGAGGATCCTGATCCACTAATCAAGAGTAAATGAATGCACCTGAATTATTCAAAGGACCTCAAATAGTGCAACTTGTACTCAAATTGAATATTGTGAATAGAATATTCGCAACATAACAAAAAGAATTTCCAGTCATATTAACTCCTCCATTTTCATTACAGGAAATGGGATTTTTATTCTTTTTAATCAGTGTAAATATTTTTGCACTTTTGCAAAGGCAAAAAGGTCCAGGGTAGGTTTTGGCACTTGGTTACCTTTAAGCAGCCTCCTCAAGTAATGTTTATGTTGGTGAGAACAGTTGCTGGGGCAGGAGCTCCACGTTCCAGGGGAAGCAGGTAGGACTCTATTCCTGAGCAGCAGAATGAAGTCTGAGCTCCTGGGAGCTGCAGGTTGGCACCCACCTGTGCAGAAACAGGGGAAATGCCACCACTTGTTGGGAGAAAGGGAGCACTGCTGAGCTGGCAGCATTTCCCACCAGTGAGTGACAGCATCAAGGGCAGGACAGGAATGAGATCTTAGGCAATTAATTAAAAGCAGCTCCTGCAGCCAGAATTTGTTTCCTCCCTATTACAATCCATTCACGTCAATGAAGTTTCTGGCATTGCTTCAGGAATTTTTCACTACAGCACCCTGTTTTTCACAGTGTGGTGTTTATCCCACATCCCTCACAGATATTTGCATTCCCCAGCAGTTTTCTTTGGGAAAAAAACCAAAAGTAGCTGTGCCACATTTCTCAATGCATCTGCAAAACCTTGTCCTTGCAAACAGAAGGCTCCCAAGTTCTGGGTCATGTTCAGGTCATTTCCTTTGGATGTGTTTATGGAATAGATCCTCCTGGATTCCAGCAGACCTGTCCAGGAACAATTAGGAATGTCACACCAGAAAAAGCAGTGATATTCTTCACAAGGAAAAAGTAAAGCAAAGTAAAGTTTAGGAGAACAGAGTTTGTGATTCTATTCCTTGCTAGTTCTGTGATCCAGTCTCAAATCTTTGGGATAATCAAATCTCCCTTCTCAGTTCAGTTTGCCCATTCAGTAAATTCCTGATTTCCCAGTATTTCACTACAAACAACATTTTCTCAGGGAGAAGACAGGTTGGAGGGGAGAAAAACATCTTCAAGAAGACATACAAATTGCATCTCAAAATCTAAAAAATACCAGTATATTTATTGCTTCAGACACTCAGTGCCTGTCCTCACTCACTGGGGCTGGAATAGTTTGGAACAGCCTTTGTGTGAGCCTGAAACCAATGCTGATATTTTCTATATTCCAATATCAATGTATCCTCTGTGCTGCTCAATAAATCACACAGCTATATTTAATTTGAACAACATCAGCAACCTGGAAGTACTACACTTCTGAACAGGATTGGAAACTGCTGCTGCCAGTTGGGAATTTGAGATTTGGCAGGCCTCCCTTGACCTGTGATCCTGTAACCAGAGATTCCAAATTAATGCTCAAATCAAGCAGCAAGTTTGAGACCACAAACCTGATCCAATTCCTGTTGCAATCAATGGGTTTTTTCCATGGAATTCACTGGCCATCTGTTGAAACCAAATGTGCTTTGTATTTTATGACAAAAAGAGTAAAAAGCAAGAGAATTTTTTCATCTCAGATAGTATTTTCCTTAGAGAAAAGCCACAATCTGGAGCTATGGGATTTACAAACCCCTTTTGTTCCATCCTGAAGGAACAAAATGTCTCCAAATACCAATATTCCCATTAGCTGTATGTGCCAGGTCTCTGGAATAAAGATATTTTATCTGGTTGTGATTCAAAAACATTGCAAAAATCTGCAATAATCTTGAAGAAAAGCAACTTCTGCCTGGAGAACATGCCAATTTCCTCCAGAACTTAGCATTAATCTAGGAACATTAAGTGCACACTAAGCTCTTTCCATCAGATTTAATTGAAAAGGAAGACAGTCACTTAAGTGTTATATTTTTCTGCTCAGCTTTGATCCTGTTTACATGCCTACACAGATTCCTTTACAAATTGTTTTAAGCTATATCCTCTATCAGTGGTACACTATCTGTGTGTTTATACACACAGAGACAAGCTCCTTTTCAATACCGAGCCAGCAGGTCAAAGCAGAGGCAGAATGTATTTGTCACATCTTCTATCCAATCTCATTTGTTTTTCCATCTGCATTTATTCATCATAAATCTGGTAAAACATGCTGGAATGCACTGGAAGGGCAGCCTCAATAATGTCAGGAGATTTATGTTAGCAAGACTAGATTTTAACAGCAGTATCACTTTCCATTTCGAGCCTGTGATAAAAGCTCTGCTGCTGTTTGAGAGCTGTCTGACAAAACATTTCCTTGTTTCAAACGTGGCAGGGAGATGAATGATTGGGTTGGCAGAATGCTGCAGATAAAAGGTTAGGAACATTCTTTATCCAGATTATTTTCTGAGTATAACTTGGAGTGAAATATAGATTATCCCATTTAAATCTTGAATCCTTATTCATGTGTTTTGCTGGGTGCTGGAATTTTCAGGACCTGAGCTATCAGAAAACCAGTGAAGTTGACCAAAACATTTTCATCATCCTTCAGTGGACCTTAAATCATGTACTAAATGCATAAGGTTCCTCTTACAGCACTGAAAATATATCTGAATTTATTGTATATATTTTATTTAATAGATCTCTCATGACCATCAAAAATAAAATGTATTTACTATTAGTTGGTAAAATTAATGATTACTTTGAAGATTAATCACCTTTCTACCTGTCCTCAATAGTTCCACTATGCCTTGCCCTGCTGTTAGTGTCCTTCACACCACCTTTTTCCTGTCAGAATATTCAGGCTGAATATTAAACCAAGCAATTTCTTTATTTGTAGTGTATTTTTCATGCAAGAACACCTCTGGACAACATTACAAGTTTTACACTGCTGTGCTGTCTTGGTGTGCTTTGGTTTTCGAGATCAGTGTCTGGCAGGCGTCGATGTAATCTCTGGTACAGGCTGAGTTTGGCAGCTGTGCAGGAGCAGCTCTGGCTGGATGAAGGAAGGGCTGCCTGGCAGAGAACCTCTTTTCAGGATGAGTTTGGTCTATCCTGATTGTGAAATTTGGGAGGGATTCAAAACCTAATAAAAATCGTTTGTAAAAAACGGTTTAAGAGTAATAAAGAGAACAAAAAGCATTGACAATGTTGGGGGGAAATATCTCACTTTCCTGTCCTATCAGTCAGTCATAAAATCTAATTGGCCCAGCTGTACAACATGGCACGAATCATTAGGGTGACATTATCCTGTCCTCACTCATTTCCTTTCTGCTCTATCTCCCAGCTCTAAGGTGGGCAGCTATTTTTAATTCTGAGAGCTCTCATATGCCAGGTCCCTGCTCAACATCTGTCACAGCAGCAGCAGCAGCAGCAGGAGATGTTCCAGACTCAAAAGCCAGTGACATCTGACAGTGCAGCTCATTTTTCAGGAACAAACAGCATCACCCATCTCCTTGAGCCACCAGAGGAAGAGCAGCTGTCTTGGGACTTTCAGAAGAGCTAAAAAACTGGGCTCTTTCCTCATGAGCAGACTTAGCTGCAGCACAGGTTTCTCCAGCCAAGCTTAAATCAGTTCAGGACCTACACCCACCCTGCAGCCACAGGTTCTTTGGGTCCTGCCACCCTCTAATGGCACAGACAAAGTGGCAATAAACTCAAAAGTGGAGTGATTAGAAGTGTATTAGAAAATGATGAGTGGTGTCTGACAGGTGAAGAGAAATTAATTGCCCATCAAAGAACTAGAACAAAACTAGCAAAGAGCTCAGAGCATGGCAAAAAAGGTGGCTCTTCAGAAGGCTGAAGTTCATGTCTGGCATTCCTGGCCTCAGCTGCTGTCACTGCTTAGAGCTTAATGGGTTCAGGGGAACACTCAGCAAATCCTTAGAGAAATCCTCTGGTTTTTATTAAATATAGGAGAGATGGCAGCTCAGCAAATGGTTGCAGGAGGAAGAGCTGAACTTGCTTTAGCATTTTCTTAGTGCCTCACTGAGTTGTACTCAGCCTGGGTGAGGTGGGCTCGTGACTTGTAGCCCCTACGAGCTCCCTGGTGGCCCTTGCTC
Source organism: Notiomystis cincta (assembly GCA_013398075.1). Lineage (NCBI taxonomy): Eukaryota > Metazoa > Chordata > Aves > Passeriformes > Notiomystidae > Notiomystis > Notiomystis cincta. The sequence continues at coordinate 7,533 of VZRX01017926.1, read as the reverse complement.
AGAGCCACCCATCCCCTCAGGGCACTGAGCTCAGGTCCTGCTGAATCTGTGCATTTCTATACAAACCAGAGAAGGATTGTTTAGTTGGTTGGAAGGAACACCTGGAGTCCCTCTGGCCTGTGCCACCACCTTTGGCAGAGCTAAGGTTTGGTTGGGTTGTCGGGGCTTGCCTTACTCAGCTCCTCTTCCAGCACCTCATGCCCCTCCCTCTGAGCTTTTTTCATTTATAGCTGATCAGAACTTGTTCATTTGTCACTTATTTGCCCCTGGTTCTGTGTTTTCACTGTATTTGCTTTCCTGTGAACAAGGCTGCTGCTTTCAGCTGCTCCTGGGAGCTTCCAGAAGGTTCTGCAGCCCCAGGGTGGGCTGTGAGTGGCAGGCTGGGCTCGTTGGGTCACCCCTGAGTGGGGCTTGGCTGACAGGGGCAGCAGAGGCAGTCGGGCTCCTGGTGCTGTGGGAGCTGTGCCCTGGCAGGAGAGGGGTGAGGGGGGTGAGGGGGGGTGCCCAGGAGGGTGTGGGGTGGGAAGCAGGGCCTGGAGCATCCCTGAGAACTCCTTCAGCTCAGGTGTGTCCTCCAGGCACACAACAACAACAAATAGATATGAAATTCTGGGCAGTTCTTTCTCTGATTTTGACTTTGTTCTGCTCCTCACAGGCTGGGCTGAACTTCTGCCACAAAGCCTTATCAGGGATCCAAGTCTGGACAAACAAAAGGTTCACCCTAGAGGGGGAACACTTGTTATGGGTGTTCTTTGGCCATTGTAGCCTTTATTCTATCTCTGGGAGAGTCAAAGAAATCAGTCTGCTCACTACTTGGAAGAGAAAACAAATGAGTGATTTTATTGCTGACCACAGCTGCTGGATGGGGAGATCCAGAGCAGACAGAGGCAGAACCTCCAGGAAATCGCAGGGGGAAAGCTGAGACACAACAGACAATGAACCCAAGGATATTCCAGTTAGATACAGGAATATTTTTACCATGAGAGTGGTCAGACCCTGGGACAAGGGGTGTGGAATCTCTGTCCTGGAGACACTGAGCTCCCAGCTGAGCAGCCTCCTCTGCTGCACGGCTGAGCTGAGGAGCTCCAGAGGTGCCTTCCAGCCTGAATTATTCCGTGATTTTATGAATCCCATTGGTAAGCCTATAATACATCTCTTCATTACGACACATGCAGTAGATTTGAATAAAAGTATTAACAGAAATAGGCTGTGTGAAATTTGAATATCCTACTTAGCATTTCCCTATTTCTTTCTGCATGTTTTGCCTGACCATGATTCCCCTTAATGGAGAGGAAATACTTGGAAGAATTTCTCAATATCAGAAAAAAAACCAACAACTGAGACCTCCCCAACCAATCTTAATTTGAAATTATAAGTTTAATAATGTTAATTATTCTAATTTACTTTCTTTTTTTTGTTATGATCAATGTTCAGGGTTCGACATTCACATTGTGAATAAAAGAGATGGATTGTTTAAGTTGTGTCCTGTGAAAGCAAGAGAATGGAGATCAGCTTGGGGTGGTATCATTGCAATTCTGCTTTGTTTCTGATGGAGCAGCTGCCACAGTAAAGAGACACTGTGTAATCTAGGAGCAGATTTATTATAAACTGTAAATTTCCTGCTTTGAGCTTCCTCAGTGCTTCCATTGGCATAAAATCTCAAAATCACAATAGAAAGATCTTTGCCAAAAAAAAAAAATAATGGAGGATCTTTGGAAAGACAAAAAGAGCTTTAGCTCAGTAAGAGTCTTCTGGGATGTTATATTTTCCTAAGGTTAATTTAATACAATGTATGTCTGAGGAAAGAGCCTGAAATAGGGTAAATAGTAGTCTCACAGAAGGAGCTACCCACTCACTGTGTAGGTGTTTCTAAAAATTTATAGGGCATTTTTACTCATTTAATAACTTTTTCTTCCAGCTTTTCTTCAGAGGGATTGTTACTAAATGAAAATAGAAGTGGCTGTGTAATGTGTCATTTTCATCCGTCTGCTCTCAGGGCCTGTAACATCCAGAAATTCTCTCTTCACTTTGTGCCAGTCCCCAGAATATCTCTGCACATTATGAAAAAGGAAATACAATAGAGATATCTGCTGTAGAAAGGTAGTGAATTTTATGACATGTTTAGTAGACAAAGAGGAGAAGATGACAAGCTGATCCAAAGCTACCTCCTCTGTGCCACTCACAGATCTCTGCTGAATCCAAAGGATACAGAGGAGTCTTCCTTCACTTGATCATTTCTCACCAGAAGCCTTTTCCCAGCTTTGATCATTCTCGTGGCCCTCCTTGGAACCTTTCCAGGCCTTCTTTGAGGTGAAAGGATCAGAACTGGGTGCAACGAGCAAGATATCCATGAATCATGGTTTGCTTGTGGTGCTTTATGTTGTTACTCAATTCACATCTTCCAGGCTGATCCCGAGCTGGTGTTTTCACTATTTATAACACCCAGGTTTTGTCCTGAATTAAAATGTTTACCTCAGAGCCTGTTTTTGCATGTATGGAATTAGGATTGCTCTGCTCAGCCAACATGCACATGCTGTGGGTTTGTCACTGCCTGCAGCTCTAACTCCAGCTCCTCCTGCAGCTCTTCTCTTCACTGCTGCTTTTTGTCCTTCTCCTCCTCTGCTGCTGAAGCAGCACCAGAGCTCTGTCCCTTTGCAGCCTGAGAGTGCTCAGCAGCCTCAGTGCCCTCCTCAGAGTGCCATTAGTGACCTCCCTCCCTCAGGAGGGCAGATCAGGCATTCCCACCTTTGGTTGCCCATTTTTAAGCCCTCATCCACCCCTGACATTCCCCCTGATGCTGTAGCTTCGCAGCTCCTCGCAAAGGAGGAATTTGTTGAAAGCCTTTTAGAAAGACATATAAACTTTTATTAACTGCATCAATTTAACTGCACAGAGGTGACCTTTGGGGAGAATTTTTGGGTTTGTAAGGGGCAATTTCCTGGAAGAAAAGGCAGGTAGACTCTCAAAGTACATTATTTTTTGTCAAAATGTCTGGTGATTTGTTTTTCTCTACAGTTTCTATAGAAGTCTGACTTCCAGAGAAGTTATTTCTCTACATCTACCCTGGTATCCTGAAATTTGGGACCATATTTGTCCCTTCCCAGTGCTCAATGATTTTAAGTCAATGGTTGTTCGCTACTGTGAGTGATTTTTCTATTTGACTTCCTTTCCAAGGCCTAGATGAATATGGTTTAGCTCTTGTCATTTGATATTGTTCATAATGTAAAAATGTCCCAGAATCTCCTCTGTAGGTTTGAGATCTTTCTTGAATTGTTTGTTGGTTTTTTTTTTTGAGGATTCTGGAATAAGAATCACCTCTATTTCTGACACAGGGACCATACATAGAGAATTTGGATTCTCTGAATGCTTCTCTTGGAGTACATGTATTGACATGATAGATTTTTAAAGGGTTCTCTGCTTTGTGTTTGTTGTTTCTTAAATTCTTCTTTGGTTGACTTACTGTGTTCAAGCTACCAAAGCTTTATCAGAACTTCACTTTTAATGGGTTCCTTACTCTGCCCAACAAGCTTTAGGAAAGGCTAAAACATTTTTAAGATCTTTAAGGAAATGGCAACATGTTTGAATATAGTAAAATATGCTTATTGCCCCTTTGCTATTTAATTTGATTTCCCTAAAAGGTCATTTTTTCAATTTTTTTTCTTTAGAATAGTCCATATAATGTCAGGTACTTTGCTGAATAGGGAAAGATTTAATTAGAGACTTAAATATTCTGCTGAATCGGGGCTTCATAACTCCAACTTCCCCACAGTCTAAGTGATAATGTATTGACTAAGAAGAATAAAATTTACCCCCAAACACCTTGACAATTAGTTAAAGCTAGTCAAAGAGATCAAAGCTCAATTTAGCAACTTTCACTGCCTTTTTTCCCCTCATTTTCCTTTAGCTAATTCTGAAGTAGTTAAGCACACTCTCCTTTTCTTCCCAGTGCAGCACACAACTTCAAATGACCCTGAAAGCAATTTTCTCCATTTCTGGTGAGTTGTGAGTGGAGGGATTTGAAGTGGTTATCACAGCCTTCCCTTCCTCATTGTTCATTAATTATAACACCACTGTTCAGATAGAGATTTATCAAATAAACCCAAACTCTCGCTTTCATTTTGGATGACTGGGTTTAGATTTGCCAAAGCTTATCTGGATCTCAGGTCTTCCTTTTAAATTAGTTTCCCTGGGGTTCTGAAGTTTTATCAGATAGGGGAATAGTAAACAGTTGTTCAGACTTCAAGCCCTAATGTTTCAGATTAAGGCCATGAAAGATTTGCTTTCCTGCTATAAGTTCCAATTGAAGCAAAAATGCCACTTCAGGATTTTCTTCGTAAAGAAATTCTTCTTCGTAGAAAGAAAAAAAAAGGGAAAGCCTATATTTATTCAACTTTGTTTTATTTAAAGATTAAATGAACTTGGAACAAAAACTGCTGACTTTACAGTTATTTATTTGCTGTAATGCACTGAGTCTTTCTAACACACTGTCCATGTCTCTAGTCAGAACATACCCAAAATAGCTCTGCAGGCATGCAGCATGATGTTATTTGGGTTTACAATAAGCTCTGCATCCCAAACCCACATACTCAGACTGAAATAACAGTTTAATGTTAGTTTTGCCATAAAACAAACTAGACAGTTTGGGAAAATTTGATTAGAAATGCCTTCTTGCTAACAGGAGGGATTGGCTCACTGATGAATGATAGAGATTGATTGGATTAATGGTCCTGATGCTTTTTGCTGGGGATGAATTTGGGATTGCTGTGAAGGGTGCAGGAGTAGCCTCTTGCTGATCTTCTCAATGGAGTGAAGGAAGTGTTGGTGATGTATGTGAGGTTCCAGTATTTGTGTATGAAAAGGGGAATAGTCAAGGATTAGGACCAAGGATTAAACTGGGGTTAGGAACAGAGACTCTGAAGTAAGATTACAGGAGGATTAAGTTATGCTAAAACTCTACAGAGCTCAGGTGATTATTTTTTGGGTCATTTCTTGATCTCCTCACAGCTTATTTGTGCAAAACTCTGCTATGTTGTTTTGTCTTTTAGTCACAGTCCTAAACCCTCATCCACTGAAAGGCAGAGAGCTTCATTTGACTGACAGAGCTTCCAGGCCCCAGTGGACCAGCATTGGCTCCAGACTGGTAGGAATCATTCAGCATTCTGGAAACTTCTCTAAATGTCACTTTAACTGTGTCCCTTGTATGTGTGCAAACATGTATGAGCCAGTCTCTGTGTTCCAAACTAATAACTGCAGTCTCTTACCAAACCTGATATCCTGGAGCCTGTCAGAATGTTCAGCACCATCCTGCTGCCAGCTCATTTCCCCCCTCCCAGACTGTGCTCACTGCCCACAAAACTCTGATCAAAACAGTTGGAGAGCTTGGCCTGCAGGCGAGGCTTTGGCAACCTCATTTTAGTGCTAAATCTGATTTTGGTTTCCAAATTAGAGGTTGTGAGTTCTCACTGTCTCCCGACTCCTGCTGGGTTTCCTCCTCCAGAACCTCTCTGATTCCTCCCTGAACACCAAGGCAGCAGTGCCAGTGGCTCTGCTCTCAAGGGTTTGGGGCTCCCTGGGGCCCACAGGCTGGGAGGACTCATCTCTCCCAAATTCACTCAGTGTGCCCTGGCTCGTGGCTCTGCCAGGCTGGCTTGGGCTGCTGCAGAGTTTCCCACACCATAATTTCTCTCCTGTCCTCTGAGCAGTGGCCAGTTTGAAAAGACTACTTTTGTTTTAAAAGCATTTCACCACCATGTTAAATTCTTTTTCATCTTAATTCGGTCTATGCATTAGCAATACCTTCTTCTTCTTCTTCTTCTTCTTCTTCTTCTTCTTCTTCTTCTTCTTCTTCTTCTTCTTCTTCTTCTTCTTCTTCTTCTTCTTCTTCTTCTCCTCCTTCTCCTTCTCCTCCTTCTCCTTCTCTTTCTCCTTCTCCTTCTTTTTGTTTTATTTTTTATTTTAAATTGCTTTCTCACTGCAGAGTCAGAGTCATTTCGGGTGTGGCCAAACATAAAATGAAATCAATATTTATTTGCCTCTTAAAGAAAAAATAAACATGTCAGATTTGTAAATTTGAGATTTTCATTTGCACCCACCTATTTGAGGATTTCATCGAGTGTTTTCTGCCAAATAAAAGGCTTTGCTTGATGTCACTGAGCTTTAGTGGTTCTAATAGGAGGTTAGTAACTCTCTTTTGTAGATTTATTCTTTATACAATAAATAATAAAATATAAGGCAATAAAATTAATGAGAGAAAAAATTGGTGAGAAATCAGTGACAGGCCCATGACAGCTGAATGCAATTCACATAAATGTGTCTGGTACTAAGAGCCTCAACCAGCAAATTAATCTGAACTTCCTGAACTGTTCCCTTTTATTTCTGCTCTTCCTTCATATGTATTTTATTCCTGTCAGGAAAGCCTTTGCTCTTCCAACAGTTCTACAGAAATGTTAAAAACTGCAGTAAACTAGCAGACTTGTACAGTAACTTCCCTACAGTCTTAAAAAAAAATTTAAAAAATTTAAAAAGTGGTGGTGCCATCTGGAGCCTTGGAAAGATTAAAGAATTTGCTTTACAAAAATGTGTTTGCATGCTTAAAGGTGTTTTATTATCCATCTTGTATTAACATCATGACATTAAATCCCCAGATAAAACAGAATAGGTGAAGGAAGTTTTGATTTTTTGATTAATTGGATAATATGGGGGTAGAGTTCTATAAATGTGCTTTGGGACACAGGAGCAAATCGTGAATTCAGGTTTTTAGTGACTGAGTTGATATTTCACTGTGACAGCAGTTGCAGTCATCTCCTTTAATGGGACTCTGCAGCTCTGCTCTTCTGCACATCTCTGATGAACAAAACTCGGGGCTGGAAGGTATTAAAGAGCTTAAGCATGGCAGGAGGAGTGCTGAAATGCAGGGTTTCACTGTAGCAATGCAGCTCCTGGTACCAAAATGTCCTTTCAGGGTTTGCAGCATCGTTCAGAGTTATTTGTGGCCCCTTGGAAGGGGTTCAGGGTTGGCAGAGCCACCAAAGATATAAAGCAAGGAGAGAGAAAATAAAGGAACAACTAAATTCCAACGATGGAGTCTGACACTAAAAGAGAGAGTGGTAAAATTACGTGGGTTTGAGTACAACAGTACATTTTCATGGATAGATATTCTTTAATCATATTTTGGAATTTCTATTGATTTTTCTCGTTACCAGTGGCCAGACCAGGATTGAATGTAATATTCAGTTTATGCAACAGTGCCCTGGAATGGCACTGGGCTGTATCAGCTCAGCCCCCAGCGACACACACAGTCCAAGCACAAATTCCCAGCAGCAGCAAAATGAATAATAAACTTTTTCTGTCTTAGGAAAGGTAACAAGAGCATCAACCAATCCTTCAGGATAGTGCCTGATGTTTTACCTTTCCTTCACAGAGGTATCTTGGAGCAAAATTAATTTAAAATATGTTCTCTTAGCAGTACAAGTAACAGCATCTGCTTTTCTTTTTTCTATAGAAACCTGTTCAACTACAGCTCCAGTTAAATAT
>VZRX01017925.1:0-13012 GCA_013398075.1 Notiomystis cincta | reverse complement strand
GATGGAGAGAAACACCAGCACAAGAGAAAACTTCTTTGAAATGCCAAGGAAATGGCGTGAAGTAATATGGCTCATGAGAGCAATTTCTTACTTTTAAAAGGATGTTAAAAACGACATCATTAGCATATGTTTGTCACCTTTTACCCGTCTTTTTACAAGACAGCAAAAATATACATGTGTCTAGTAGCACTAATTATAATTATCTAATGTTGCCAGTTTCCAGAAAAGAGAAATGTTTTGAAAGGATAGTTTTGCAAGTTGGTATTTTATGTGGCATGTAAGTATTTAAGAAAATAAGTTATTACTGCAATTACTTTTCGCTTAACAGCAATGGAATTTCCTCTGGTATTTAGCTGAGAGGCACCTTGAAAAGGGTCCAAATAACCTAGATTTTGATCCACTCCATCAGCAGCACCTCACAAATGGAAGGCTTTCGAAATACAAATCGCTTGGCCTCACTCTTAAGTCTAGGATACTGGTGGTTCAAATGTAAACCAAGACATCCATTAACACTGAAACAATTCTCATCACCACTGCTGTTGGTTTATCACGTGGCCTCTTACCTCTTGAGACACAGTGTTTGCCATCCTCTGCTAGAGCGTACCCATCTGCACAGGAACACAGTACATCCTTCCGCCCGTCTCTTTTGACATTGCAGAACTGCTCACAGTCCCCATTGTTTATTCTGCAGTACTTTGGTATGACTGCAAAAGAGATGGTGAGAGAAAACCTGTACATGAACACTGACTCAGAGAAAGTCTGGAAGTTCTGCAAAACAAGACACACTCTTTTAATGGGATCTGTACCTCCATCTGACAAGCCCTGAGGCACCTTTTAGGAATAACTCCTGTGAGTGCTGAACATCAGCTTGTGCCTTACAAAGCAGCCACATCCTGCACACAAAACGTACTTGCCAAGTCCAAGTGGGCCCAGTGGCCGTAGCATGGTGAGCTCAGAAAAGCTGAGACAAATTGTCAGGGGAAGAATGATTACAACATTAACAGAGAACACAATCATGTAAATCGTCACACGATTCCTCCCTCCTGCCCTAAATCTCAACTCCTCATCACTGCCCTTGGTCCTGTGACTGTACTTCAGTTGCACACTGTCCACTCTCCCTTCTGGGCTAATGACACCCCCTCCAGTGGCACGGTCACGGTGGCAGCTCTGTGGCACAGAAGTGAGCCCCAGGAAGGATTTACATGCAAAACATGCTCCCTTACACAGCTCCCTGGGAAGTTCACCACCACAGTTCTCTAAAGCAGAAACTTACCAAACTCACAGTTCTTGCCTTGGTAACCATCCAAGCACGTGCAAATGTAGGAACCAATTCCGTCTTTACAGTGGCCACCATAGTGACAAGGATTTGAGCTGCATTGGTCCCCATCTACAAAAGCAAACCAAACCCCAAATTACTGCGAGTGTGCAAGCATTTTCAGAGAAAATGGAAGGGCTGTTAGTTTTCCTAAGCTATCTCTCATCCTTGTTTTTAAAATATAGGTCCTGCAAGTTGCCTCATTCCAGACAGAGCAAACAGTATAAATGGAATAATTCCAAACCTGCAATGATTCACCTACATATCCTCAGTTTTGCAATCTGTTTTTGGTGGCCACTGTGTTATGGTGTGTACAGAAGCCTTTTGCTGTGAGAAGGTAAAGGGATTAGCTCAGTTGGTTAGAGCATGGTGCTAATATGGGCAGGGTTAAGGATTTGATCCCTGTATGGGCCATTCATTTAAGAATTGGACTCAATTATCTTTGTGGCTCCCTTCCAACTCAGAATATTCTGTGATACTGTAATTGTGGTCAGAATATACACACAGTGAAGCCTGTGAGAGCAGACTGGACATTTCTACATTGCAGTTACTGCCTAAAGATATTGAACTTCTGACTTCTTGTATTCCTTTACAGTTTCTGCACTGTTTCATACAAAATGCAGGATATCCAGAGAAGTGATGGTTGATAATTAGCTGCCTTAGATAACTTGCTCTTTACCGCACTATTTTACCAGCTGTTCTGCCTCTCTTTGGAGTAGCTGAAACAACAATGCTCATTGTGGAAACAACATGCAAGAAGTTACTCATCCTAAGGATCCAGCATGCTCCCTGTGTGATATTTCTGGACTATGACCTCATCTTTTGCAGCTTTGTCTTCCACAGGGAGCATTCACACATCAAGATCCCTTTCCTACCTGCATGTAGCCAAAACCAATAGCTCTCCAAATGCTCCAGCCATGGAGGCTCTGGAAGAAGATATCCATGCTTAACAGAGGGAAGGCAAGACCAACATTAACCAAAAAAAAGAGACTGACTCAAGGCCTACATCATAACTTCTGGTTTGTGCCTCCTCTGCATTGCCATAGAAATCTATTCTGTAGTGATCTTAGCTAAGCAGCATCCTAATGTTAGAAAATATACTTATTTAGTCTTACCCTACACTGTAGTTGCAGCTGTGGTAATGAGTTTTGTATCAATATTGCCCAAATTGAAGAATTCCCTACTAAAAAAGGAAGCAAGAACGAATTGTTCTAGTAACTTGGCTGAACGTAGCTGTGGTTTTCAATACTTCTGAACACCCATAAGGCATTTGTGGACTGTGGTTTAAAATGTATGAAAACTGACATTTCTGCTAAGAGCATTGGAACTGATATTCTGCTGCTTGTATTCTCATGAGAAAACGGTTTGAAATATTCCAATCCTGTTTACTGTAACACTGACGCAGGCTTTGCTTGAAATTTCAGTTTGTAGGTTGCAGAGTTCATCCCCTGCTTATAGGATTGTGAAAATCTCTGTCTTCTTCATGGTAACTGTCTTAATTTTTCTGCAGATTCCAAAAGACAAAGCTGAGCTGTCTTTGGTCAACATTTTTGAGGTACTCCTCTTAGTGCACAAACTGGACATATACTTTCTGGAGAACACGTTATCAAACACTAATACATCAAAATTCTGTCCTGCACAGTGCCTACAAACACTAGAATCTAATAAATAAACCTCACATATTTAGGTAAAAAAACAGAAAAGACCGTTAGGTAGTATGCAGTGATCTACTGGCATATTTTCCTTGAATGCCAAACAGTTCTGTAAAAACATAACCCAAAAAATGCTCTCTAAGACTGGAATCAACAGCACCTTGGCATGGAAGGTGATGGCAAACTGGCAATTGACTGTGCAAGGCAATTTAATTTTGTGTTGGTTATGGCACTTAAGAGACACCCTCATCTGTGACTCTTTGCATCTTGAATTCTCCCATCTGGGGCTGCCCCTCTGAAGGAAAACTATCAGGCAGTCCCATGCACAGTTTCTGCTTCTCACTGTCCTTTGCCACTGTTCTTTTTTTGAGAGGACAAAGGTCAGCCCAGAAACTGGAGACAGCTGAACCTTGCCTTCAAATGAAGCAATTGGGTTCAAGCAACAGCAGGCAGTAAATCAGATTCCTTTTTCAGAGGAAACACAACGTGAGGGTGTCCCAGAGTGAAAAGAGAGGAAGCAAGGGAGCAGGAAGGGGTTACTTAAGGGATTCATCCTTTCAAAGCTTGCAATAAGGAAGCTTAATCTTCTAAGCAAACACAGAATGTTTCTTACCTACATAGATGTTCCAGAATTCCTCCTACAGGTAAGTGTGGGAAATGGGCAATAAAAGGAAATAGAGTTAGATAAGGATTACTGGATTTCTCAGAAAAATATTAGACTTTTCATACACAGGATACTTGCAGCTAACAATTGTTGAAAGAAATATTAACATTATAGGTACATACAGTTCCTTGCAGCCCACCATTACCATTTAATAACTTAAAACCATATGATCCATATGGTGCCCAGCTCTACAGAAAAAAATTCTTATGCATTTTTCAGAAATATCTGAAACTCCTTAGAGATTTCCCATTGTGACTCATTCAGCATTAGCCACTTCATTTCTTGCATTACTGTCTTTCCACCAGTTTTGACTGAATTTACTTATATTCCCATAATGCCAAATTCTTAGTCTTGATCCCCACCCCATAGTCCCATCACTCAGGACCTCATGAATTCAGACATTTAAAAATATTTTGTCTGATGTGTGTTCTCCTTTCTGTCTGCACTGAGGACTCCAGGATGTTGTCTGTCCAAGACAGTCCTTTCCAGTGAAATCTGGTCACCAGGCAGAACAGGCTGTGCCGGTTCTCTTATAGGTAAGTCAACATTTATCATCTGAAGTATACTGGCAGTGCACCCACGACTCCCTGCTCAGGACACTGCAGGGCCACTCCAAGAACATTCTGGCCATCAAGAAATGCTAAAGGAAAGTGAATCTGGCCGTAGCTCCAATTTCAGGGCAGTTCTAAACAGCCACATGGCTACAGTCTATGTTTCCAATATCACTTTTTCTACTCAGTCCATACAGCCTGCCCTATCTCTTTAACCTTCTTCCCTCGAGCTTGGGAGAAAATCACATTTCTGTCTAGAGTTAAGCAAGCCATTGGGGCAGGGCAGGTGGCACAAGAGTCACACAAACTTCATTCCAAACAACATTAAGGCATTCAAGAACTGTTCACAGTATACATTCTCTCAGTTCAGATAAAGAGAGCTACAAAATTACAAGTCAAGCTGATTGAGGTAAGTTCAGTAAGATTCCTCCATGAAGTTCCATGTTGACATTTGCCTTCTCAGACTTCTCATGGACTGCCTTGACCACAGTCATGGCACTTAGGTGTGTAACCCAGATGGGGTGAACAATGTATTTTCAACAGTGGTAGCAACAAAGCCATTGATGGTCAAATAACTTTCAATGGCAATTAAATAGATTAGAACAGGTAAAAGAATGGAGAATTCAACATGGGCTGGCCATGCAAGAGCTAAATTAAGACTGTTATAGGATGATTATTGCCTTAGCAATTGCACCCACAGTCAATCACTATTTGTTCTTTGGGTTGAGTGATAGGGAACAACTTGTGAGTTTTGATGCCCAGCTCAAAGGACTTGAATAGTAATTTTTAAACATGAAATATATAAACCTAAGTTTCATATTAGTTCATCCTTACAGTTTTCTCCTGGTCTTCAAAAGCTTCTCTTGCTTCCTCTTTTGAGCAGCGCTCCTCATTGCATTCTCTTTCAATATTCCCTTTTTTCAGTTCCTCTAAGAAAGAGTTAGCACGTTTTGTTCTTTCCAAGAACCTGTTGGCATTTTCTTTCTTGACGAATACTAGATAGCAGAGAAAAATTATACAGGTGGGTAACATTTGGTGGTGGGAAAGAGTCCTTACAAGCAAGTGAAGTAAAAACAAAGACACAACAGACCACAGTACCTGTACACAAGATTACTTGTGAGGTTAGTCCTCACACAGGCTGATACATCCCAGGATCTCTCAGAGCAGACTCTCTCTGAGAATCAGTAGCCTCAGAACAAGATGTAGGCCCCCCAAATTCTCTCCTGCTCTTTTTAATCTTGAAAAGGTTGCTATTGAGGGCTTATATTTCTGCTGCTCCTGTTCAAGACAGTCTTGAATGGAATGACTTTCCCTGAATGCTGGAAGATTACATTCCTTAATTTGTTTTTAAAGCTGACCACCAGACAACACCACTGTCTGCTCTGGGGGCTTGTGTTGCAGAAGCTAAGTGCCACTCAAGATGCAGCAATGTATCTTCTAACAGATGGAAAAAGCCCACGTATGAGTTCTATTGCTCTTCACCACTCCAAATTCCACTGCACTGCCCTAGGATCTTCCTGCCCTCTTAACAGCATCTCCCAATTGCCTGTAGAAATGTTCCTGCTTTCCTGATATATGTGCCTGTAGAGCTAAGGCAGCTGCCTTCTAAGATTTCACAAAGAGCTGGAGCAAGTGAACATCAGCTTTAGGAGAAAAGTACAGCCTGAAGTCAGTTTGCTGAGTTGTTTTTTTCCCCAAAAAGCTTGGTGTCACAGAAGCCTGAAACCTGCTGCCTTCAAGATTCAGATAGCCTTTGATTTAAACTGGAGGATCAGAGACAAACCATTAAACTCATCACAGGCACTTGGCTGTGCGAACAACAGCATTATTCTCCAGTGATTTGTGCACGACCAGGCAAGAAAAATAAAAACAACACTGGAGTCAGTAAGTTGCCAATTACCCTGTAAAGAGTATATGCTCTAGGAAAGTGTGAAGAGTTTGGAAACTGGCATTTAATCAAGTTCAACCTCCTGGAATTTACACTGAGAAAATAGTTTCCAGTCACAGGCTGGAGTGTGGAAGAGTGTGCTACAGATGTGACTTCAAGGACAATGGCTTATGCTCACTGGGAGGCTTACACATAACTTCTGGAGCATTCTTCATGCAGCTTAATTCAATGATAAATAAACTTGCTAATAGTAATTATATACCCTAGTATCCTCTAAGAGAGCACAGAGGAGACTTATTCTGCTTTCACTGAAATTGCTGGATCATCCACTGGGAGACAAGTTCTGTTTGTGTTATTTATATTAGGCAATCCCAACTTACTTTGAAAAGACTCCTCTCAAGGAAGGCTTACAGAAAGTGCTTGCAACGTGCAGCTCAGCGACTGTTAGTTCATTCACCCACTATCTTATTTGCCTTTAAATCCCTTTCTTCAGTGACCGGAAAGTGACAGGACACAGCCGGTGGGGTTATCAGCTCTATATTCCTTTGCTTTCACACCACCCGCGCAAGCGGATGTTTTTGCAAACTTGAACTACACGATTAGTCTTCTGAGGCTGCTCCTTCCTTTTCCCAAGCTTTCTGTCACGCTTCCTTCTTCCATCAAGGAGCACCAGGCATTGGCCAGCCGAAGCAGGATATTCCAGAAACGTGCCAAAGAGCTTGTTTTAAACGCCAAGCAATCTGACTCATTGAAGGCAGAGTTAACAGCTTTTGAAAAGTCGCTTGTTGACGCTGCCTTGGACTCAGGCGCTGACTCTGGTGGCACAGAGGGCAGCGGGACCTGCTCCCCCAGCTGTGCCCCAGCCCCTCCACGGCCAGGCGCACCCAGCCAAGACTTGGCCCGGTTTCCCCTCACACACGAGAGCACCTCAGGCAGCGAGGGCAGCTGTCCTCCCGGGGCGAGCAGCGCACAGTCCCACCTTCCTACACCACCCCCGAGATGTCCCCGGCAGCTCCCTGCCCCGAAGCGCAGCCCGCCCGCCTCACGGCTGTGTGCGGGATCGGCGCAGCTGCTGCTAAGCCCTCAGCCGTGTGTGTGGATACCGAACCTGCCGNCTGCCCTGAAATAGCGGAAGCGCCGGGACGGGGTGACAGCCGTGGCGGAATTTCTCAGTCGGGGGGATGAGGCTCCTCTTCTTTTTGTTCTTTATTTTTTTAAAGCCTAAGGCAGGGGGGTTTGTTTTGTTTTGTTTTGTGTTGTTTTTTTTTGTTTTGTTTTGTTTTAAATTACAATCAAACTGCAGTTATACAAAAAGCCTTTTGGGGAAGTGGCTAAACCATAGGCTTGCACTGGGACACTGCAGCCTGTGACTGCTTGATGAAGCCCATATCATTTACATCACTTTCTTTTTCTTTTTGGTGTTTATAGACTCCAGCATTAAAAAAAAATANGATCCCCCCGCCCCCTCCCCGCCGCCGCGGCTGCTGGCATTCGATGCGCGCCCCTGCCCGCAGCACCGACCCGCCACCGCCTCCGGCGTTCACCCGGCAGCCCCCTGCCCGCCCCCTCTGGAAGACTGTTGGGAAGGGGGATTCCCCGCTCCGAAAACATAGCAAAGGTGCCGCCTTACCGCCTCCCTGAGCCCGGAGCTCGGCGGGCAGCGCGGCGCAGAGCAGNGGTTTTAATTGCACCTTTTATTTTGGACGAAGGGAAGCGACTCGTCCCCTCAATAAGCTGGTGTGGGGCGAAGCCGGGCTCCCAGCCCAGCGCAGCCGCCGTCCCCGGCTGCTCCCAGCCGTGTGTCCCACCCCAGCCCGTCACCTTTTGGCTCCAGGCTTTGGAGCAGTGACCTCGGCGGGCGCTCGCCGGGAGCTGGCCCCAGTCTCCCCTTCCTTGCGGGGAGTTCACCGTGCGCTGCGGGCACCACGTCTTTGGTGCTTCCAGAGTCAGCCCTCAGGTTTCCTTCATCTCCTTGGCTTTCCTATTATATTATATTAAAAATATATCTAAAACTCAGATTTGTTTTGAAAAAGTGACTTTGTGCGGTAGTTATTAGTACTGATTTCTTTCAGCGTTTTACCCTTTTTCTGCAAGATGATTTGTTCATAAATGTCAGTATTTTCACTGGAATGTTACAGAAGAGGAATCATCTTGTGGATCATGGAAAACACAAACTATTCGACCTCGAGGAGTTGTCAGGGAGGGTTTTACAGAGCCAAGCACCTCATCTAAAGGAAAAAGAGGCTTTATTTGCTGGTCATCACTTACAGTAACTTTTCTCCTTGAGACTGGACTCTCTTTAGGAGCAAGGAGAACCTCTAGTGCATCCATGAATACTGTAACAACTCTTGTTTTTCAGGTCCCTGAAATTTGCTGCCTTTCCCATTTCAGTTCACTGCCTAAATGAACAGTATAACTTTCTTCTCTGTCATAGAGCAGGTTGTAGGATGTTTGGTATTGCATGATATATGTACCATACGATGACAATAAATAATAAATATAATAACAAAGTATGATCAATTGTGTCCTACTTGCTGATTAGATTTTATGATTGAGTTGATATTCTGCATTATTTGAATAAGCTAGAGTGTAAATTCTGCATGAGATAGTTAAACTATTTTCTCATCTCCTCTAAAGTTTTATCTTCCTCAGCTTTTCAGTGTTTTCATGCTAAGTTTAGAAAGTACATTTTTGAACTGTATATGTTTTCAGAGAGCTTCAGGTTCTATCATTTATGCCTTAAGATTTTAGTGAATGTCTTTGGTCAGTGTTTTGCAGAGGGGTAGACAATTATCCTTTTCTGGTTTTAGATCTCAGGATAGAGAGTACAATTGAGATTATATTGGGAAACTGATAAACACTCCCTTTCATTTGTGCTCTTTGTATCAACATAATACCAAGGCAAAGATAAGATTAAATCAGTGGTATTCTTTACCACTCAAAAATATAGGGTTAAATATTGCACTTACTAGCCTTACAGCAATAATGCTTGGTGCAAGAAGATTTATATCAAGTTTTCATAGCAGACCTGTAAATATGGAATCAATCTTTTCCCAGATTTCTTGTCCTGGAGAATATCTGCAGTTCCTCCCCTTCAAATCTCTCTCTTGCCACTGCAGCTGCAGGAGAAAGCTGCTTTAACATAAGCTAAAATAAACAACTTTTCTCTTTCCTATTTGTGTTATTTCATCATTATATTACAGGATCCATTGCATAGGAAGTTATGAAAGCCATATAAACGTGTTCAAAGGCCATTGCACACAATTACCGACAACACATTCATTCATGACTGTTCAATCTAATGCAACTTCTGGCTCAGGAAGTCTGTACTTCACTGATTACCAGAGGTTGAGAGAGAAGCTAGAGGAAGGCTTATGGTCTGCATGATGTGTTGCTGACAAGTCTTTGTCTCAGCAGCTAACTCTGACCTTCAGCAGGAATGGATGCAGAACAAGGAGGGACATTGTGTCTGATTTGTTATGGTCATTCTGTGTCTGCTTGACAAGATATTCAAGTTTACAAACAACACTGAGAGGGAAGTTATTTTATGTATTCAAGTAGGCCTTAGGCTCACTTCAAATCTTTAATGGTGTTGTGGGTATGACATGTATCACACATCTAAGATAATGAAGGAAACCTTCAACAGGAAAGCAGTACAGAGGGATTGAGGGGCAATAATGCTGTGGCTCAACATCATTAGTCCATGTGTTTTTTCAACCAGTCAATGTATTTGGATACCCTTGTGTAAACCCCATAGGTGCCTTCAACAGCACAGCCCTTTCCCCAGCTGACAATCCCTGTCAGAAACCAAGTGTTCTTGTACTGTGTAGCATGAGGACCACCACTGTCTCCCTTGCAGGAGTCCTTAACCCCAGTCAGGTCTCCTGCACAGAACATATTCTCTGTAATATTTAAATCGGTCTCCTTTTCACATTCTTGTGATTTCACACGTGGCAGATCAACTCTCATCAGAACAGAAGAGGTGGCACCCCCGTCTATCAGGCGTCCCCATCCGCTTACTGTGGAGAACTTGATGGTGGACAGTTCATACACAGCAAACCTTTTCTCGGGCAGACATATTGGCACCACAAAGTCTGTGAGGTTCACCGGTGTTTCCAGGCCCAGGAGGGCAATGTCGTTGTTGACCTGTCCGTTCGTGTATCCTTCGTGAATGATCATCTGGGAGACTCCGCTTTCCTGCTCAGTTTTCTCATCGACGTTTATTTTGTGTTCGCCTGGGAAAGTCATTAATCACAGGTCATGTCAGGTAGCTCCTCGATGCCTTGGGAGTTTGAGGATATAGGGTGTTTCTAGTGTGACACCTCTAAGGACAATTATTGTACTGCTAAAGCCTCTACTCTGATTTTATCAGGATGAGAAGCTGCCACCACCTGGATAAGATGAGGAGGGGAAGATACATACCCAGTCTCACACGAAGCTGTTTAGGGTGAGTATGCTCCAGACAGTGAGCTGCTGTGACCACCCACTCTGGGGAAAGCAGGGTGCCACCACATTTTTCTTTCTGATCCTGTATTATAAGGGCCTGCCAACATAAAGCAAATTTATGTCTTACATCAAATGTGCTTGACATAAATCTCAGCAGAGATGGGTTTCATATTGCTTCTTTCTGTCCCTTTATGCAACTGTGTTTGACAGTACCATGCTGACTGCGTGGAGGACTTAGCAGGGGAAGTCTTCCATTGACATTTTCTTCATCTTGTAGTATGGACCCTGCCTATTATGGCCCAGAGTGTATCCCTGGAAATAGCAACTAAAATTCTTGCTGGCAGTAAAGTTAAGGACTAAGGGGTCAGGAGATGGAGGCAGCTGTGCTACCACTCCTATGAAACCAGGTACTCCATAACAAGGCAAAGGTGCCTAAGTGAAACAGGTGGATCTGCTGGCTATGGATAAAGAAGGAATTTGGTTATCAAGACATAGCACTTTTTATGAATTTTTAACATAATAGATTTAAACAATGAATTTAGGATAGTGATTTTGCAAGGAAATGAAAAATAAAAGCAATAAAACATTTTTGAAAACTCACTTGCCATGGACATTCACCTGGAGGACAGATTAAACCACCTACTATTCTCCCTTTTGCAGTTGAATTTTTTTTTGCTAGCACTGGTATTTTTCCACATGGATATTTCACTGAAAAGAAAAGAAAAGAAAACCAAAACAAGAAACAACAAAAGGCAGCAAGTGGGATTTTATTGTATTGAATTCACAGAAAAATGTGTAAGGTCTTCAGCAAAGCTCTGTTAACTGAAAAACTGATTTCTAATCTAGGAGCATGGACTCTCAAAAATTATGTAAAGCAGCTCAGAAGGTAAGTAGTCTTTTTTGATTGGAAACAGCCAGAAATGCTCTTACAATTAGAATTCAGGTCCTTACAGCATCACTGACATGTAGTCACCTACCACAGGTCTTTGCAAACAATAAACCTGCTTAAGATACATGTCAACACAATGAGGCAGGCTGCAGGCTGGAGTGCAGAAGGGACCCTAACAAGCTCTGTAGCCAAATAATAAACCTAAGATACATGTCAACACAATGAGGCAGGCTGCAGGCTGGAGTGCAGAAGGGACCCTGACAAGCTCTGTAGTCTACACATTTTCATTGTCCCTGCTGACTTAAGGCAGTTGTACCAAGTGCACAGCATCCATGGCAGGGTGAGACAGAGGCATAATCATGGGGGGTGCACCTTGCCATCCCTTGTTTGGGCAGAGCCAAAGGTATCCCAAGAGCAGACACTCTTCTGGTGTGCCTCTCCCAGACTACCTTGTTTGCTTGTGTCCAGAGCATGCTGGATTCTTCCAGACTGCACATCTCTGTTCTGCCTGAGCCAACATGGCAATAAAGAGACTGGCAATAAGGAGAACCAGATCCTGACTGAACTTGCAATTAAGCTGCAGTGCAGAGGAGGTCTTGGTGTTTTCAGTACATCCTCCACCCCACCGAGTTTTCCTGCAAAGGACGAGGTCTGTCCTTGGGGGTGCCCGTGTGCCTCATGTCTGTGCTGTAACAGAACACACCATCCCTTCTGTCTGGCAGTCACTTCACTCTGTGATAACACTGTGAGGAGGAGTGCCCTTTCCTGCCTCTTTGGGAGCCAGGGTCCTGCTGAGCTGCATGCAACATCTGCATGGAGCTGACATGAAGACAGCATCAAGGTTTTACAGGTACAAGGTAGGGAGAAACAGGACGAGCTTTTTGGTGACAGCTGGTGAAGGGTTAATCAGACATAACACCCATAGTCTCTAATGCTGTGTGTAGGTCAACAAAAATTTTGGCCATTGTGGAAGATGACAGAGGGGCAGTGAGGGGACTGTCAGCCTGGCAGTTACACAGTTTTCTCTACTTGCAACACATGGTCAGTTCTACAGCTATTTTGGTCCCTAAGAAACAAGCAGCAATGAATATATCTTCCTTGCAGGGAAAGATGCACTGAAAAGCCTGTAAGGAATTTTGAATTCTTTGTTCTCAGCCTTTAACAAAAGCAGCTTTCCCATCACGTGGTATTGCAGAATCTGTTAATAAGGGATTAGTAGATTTTTTTTCCTAATGAAATTGCTGCTGTTGAGAGCTAGGTTGTCATTACCAGCTCTCTGCATGAGTGCTCCATTGAGGTGTGTGTAGGGGGGCATCACCCCTCAGAATTACTTTGCATGCTCCCTGCAGCTCTGTCCATTATGTTGTTATGTTCATTTCCCCAGGGGTCTCCTTTTCCCTCTAATAAAGTAATGCAAGTAGGCAGCTACAATAGAGTCAGGTGCCAGCTTATGTGTTGGCAAAGTGATTAACTTGCACTACCCTAGTCCCACTTGAAATTTTCCTTGCTAGATGAATGAAAGAAATACCTAGCATAGTGCCTGTTGGAAAACCCAAAGTGTATTATTCCTACCAAATGGGAAAAGAAGAGAGGGAGAGAGGGAGAGA
>VZRX01017923.1:0-20445 GCA_013398075.1 Notiomystis cincta | reverse complement strand
ACCTGCTGTAACCAAGAATGTTGTTTCTATTTTTATAGAAGTTTTATACCGCTCCAGGGTGGAGAATATTTATTACCTAAATTATTTCACTGGAAAAAAAGGCCAGGGTTTTGTAGAATCCTGAATGTGATTGTTTTACACACATAATGATGTGCATGATTGAAACTACTGATTTTCAGTGGCCTGTTTGCAGCCCAACAACTGCTAAACGAGGAAGATGAATGCTGTGAACCAGTGGAGGAGAGCACTGTGCTCTAGGGTCTCTACAGTCACTCTTACCTTCTTTGCACCCTACCCCACTGTACTATCCAAGACCTTTGTCCTGTTTTCCTTTTAACCTGATGCTCTGGCCTCTCTACTAGTCATTTCAGTTGCCCAAAATTAGATATTTTAGCTTCTTCATCCTATAGTGTGTCCTCAATACTGTAACTTACAGATCAAGCTTGGCATTGTTGCAAATAGGTGTGACTCCTATTAACTGTAGGAGGTTCACCAGTTTACACTGTGGCTTAGTTTGATCAGTGACTCCTCCCAGACATAATCACCTTAAGACACCTAACTTGGGCTAGCTCTTTGTGCCTTACTGGCGTAACTATAAGTATTGCCAAAAAGAAAAGGAAAATAAATCTATGCAGGTTAAATTTTAAAAGATGTGATCCTCAGATGGTTTGAATCAATGCAGTTCAGCTCTCTGAACGCAGTAGAGCTGCATCAGTTTTCACCAGCTGAAGATGTTGCCCTTTTTGTGTATTTGTTTCAGAGTTCCCTTTCTTGGTGTATCAATGTGTATGTTGCCAAAGTTAATAAATGTATCAAGTTTGTGACTTGGGCAGATTTTTTTTCTGATAACAAAAACTGATCAGATAAAGTCAACATTTCTGTGTCTGTTTGGTGGCTGCCGCTGATTGTGGGGATTTAGGCTGCTCTTGCTTTTCAGTCTTCTTCCAGCCAGTTTTCTTCCTCACTTATTGTCAGGAAAGTCTGGGATTTTGGGGTCTTGGGGCTTTTAAATTTTATTTTTAGTTCATATCATGCTCTCATTCAAGTGCAAATCAAACCAGTGTCAAATGCTTTATTTCCTGGATAGTAAGATAAGAGTTGGATGAGTTCAAATAGACTGCAGAAGGTTGGCTAAAGCAGCCAGATGGACAAAGTATTCTGTATGCTTAAAACCAAAGAACCTGATTTTCTACAATAAAAGCTAAAAGGACTTCTGATGAAATAGAATTCCTTATTACATGTGCCACCAGGAAATACTTAACATATTTTTAGTTTACAAGGTGGAAGTGGTCTACTTCATAGATTTATTTATTTTCTCAGGAGATACTTGATTTTACTGCTGTAATACGGTGAAAAAACTATGACCTTAGTCTGATACTGCTTAGTGTCAGTACTAGAGTAAATGGAATCATTTGTTTCTTCAGTCCCTAGATAATCAGCAGTCCAAAATAGGATAGCTCTTTGTAGCTTAGCTGTTTCTTAGTACAAAGCTGGCATTGTTAAAAAATTCCAGCTCAGAAAAATCTCACTGCAGATGCATCTATCAGGAAAAAGCTTTTTACCTGAATTCTGAAAGTCACATATTATGATAATTCTGTCGTGCAAGCCGAATGTAACTGAACTGGTAATGGCTGTGGATTAGGGAAGAACAACCAAGCAGAATGAAGTTGTTCCTATTTTATTTGGAAATACCTAAAAACAACTTGGATAAAGAAAATTGCAAATGAAGGGTGCAACTATGAACAAGTAAAGTGCTTTGAAAGCTTCTTTTTGCAGACATTTAAACCTAAAGATGATTGATATACCTAGCATACCTGCCACAAAATATAAAACACAGAAGGCAAAAGCTTCACTATTGTGATAATAAAACAAGGACAAACTGGAATAACTTTCTCTAAGTCATTAAGACCTTGTCCAGCATCTCATGGTTCTGTTCTTATAGGCCAGTGTTTCCATAGGGCTTTGATGAAACTTAGTCTTTGCCTTCAACATAGCTGAGTGAAATATTTGAAAAATCCATATCAAGAAAATCCCCAGACAAACTGCACAGAGAATTTCAGTGGTGCATGCTTAGATGTCACTTGATTTCATATTTCTTTTTTCTCAAGCCTCAGTTCATGATGAATTTGCTTTTCTAGATTAAGAGTGAAATCTTGCACCTATCTGCAAATTATCTGGAGTATTTATTGAAATACAGAAATAACTACAAGAGTTGCATTGTAGTCTGTTTGCTGGAGTTAGTTTAAACTGTGTACAAGTCCTTTCCCTTTATTGGAAAGCATGAAAAGCAAATTAATCTCAGCAGTTCTAATAAGAGGTATGTTGCTGATTTAATAGACAATGTGTTTTTTGTTGCTTTGGAGCGAGAATGCAACACTTGCTATTCTCAAATTATGTAAGATAATGTGCAAATCTCACCTTGTTCTAGTCTGTAACCAGAAGCTTTGAGATGTGCTGAAGATTAAGGCCACAAACAGCAGCTAAAGGGCAGTTGGAGGTGTGGGGAGGCAGAATAAGGAAACAAACTACTTAGTCTCTCCTCTGCCTCCCACTCTCAGCCCAGAATGTTCCTTGTCTCTTGCAGCTCACAAGCTGAGGGGAGGGAACAGAGATATTTATGTTACTTAATATAAGAATTATTTTTTTATAAACTCTTCAAGAAAATTTCAGGAAACACATTTTTTCTGCTCATCAAACTGGCAACAGTGACTGTAGAGCTTCTCAGAGCCCAGAATCTCCTCCTCATGAAGCCAGGGAGCTGAGGGCTGTTACATAAAAGGTTGGGAATGGAAAATCCCTGTGCAGGTCTAATGGTATGAAAAGTGCTCAGCTAGGACAAGTCTTAACTTGCAGTCAAGTCTTAAGGAATTCTTCTCTGAAAGTGTGGGCTTTTTGTCTCGTATAATTTTTTTTCCCCCTTTTCCAAATCACCCACTCCCAGTTACATGGGCTCCTAGGGAATGAGAAGGGACTGTAGCTAAAGGAAAGAACATGGGTTTGCTGGGCTTACTATTGCCCTAAGAACTTCCATGTTAGAGTGCCAGAAAAGTCTCAACCGTCAAACCACCTGTGAATCCCTTGTGTCCTCTGTCTTGTCTCTCATGGTCTCAGTCTCTGTGGGCAAATGTTTGCCCTGGAGTCATATTTTTTGGAATCGGTCTCCTGGGGAGGGAGCTTACTCTGTTCTAAACAGAGGTAGTGGACACACTGGGCACGGGGCAAGGTGACTGCATGCTAGCCAGTGTGTCACTGGCTGTGGAATGCTCCACAGACTGGGTGCTGAGAGGGAAATCCAGGCCTCTGCTTCCATTTGGTTTCTGGCAGTTTGATGTTTACTTGGTGTCCTTCATGTACTTTGACTTTTACTTGTCCATCGTTGGCATGTGCTGCCCTTCCCTGTCAACTCCCTTCCCCAGGAGATCTCATTGTACAGTGCCCATTCTTGTTCTCTCTCTCCGTGTTTGGATGTACTGCTCTGTGTAACTCAGTGGGTCTCCCTCTTTCTGGTTTGTTTTTTTTTCTAGATTCCTGCCGTTTGTTCATCGTTGTGCCTAAAGCATGTCGATGTGGCGTTCAAGTACATCGTCCAAATCCTTGTCTCTTCAGCTTCTCTGATGCTTGAACTCTCACCTTTGACCTTGTGTTGACCTTTGATGCTGATGTGTATTTTTATTATGTTTGTTTCTTTTCTTTTTTTTTTTCTTTTTTTTTTCANTTTTTTTTTTTTTTTTTTTTGTGCTGCCAAATTGGTTTTGCTAGAAAGACTGCTGAAGGGGAATATTTAAACTTGCATTTGAATATAAAAGAATTTCTATTTTTCTAGACCTTCGTAAGATAACCACTTGATTTTGTGAATCTGATTCTTTGTAATTTGTCTTCAGAGCAGCCTTGCTAGCATACCTTGTGGAGTATTTGTATTTCTGTGAACATACAGCCAATCACTTTCTAGGCTTAGTTTTTTCTGTGTGCTTAGTTTTAAAAACACAGTTTGAAGAAAAGTCAATTATATGGTGTGACTCAATCTTTCAGGAGACTTCCTAGTCACATTTTGCTGATCTGGTTTCTGTGCTTGAGGAGACAGCATGTGTTTTTATGAGTTCAAACTTGTGACTTGAAGTGGCATCAACAGAAAACACTTGAACTACGTTTTCCTCTGATTGTAGCTACATTTTTGCCCTGGCATTTACTGAATTTTTTTTTTTTAATTATTATTATTATTATTTTTATTTTTTCCCCTGCTTCCCTGTGTGATTATCAGTCTGCAGTGAAAATTTGATCAAAGTTGATGTTGTATTTTGTTAAGCTCTGGCATGCTTGGTTTTTTTGTAACTACAATCTCCTCAGCAAAATGTGATGTTTTTGTTTTAATCTTTCAAACTAAGATAGTGCCCAGAAATGTTGTGCATGTTTCCTGCTGTTTTCTTCACACCCTCGTATATATCACCTTCACCTCTCTGTTTTCTATAGTTTGTGCAAAAACTGAGCAATTTAATGGGTTTCAAAGGTATCCTTTAAATTGGTGGTTTTGGTATGACAAATATCTGATCAGAAGCCACCTGATGGCATCTACCTGTGCACTTAGACTGTCTGCCTGACAGAGCACCTGGACCTTGCTCCATCTCCAGTGCTGTCAGAAGCTCTGAGGGTGCTTGGTTACACTGTTCCCCTACTGAAAGTTTTGGTGGAAGGGGATAGCTGGGGGCAGGAAGGTGGGGGAACTCACACTATTTCTGTTTCCAAAGCTATCTGAAGTTTGGGCTCATTTCAAACACTGAGCATTTTGTACAAGTCAGGGCACATTTCTGTGGAGTCCAGCCCCAATCTAATATCATCAGTCAGAGTTTGGTGGCAAGATTCTGGAAGGATCTAGGTTAGCTCATGAAATAAAGTGTTTCAAATATCCCAGAGAAAGCATTTGTAACACTGGTCCTACAACTGCTGGCTCTTTTCCCAAATGACAAGCACAA
This sequence comes from Notiomystis cincta, assembly GCA_013398075.1. NCBI lineage: Eukaryota > Metazoa > Chordata > Aves > Passeriformes > Notiomystidae > Notiomystis > Notiomystis cincta. Next base: position 15,478 of record VZRX01017923.1, on the reverse strand, counting down.
TACAACAGCCTCTGAAGCTGTTACCTGAACAGGGTACCATCCCCAGCTCTCTTTTCAAGGGCCTTAGCTGGGGAATCTCTACGGAGATTTTTTAGTTTTTGTTTAGTTTTTAATTGGGTAATGAGCTGAGCAGTTTTTCTGGCTTGCAGGATGAACTAGAACAGGTTACTGCTCTCTGGGTAGCAGGCTTCCCCTGCCCTACGTACCATCTGCACAGGTAGAAACTGGGAAGTAACTTCTAAATGAAGGCACCTGAAGAGTGTGTGCTGTGATGAATTTTCAGTCAGAAGCAGCAGCAAGCTAGTGTAGGTATCTTAACAGTTGAAATAATGTGAAATGAAATTCCAGGAGAAGGGTTTTTGCTGAGAAAACAAGTAGAGTTTGATTGGATAGAAATCTTAATTTTGTCCAGCGTTTGGGCTAATGTAGGGATGCGAAGATTGTTTTCTATCCTATTCCTGAGCTGGTTGAGGATCCTGTATTCTCACTAGGTATTGGCAGACTTGTGTAGACAGTCCTTAATCTGCTTACAAGACAGAACAATTCGAACATGGTCCGTGTACCTGGGAGTGAATCGTGAGGCTGAATGCAAAAGGGTAGAGACTGGTTTCTTTGGGAGGTAGGGCTGGGGGCTGGCTGCTGTTAGTCCCACAGTCTGAATGCACAGGGCTGTGTGCCAGGGCACTGGCACCCTGCAGCGTGTGGAGGAACTGCCAGTACGTTTCTGTACGTGTGCATTTGGTTCCGTAAGGAACCTTGGGGAAACCTGTGGAAAAATATCTGAAGAAAACCAAAATGCCAAATGTTGGGTGTTTCTTTCCTTTCTTCTTTCCTTTTCTTCCTTTGGTTGTTTTAATTGTTCTGTGGTGGTTTTAATGGATTTGAGACAGTGGAGCAGCAGCTGCCTTTCTGATTTTTGGCTGCTTTTTGTGAATAATTTAAAAAGAAAATTTACATTTTGGAGACAAACCTGTGGGCTTTTTTATTGGTACAAACATTGTATTTAACACTAGGGGTTTTGTACAGTTTTTTGCCTTTTCTACTAGAAAACAATGTAAAGTGATTCACAATGTGACGAGAAAACAAATTGCCACTATGACCAAATGTAGAGTCTGTTCTGCAGTTAACGGGATTTAATCAACTCGAAGTCGTGGTTCAGTCGTAGAAATGCTTTTCTTTACCTTGTTTGAGCTGTTCCTTTTTTTTCTTGTTTTGATTTGCAAAACAAAATGTCTTTTTGTGTGAAATTGTGTTGTACTCTGTAGAGAATTACAGATTTTACTTTAATGGTTTAAAAAGCAGAGGAGCGCGTGTTGCTTTTCTGATCTGATCACAGAGTTTGTGTAGTGGATTTAAAAATGAAAAGATTTGTTACAAGTTTGGAACAAGCGAGTATGTGTTAAAGGAATTTTCTTCCTTTTGTGTGTGTGTTTTTTTTTTCTTTTTGTCCCAAAGGGCAACTTAAAGCTGTTTTAATTGCACAGACACACCGACAACAAGTCATTTTGTATATGCCAAGTGTGGTACCTTCCTTTGTTTATTTGCTATTAAACTGTTTGAGAAGAGTCCTTGTGTGTTGTATTTGTGTCTTAAATTTGAGGTTCTTTTTGGGTTCAGGTGTGAGAAGATGAAGAGAGAGGTGAGAGAACTATTTTTCCAGTTTCTTAGCTGTGAGCCACAAAATTTTCATGGCCCAATACCACTTGTTCTGGCTCTACAATATTGCCCTGGATTTTTACTTCTGTACTTTGAGTAAAAATGGAAAAGGTTTCTGGTTGATGTTACCTCCATTTTGGATCATTTGACAGTCAAGTCCTCTTCAGATACGGAAAAGCTGAGGATCTTGGATGATGCAAATGCATGCAACACTTGGGAGTGAGGAATAGGCATTTCCAGCCTCATAGAACTGGTGCCATGCTTGCCTGTCCGTGCCCTTGTGCTCCAGGGTGTTTCAAGGGCTCAATCCCTTGGGCATGACAGCAGCCCTCAGCTCTGCAGGAGCAGCACGAGTGCGTGGTGCTGTGTGGGATTAGAGAGGCATCAGCTGATGCTGCTCTCACGAGCCCTGTGCTTGCCACCGCCTCCTTCCCCTTCCAGGAACACAGCCAAGCTTGCTGAATCTGTCCTGGTTCTGCAGCATCAAGGTACCTGCAGCCCCCAATGCTCCTGGAAGTGCCACACAGGGAAACCCCACATGGGTTTGGATACCTACAAGTGATAAGCAAAGGCCACCTGCTTTGCTCTTAGAACTAAGATATCTTTACAACTCATTTCAAATTAATAAAAAGTATTTGGCATAGCCGAAGCATAATTCATTTAGAAACTTGCCACAAGTTTGACACGAATATTGCCTCTCTCAGAAGGGAAGTACCACAATGGCCATGATTTTGTCACATTCCTGAAAGCTCCTAAAATTCCATGATTTTGTTCCTTCCTTCTGCTATCTCGCATCTTGGAGATTTGCAAGCATTTTTAGGGCAGCTCTATTTCTCCTCCATGTCCTTTTCCTGTGTTATCTGGCATACTCTGTTTCACCCCATCACTTCCTACATGATTGTAAATCTGAGAGCACTTGCAAGCATCAGGATTCAGCGCTGCATTCCTTGCCCTGAGCGCACCAATGGCGGCGCGCGGCGCGGAGCCACCTGTTACAGACTCTGCTGGGATCCCTGCAGTTAATTTGCAGCTGTTGAGAAGAGGGGCTGGAGGGATTTCAGTTCACATACAACTTGAGGCGAAGGATGGAGAGAAACAATTGAATCAGATAAAGGGTTTGTTTAGTTAGAGTGGAAGATTCCAGCTTGTGCAGAAAGTTCACTCGCCTTGTCTTACACAATCAAAGCCTTGTCAGCTCCATCTTACAGAACTGACACCAAATCCTTCTTGAGTTGGTGGCTTTTTTTATTTTTTGAAGGCTTTTTCTTTAATTAAAAGGCCACTACCAATCAGTACACAATCAAACTCCACCTAAGAGCCAGTGTATTAATCTCTGAAAATAATCAGTATTTTCACATGAGTTGTTATATTTATCAGCCTTACTAGGAAATACACAGCACTGTAGGTGAAAGCCTGATGCTGAATGTTTTAGGAGAAACCTTTTTCCTCTCACATCCACCTCCACCTTTCACCACTTGTTTTGACTCCAGTCTTCCTGACTTTACCAGCCATGTTCTGCTCTCTTCATACGGCCAGGAGTCACCAGGGATGTTATGAAGAGCAGTGGGGAGGAGGAGAAGCAGGTCAGTGTGGTCACTCTGAAGAAGTGAGTGCATGATGAGCCACACTGCATGTATAGCACTGCTGCATGACAGGTAAGATTCCCTAGTTTGATGTTGCCAAGCACCATTCAGGCTCATTTATTTGCAGTTCTTGAGAAGAAACCGTGGCTTGTTTACTGTAGAAGCTGTACCTGAATCTTGTATGAATTACAGCTGTCTTGAGCCACAGACTGATGCCATTACTTTTTGTGAAGTATCACAGGCAGTCAGTGTTGATCTTTTATCCCTCCTTATTTAGGCAGCTGCAACTGGGCTCAGAGTGGTATGTTCCAAATCAGAGCATGGTCCTGGTGTTTTGAAAATAACCGGTTTGAACTTGATGGATTTAGTCCTTATTTTAATAGGGTGTTTTTATCTCAACAGGTGAGTTGTGAGTTGATTCCTAAGAAACTAAGCACTGTTTCATAGTGCTCAAAAGTGAGGTTAACAAAATGTAGGGCAGATCACCTCCTGTTAGATGGGTTTTGTCAGGCTGCAAGGCACCCTCTTCATTTTGGCTGTGCTGTGTGGGGAAGGGAGCAGTGCTTTGAGCCTGAAGTGGTCCAAAAGAGTGTCAGGATGAGTTTAACTTACAAGCCAGTCACTTGTGGGAGGTTAATTTTGCAAAATAGTTTGATCTACCAAGGATGATACAATTTTTCCTTTCCCCATTCTTGAATCCAGGCTTGATTTTGTTATGTAGCAGGCTCTGGTGGCTGCTTTCCTGGCCTCTTAACTTCTCCAAGTCTAGAAATCTGAATGGCCTCACCATTATCAATGCTTTCCATGGGGACTGATCTTGTGCATCTTGTTTCCATCTCACCACCTACATCCAGAGAAACATACAAGAATTACTGCAAGGAGGAGAGATTTTTTTTTAAATCACAAATCAGACTTTTATGCAAGTTCTAAAATCTATAAAGTACCTAGGTAATAATTTTAACAGAGCAGCTGAAGTGATTTTTGCACATTAACCAGCTGTGCCTCACCATTAGTTCTCTGCAGCCTCTGTAGATTTTTCCATAATTTCTACTTCCAGAATTTGAGACTACAGTCTATGCAGAAATATCATCTAGCACATTATGTCTCTGAAAAACAAAGCTAAGTTAAATAATGCAAGTATCATAGTATATATTAGCTCCCAAAAGAGAATCAATCTTATTGTAGCAAAACTCTTCTACAATTTAAAATGTTTTTCTTTTTGAAATATTTTTCTGAGGAAATTTTGGATAAAGGACAGATTTAATCTCTTAAGGTCATGACTGCTATGATGTAAAGCCTCTGGGTAGACTTTCGTTCCCTTGTTTTGTGTCCTGCTTTCCTTAAGGATATTACATCAGGAAGGCTCCCTTGGGTTTTTGTTGACACAGACCAGGAAGGTCTGATTTGTACACTTTGAGGTGATTCTCTAGGTATTTACCTTTGCCTGGGGAAGAACTGCCACCAAATTCCCATAGAAGCAGGGAAGCAGCTGGAGACATGACTGCTTTTGCAGGCAGGTCTGCTAAAACTTCAAACTGCAACTGCTTCTCTTTGCCCAGTAAAAGGATCACAAAACTGCTTCTTGGAACTTCTGCATCTGCAAAACATCAGACTTCCCTGTAGCATTCTCCACCCACCCCCTCCCCCCAGGTTTGGTGTATCTTGGTAAAAAGGACAGTAAATCTCTAGACCACCAAGGCTGCAGCCATTAAAAATGCAGCACATTGCTGAGAGTATTAAACATGACTCCTAGAGGAACCAGTCTGATTTTTTCAATTGAGTGTGGGAGACATAAAGCTATCTTTTAGTGGGGCTAACACTTCTCTCCTGCAACGAAAAAGTGCCTTTATTGTTATTCATCAGGAAAGATCAGCAAGTTCTGGATGCAGAATTTAAGTAGTGCCTTTTGACAGCTTCTGTTGGAAACTTTTGGAGGACTGCCACAGGCATCTGATGGCAGGGAGCAACATTCAGTCAAAAACAAAGGTTTTCAGCATGATTAGCTTCTTGTCCCTAAAATTTGGAAGTCAGTGGTGTATTTGCAGCAAATCTTGACAGAACTGGCCTATGTCCACATAGAACAAACAGTCCATGATGCCAGCTGAGGTCCTCAAAAAGGAGGCTGAATTTCGTGCCTAGTGAAGTATCAAGTACATTGTTGCAAGTGTAAGAGTGCACACGTGTCCACTGAAGCTGAAGCTGCCTTGTTCACACCTGACTTTTGAGGCATGTATTTTTCCTGAAGCTGCTATTCCACCTGAGTGTGCTCCCTCCCAAGCTAGCCCCCCCCAGCAGTGCTTGTCTGAGGGGGTGGCCAGAGAGAGAGGAAAGAGACGGCCGATGCATCCCGAGGCTGTGACTGCAGCCGATTGTCTCTCCCTCGGGTATTTATAAGCTGCATTCTGGCGGGCAGGGGTGGGCAGTTGGCACCGTGACCTTGGGAGCTGGGGAGCCTGACTAGAATTCCTGGGAGCCACGTGAGCTGGACTGGCAGGAGCAGCTGCAGCCAATGGGAAGGAGACCAGCACTGGCTGTTCAGATTGAGTTTCACTCCTGTGCCTTGAGATTTTTCTCTTTCTCTCCCTGTTGTGCTTTTCCTCTTTGTTTACGGGATTGGACAGACGAATGCACTGATGGAGCCCTAGCAAGCAAGATGTTTGCCTAGTGGATTTGGGATTCTGCTTTCAGTGCTGAGCAACCACTTGCCATTGCCTACCACAGCTCCAGCCCCCTGACATGGCTGGGCTTTTACGGCTCTGGGCCTTCTGAGCACACAACCCGCCCTCTTCTAGTGGGGCATTTTACGTTGTGTTCTCTTGTAAGCACGTCCTTTCTGCTATCCTTAGAGGTTAGTGCATGAGGCTTTTTAATCCATGGGAGATGGGTCAGGACCAGACAAAGCAACAGATAGAGAAAGGACTCCATCTTTACCAGTCCAATCAGACCGAAAAGGCCCTGCGAGTCTGGATGAGGGTTTTGGAGAAGTCTGCGGATCCTGCTGGCAGGTTTCGGGTTTTGGGTTGCCTCATCACTGCTCATGCAGAGATGGGCAGATACAAAGACATGCTGAAGGTAAGGTGAACTGGAGATGAATGCATGCCATTGTGTCGCACCCACTATGGAACGTGGCTGGAGATCAGAACCTGGAAGGGGGGGATTTTGTGTGTAACAGAAAATACCAGCTATTGAGCGCGTATTCTGGGCTGTAAATCACTGTCCTGACCAAGAGCTCCAGCCCACAGGACACCCAGAATATGATTTTTCACTGGGTCTGGTTCCTCAGGATTCCTGGGTTATTTAAGCTCATGGGAACCTTTTTGATTATGTCCCACACAGAGGCACACCATGTTATCAGGCTTCAGGAAAAGGTATGAAAACCTTTATCCACTACAAGCTGTTTACAGTGTGAATGTCAGCATAAGAGGAGGACTCCAGGTGAACTCTGTAGAATAAGTATCAATCTTGTGGAGACATGTCTTTTATCTTGTTCAGATTCTGGCTGATATCTAATATAGAGCTCATATTGGTTTTTTTTAATTACAATTGTTTGTTTATAAGGAGGCTGAATAAGAGGGAAAAGAAGATGTTGTTTTGGTGAGGTAATTGATGTCTCACAGTTGAGGTCAGAGAGCAGCTCCCAGTTGTCAGGACAACACAGAAGAAAGAAGGAGGGATATGGGGCTTGCTGGAAGAGTGGTAAAAAGCAGCTGCAGTTACATTTCAGCGCAAAAGGATAAACAGTTAAATTAAATGAACAAAAAGAAGCTGATGTGTGGATCTGAGAAGTAAGAGGATGTATACAGAGAGCTGCAGGCAGCATTTGGGAGGGTGACTCAAGGATCTGAAAGACAAGGCAAGAGGGTGTTGTAATAGTCTTAAGAAACTATCCTAGCCTGAAATAGGATCTTACTAAAGGGCTTTGATATTCTGATGTTTTGGGTTGCCTCTTACTAGACTGGCCATCATTCAGCATTTAGAACAAAACGTGAAAGAGGTGCCTACATCTCATGGAAAAGTTTTTGGTAGCTCTGTTTGCAACTGGAGTGGGGAGAGGGGCACAACTTACTGGTAAACCCACATGCTTGTCAAAGCCCTGCACTGGAACCAAATACTTAGGATGAAGAAGGAGAGGTATTAATACACTTGGAAAACATTTGAAGACAAACGATTCTGATAAGTGGTGTGAAATTAAGTGGTGGCAAAAACAACAGACTGATTGGGGAAGAAAGAAGAAAAGAAGGTAAGATGTAGCTACCTGAAGGAAATACTGAAGACTTCATGGAAAAAAAAAGGCAAAGGAATGAGCTTAATATACCTGAACATTAATTCCTTACTTGAGAAGAGAACAAGAAGTGGAATCCGAGTAGGTGAATTTTAGTTCTTCACAGTATCAGGAAGGAGAAATGGCTTCAGTCAAACTAAAGATTTTATACAGCAAGTGGTCAAAGGATAGAGAAAGGAGAACTTTAGCAATAAGCCATTGAGAGAGGAAATATCAGGAGAAAAGGGGTCAGAATTAAAGGCATGAAATAAAAAGTGATTTAAGAAGGGCTGTGATGCTCAGCCTGTTTTGGAGAGGAAAAATTACTTCACACAAGAAAAGAGGCTGTGGCAATCAGGAAATACCAAAGAACTTGTGCAAAGTTAAGGATATGTGAGGAAGCATGAGCTAGTGCACATCACTGAGTCCACATAGCAGCTTTCCTAAACTGTTACAGAAACTAAGAAGAGAATATAAACCAAACATACACAACTTATGGTTGGTGAGGTTTGGGGGTTTTTTTGTTTTCAAAGAACATAAAATGTTCTAGTAGCTTAAATTACATGTAGCCACTATACAAAAAGGAAGTAATTGATTCCCTTGGAATTTGTCATCCATAATCCTAACTGATGAACTCTAATGAAAATTGCTATTTATCTTTACTACTGGTACTAATTCAAGCCAGCAGTGTGTTTGGTTCATCTCAAAACATAAAAGTTACTGCTTAGAAGAGCTTGCAGCCTGAAAGAGACTTCATTTAAAGAGAACAGTATGCAACAAATCTGGAGGTTATAAAACTAAAAGTGTCAAGATCAAGACTGCAATTTATTAGTAAAAAATTCATTAAAGAAGTAACCCACGTTCTTCTATTAATAGAGTAGTTTAATAGCTTAGGAATTCCAGAGAAAGTGGGATACATTACACTGAGTGAAAGAAAACTGAACTGCATTGTGTCAGATGTTTCCTGCTTCACCAGCTTCTCTTTAGGGCCATTTAGCAGCTTTTTTCCCCTTACTGCCAGCCTAGTTCATCCTCCCTGCCCAGAGACTGTGTGGAGAGAGGAAGAGGTTTCTTCAGAGTCTTTGTAGGCCTTTTAAACCACCAGATAACTGCTCAGTGCATACGATGCTTCCCCATGTGCTCCTTGTCTGCCCTGCTGAGAGATGAGCCTTTTCTCCAGTACAGGGTGCTACTCTGTGGGTGCTTGAGCTATATTTAAATAAACCACACACTTTTGTAAACGCTGTCTTCTCTGCTTAAAGTTTGCAGTGGTACAGATTGACACAGCACGGGAGCTGGAAGACCCAGACTTCCTTACAGAGAGCTACCTAAACCTGGCTCGCAGCAATGAGAAACTCTGTGAATTCCAGAAAACAATCTCTTACTGTAAGACGTGCCTGAACATGCAGGGTACCACTGTGAGCATGCAGCTCAATGGCCAGGTGAGCCTCAGCATGGGCAATGCCTTCTTGGGCCTCAGCATTTTCCAGAAGGCTTTGGAGTGCTTTGAGAAAGCTTTACGCTACGCACACAACAACGATGACAAGATGCTGGAATGTCGAGTCTGCTGCAGCCTCGGGAACTTCTACACCCAGATAAAGGTACAGTAACCTAAGGGACAGAAGGGTGATTGTCCCAGATTCAGGAAAGCCTTGGAAATCATGTGAATTTCAAGCTATGTCTTTCCTATAGGAAGTGAAGTACTGAGAGAGCACTGTAAACTAAAATCCCTTTGTAAAATCCAATGGAGTACTCTTCTCCCCAGTAAGGACAGGAGGATTAGTGTCATGTTTATACAGCACAGCAGAAGCAGCTGTGAATATGTGTGTTGAAAAGATTAAACTTAGCTTCAAAGAAGATCACATCAGAGACACAGGGCTGGCAGCCAAAACTCATGGACTCTCTATTTCTACCACTATTGTAGGCAAAAAGCTGCCAGGAAGCAGCTGTAGGTAAAACCAGGCAGGGACTGAGCAAGGGGGTGATTTGCCACTTCTAACCTCTAGTACAAACAGCAAAAAATAGGTTTTTCTCACAAAGTCTTGATTTTGTCACTCATTGAAGACTCATCACCTGAAGTGTGGTGACCAAAAATAAAATAATATTGTGCTGGGAACTTTTCAGGTATGAAATAAGAAGGGAGAAAGGAAACTTGAGAAGTTGTGGTTTCCTTTGTGCATTGTGAAGAATTTAAAAAATATGAGGACTTTATCACTTCTGCAGCCTCATATAATTTACTTGAGACTGATTTTAGATATTTAGATAAGTTTTACATAATTATTGTAAAATATTTCTAACATGCTTTTAATGCAAAAAAAATGTTTAACAATTAAAATGTATTATTATTTATTGTGAATTTGATGAGGCCATGATTCTTAGTTCCTATTTTCTGCAATGATGGATAATGAGCTTCTTGGAGATCCCAAATAAAGGCTCCATGTAGATGTTACAAGCAGAGATGATGCAAGAGCAGAGAGAAGTTTCAGTCTTTGCTTATAGAGGAGGGTAAATGGTTCCTGCAGGATAAAGTTAATGGCATACTATGTAAAATTAATTTACTGGGTCATTGCCCCAGTGTCCTGAACCCAGAGAATAATATGAATTCAGTACACAGCAAGTCCACCTTTCACAGTTTGATATCCTCTGATATCCACCAAAATACTGCACGTGGAAGAGCAGCAGCACAAGTTTAAAGATGTCCAGAAACATGGTAGCTGCTGCAGTGTTCGTAAATAAAAAATAGCTGGGCTTTTCTTTCCTCTTTGCTTTACTCTTGCTGTGACTGCTGCCTGTGTGCTTGTGTGCCTGACAGGACTACGAGAAGGCCTTGTTCTTCCCGTGTAAAGCCGCTGAGCTGGTGAACGACTACGGGAAGGGCTGGAGCCTCAAGTACCGCGCCATGAGCCAGTACCACATGGCCGTGGCCTACCGGAAGCTGGGCCGCCTGGCAGACGCCATGGACTGCTGTGAGGTACACGGTGGGGCAGCCACGGAGGGGAGGGGGCTCTGCTGGGGATCTGGCCACAGGACAGGGAGCAAGAGAGGGACCCTGGCATTCACACTTGACTGTGGATCTTCCAGCTGCCCTCCAGTCTTAGAGCTGTGGGTTCTGTAACCCAGGGGGCTTCAAAATTTGGGTCTATGAATGGCCCTTAGTAAGGAACATGTGAAAAAGACTTTCCTTGCCTTAAAAGATGGTGCCATTCTTCGGAGCTGGTCTTTCAGTGGCCAGAGTGCAGAGTCCCAGCTTGCTGTTTTGAACCAGGAACAAGCTCTCCTACTGACCATTTCTTTCAGGAGTCCATGAAGATTGCCCTGCAGCACGGTGACCGGCCGCTGCAAGCACTGTGTCTGCTCTGCTTTGCAGATATCCATCGCAGTCGCAGAGACGTGCAGGTACAGCTCTCTCCTGCCAGGCAGGACAGAGGCAATAGCAAGAGGGCATGAAAAGCAGTTCATAGCAAAACATGTGTTTTCCTCCCTGCTTATGCAGACAGCCTTCCCTCGGTATGATTCTTCCATGAGCATCATGACAGAGATTGGAAACCGCCTGGGCCTGATCCAGGTGCTGCTAGGAGTGACTAAATGCTGGATGATTCAAAAGGAGCTGGACAAGGTCAGTTACAAACTGGTTCCTACAGAAGTTTGTTAGACAAGATTAGAGCACAGTCTTGTACTGCACTTTGATGAGGGTACAGTTCAGAAGAGACCTGTGCTGCCTTGGTTCTACCAACAGGGTCTGTCCAATTATATTTCTCTGAATGGTCTCTCTCAGCCAGGAATGTTTTACTAAGGGTAGGAACATCCATTCTGAGTCAGACTGCTAAATTACAGAATTGCCTCATTAGTCAGTCCTGATGACTTTTAAGCTCTACACTGAGAAACCAGCACTACAGGAAGGAAGCCTTTTGCTCTGAAATAGATTCCCCTGTCTACTTTTTAGTTATATGACTAAGCTCATTGATGTGCTAATGATGTTTAGACAGCTCTACAGCTCCACCATGTGCTTTGCAGGCAAATATGGCATAAAATTCCTGGAGAAACTTTGAAGGTCTATAAACTCTGATGTGAAATAGAGAAATGAGAGCAGGGAGTCACCTGGGGATAGACAACCAGTCAATATAGAACAAGGAGGTGAAGTTAATTATTTTGAAAATGCTTAGACAGTGGCTATGTGTGTTAAAGTCCAGACTAGAGGCAGCACATTGCACAACAGGAATATTACTCGGCCACAGAATGAAATGCTCAAAGGCTAGCCCTGAACTAGCTCTGAAGAACCTGGAGTGCCTGCACAGTGCCATATCAGGATGCTGGTTGGGTCTAAATATGATGAAGATTAGCTCTTATCACTCATATTGAGACACCAAGAATTTTAGCTCCAATGAAACATCCCAGATATCAGGATGTCCACTATATGTCTGTCCAGAATAGACAAGTTCAGGGTGCTGTCAGCATCTGAGTGCCTCCACCAGGGAATCAGTAGGGTGAGACACACTGTGCAATCTCAGTAAGTAAACACTATGTTAGCAATGGAAGAAGAAACTGTGGGCTTGAAAAGTTTGCTCAGTGTTAAAAGAACAAGACAGGACACAGCAGGGAGGCCTCTGCAGGAGAGCATATCCAGAGCACTCATCAAACCCTTACATTCACTGATTCTATCTCCAGCCACTGTCAGCCTCTGATCTTGAGCAGCTCTCACTTGTGAGAACATGATGAGGGCTTTCCAGAGAATTCTAATCTCACCAAATCGCAAAGAAGAAGAAAGTGAAGGAATCTTGGATTCTGTTCCAGGCATTAGAAGGAAGTCTGCCCTGCTGGGTCAAGGACTTTATGTCTGTTGACCAAATGTGACCTCCTTAGATGTCACACCCCTGAATATTCACCCAAGCCTGTTCTACAACTTGCCAGTCCCAATTTCCATTTCTCATGCTACTCATCCCTGTATCACTTACTTAATAAAGCAGTTTGCTAACTTTCCACTTGCAGATTCCCTGGTTTTGTCCAAGCTTCCTCCATCTTCACAGTCTCTTTGGCCAGTTAGTCCATTTCATTTGCATGTTATCAATGCTATTGCAGATCCTCTCAGGCTGCTCACAGCTTGCTTGCCCTCCTTCTTGTGCAGTCTCATATTCCTGTCCAAGACAAACTGTCCCCTGGACTTGTCAGCATCTCTTCCCCTACCCCACATGCTTTGATTCTTAGTCACAATGATTAATTTCAGGAGTTTCCAGTACACTCTCAGTGCTCCTAAGCACAGTTCTCTGTTATGTTCTCCCTGCTGGCCTTCAGCTCCTGCTTCTCTCATCTACCATTTCCTTATCCCAGNGCCGCGGGTCCCGTTGGTCTGGAGGCACCTGCAACGGGAGGAGGTCGGGTCGGGGGGGCTCTCCGCGGCCGGAGGCTCCCCCAGGGCCGCTCCACGGCTCTTGTACCCCACAAAGGTATTCCCGTGGGCCCTCCCGCCACGGGCAGAGGTGGGATCTCTTCCCCGTTCCGTCCAGGGAGGCACTCCGGCAGGTTCCTCTACAAACGTTTGTTCCTGTACTGCTGGGGACAAGTCCACAGAGCTCATCGGGCATCTCTCACTGCCCGGTGGTTTGTTCCTCTCCACCCAGTCAGTGTGAGACTTTGTTACTAAATTCTTGGTTTTCAGGAAAATGTTTTGTAACGCTCGTGTTACTTCTACAATAAAATGATGGTACAGCTAACTTCTTTCATGGCAGTAGCATGATAACAGGCTGAACAACTTCACCTCTGTGTGCCACTTGGCCAAGGGAGAAAGTGAGGGGACTCTGGAAAAATCCAAACTGCCCCTGGGAGTGAAGAACTGATTCCCCGGGAGGAATCAAATAAGAATCTGTGAACTGGGCTGACCATGTGCAAAGTGAGGACATCAGTGAATAATCATTTAGAGGACAGGGTGTGTGATGGATATGATGGCTGAATGTCACTTTCCGAGGCTGTGAGACTCTTAGCACTGCAATGGGATCCTGCAAGGCAGGTTCAAGATAAAGGTAAGCAGGTAATCAAGACAAAGACCTAGGGAATGGCATGCATAGGACTACTCTGTGCATGAGCAGCTCTTTCCTATGATTAATGTCATGACAAAAATATTTAGTACTTCCAGCTAATTACTTCAAGTGGAAGAAGTGGGAGCAGGGTAGTGCCTGGAGCTGGTTGTTCTTCTCCCCAATGGACTCTCCACACATGCCACAGTACAGCTCCATCTCCTCCACGCACTCGTGGAACTTGACGACGTGGTCACGCAGTTCCCGCTGCTGCTCCTTGGTGCGATAGATCCTTTCACACAGGCAGTGCAGCTTCAGCAGGCCGAGCTGCACGGGAGGGACAGGAGCATGAGACAAGCGGCCAGCGGGGTGCACACAGGCCAGAAACAGGAGTGGGAACGCTGCAGCCCCATCAGCCAGCTAGAGAAACAGCAGCAGGTCTCAACACGTCCTGCCATTAACCCTTCTTCTTTGTGTCACAGGAGGTAACACCAGGTGGGGGACACTCAGCAGCTCTTCCACTCATGGTTTCCCCGGGCTATGTGGGACATAGAGTGTATTTCACTTTCCTTTGCCTCCAGCCAGCACACAGTTCAGCAGCTGCTCAGGGCAAAAATGTTTTTCAGGAAGAGCCCTGTAATCCTCTGGTTCTCTGCCTGTTTCACTCCCCATTTCCCCTGCTTCCCATTCCCCTTCCCTGTCCCATTGTGACTCCTTGCTCACTTTCAAGACTTGCTGATGATTATCTGTGCAACTGCCCACAGCCAAACTCTTCATGACAAAGCAAATCCTAAGCATTCACTGGTTAATAGCAATGCTAATGAGCAACAAGTCTGGATCCTTCAATGTCTGATTTCTTATATTGCCTGACACAAGACTATGAACAGTGCTGAAGAGAAGCTGTAGGATCCTACCTTGTTCCCTAATCCTTCTGCCAGCTCCTGTGCCTTTTCAATGCTTTCCAGAGCCTGTGAATGGAGAGCACTGGTCATTAGTTCTCAGTCAAATATATAAAAAGCAGGCTTGTATGAATATCCTATGAGAATTATTTTTAAAAAGAGGTAAAGAAGTACAGAGTAAAATTTGGATAAACAAGAATCACTGCAACTCTGGAGAATCAAGAAAGCTTTCTGGCAGATTTCCCTCCCCTCCCAAAAGTTAATCCATGAGAAGAGGTTGGTTACTGAAAGACCACAAGTAATGCAACATTTCTGTTTCAGACACACTGTGTCAGTGTTGGCAGAGGCTGGTCCCCTAGCAGAGAGAATACCAGACTTATTTCAACTTGGTCCCACATGCTCATTGGAGCTGGGATGGAGCACAAGCAAAACAAGCCTTGTCCCCATCCTACCTTGCAGGCTCCATAATTGTTGGGCAGCTCCAATTTCACTTGTACAAGAGGCAAGGGAAGGGATCACCAGCACCAATACACCACACATCCATTTTTTCCCTGCTGTCCATATATCCACCTTGCCTTACTTACACATGGTGTGGTGCAGGAGTGTTCTGCTATCCATTTTTTACATCTGAAGGAAATATTTAGCATAGCATCTGTCATACCAAACGAGTCCCTACTTTTCCATAGATGTCACAGTGTTCCTTGCTGTTCTGATAATTAGTCTCTCTTTTCCAGAACTATTGAGATCTGCTTCCTATTTGTCCAAGGAGAAGAAGAGGTCTCCCTTGTGGTGCAGTAGTTTTCAGGAGAAACATTATAAAATTTCTACCCTATAATTTGGCACTACTGCTATTATAGGAGGAGAGGACCAGATGAGATGCAAAAATGCTCTGAATGCAGAGGAGATGGCATTAGACCTGTGGTGCCAACAACAGCCTGGGATAAGGAAATGGTAGATGAGAGAAGCAGGAGCTGAAGGCCAGCAGGGAGAACATAACAGAGAACTGTGCTTAGGAGCACTGAGAGTGTACTGGAAACTCCTGAAATTAATCATTGTGACTAAGAATCAAAG
>VZRX01017918.1:36375-61119 GCA_013398075.1 Notiomystis cincta | reverse complement strand
GGAAGGAAGGAAGGAAGGTGAAAATTTTGAACAAGAGTTGACTGACCTGAAAATTTGACTGTGAATGAATCAAAAAAAGACAAATCAGGTCGTTAAGCTGCCCATTGTCCATTATTTTCCATGAGGCTCAAATAATTGTCCTTTCTCATCTCCTGCCACCATATCTGTGTTATCCTATGCTCCAAGGACCATGACATTGTCCCCATTCCATCATGGCAGTGTGAGGACCCAGAGCAGGACAGAGATCTCAGTGTGCTACAAAACAAAACTCTGTGCATGACTTTGAGTGACAAACTTCTGGCTTTCTCCCATTGTAACTCAGTGAGCCACCAGGCAATCTGATATCCAGTATCAGCATATGATGTGACATTTGGCATCCTACCCACTGGATTTTCAGGAACCTGAGAGGCACTTCCAGGTCTTCATCCTTCTCAAAGAGAGATGCTAAAACCATAAATATATAACAAAGTCAGGGAAAATACACCATGAAATGGCTGTTTTGGAGTCTGGGAGTCTGGGGGAAAGGTCATAACTTAACCCTGGAGCAGGATGCATATTGGAAGGTCCCCCAGATCCATCAGCAGAAGACACTTATGATGTAATAAACTCCTGTTTTCCCCTTGTCAATATGGCTTTAGCAAAACCAACAGCACAGGGCGTGGAGCTCCATCTGTGGTGTACAATAAGGGGTGTTGTACATTGGACAAACATTATGATTTATTTTCAAAAGGAGAGAGGTGCCACAGATCCCTGTGCTCCCAGGGACTCTAATTTATTGCCTAATTAAACACTTGCTGCCAAATTGTCCATCCTGTCATTTTTAATTCCTGGTCTAATATCCCAGACAACAGAACACTTAAGGAGGCTCCCTTCTACAAGTGAGGCTTAAATGAAGAGAGATGTTAATGTGTGTTTCCTAATCAAAGTCAATAGGCTATCAGGAGCAATTATTCTTTAGCAGGTCTGTTCTTCTGACACCAGGCAATGTGCATGGATCTGCCAAGGTCTGGTGACACTTTATCCCCTTGCTGTAGAGGCTGAAGGCAAGGCCAGAAACTCAAAACTGAGAGAAACCCTTGGGAAGACGTGTAGGCAACAGGGACAAGCAGAATATGTCTCTTTTTAGCCTAAAATTAGATTTTCTTATTTCAACAAGTGTTGTTTGGAATGAATGCCAAGGCATCTTGAGGTAAGGGAGATCTTAGGCCATTTTGTCTTAGACTACCAAGTACTCTCACTGCTTTGTGTATTTTTTCCCTTTTCTCTTTCCTCTGAGATGGGGACACTGGGCTCTTTTGCTGGTAAAATTGGGCCTAACTCTGAGTTTTACAGTCACAGCTCTTTTCTAGGTCTGTCCTAGAAGTCTTACAGAGGACTGCAAAAAAAGTAAAATTTGAGAGAGAAATAGATTTGAGAAATTCATCTTCTCTTGACTGGAATCCCAGATTTGTCCTTGTAGGTGGTGACATGCTGCTTTTAAGTCCATTCAAAGTCCTAATTTCTCCAGGACAGACCATCCCAGTTCTCTCACCCTCTCCTCAGCAGCATGTGATGATCTTCTTGTCCTTTAGGAGCCCGGAAATAGATTTTATGAAGCTTTGCTCTGTAATTTTCCCAGGAAATAAGGATGCTGATTTTGTAATTCCCTGCATCTTCCTTCTTGCCTGTTTTGAAGGTGGACTTGATATGACTTGATAGCCTCTGGTCCTGGCTTTCCCTTCACTGCACATCCCTTTTCCCAGTGCTCTATGGATGCTTGGGTTGGATTTGCACGCCATGGGTTTGGTTGAAGGGTGGCTGTGGTGGTGTCTTCTGTGACAGCCTTGCAGAAGCTTCCCTTTTGTCTGATGTGAGCCATGGAGAAAGGAGCCCCTGCCAGGTTTGCTGGCAGAATTTGTGAATTTGTGGTGGATCTTCGTTCCTGAAGGACTGACCCCATGGGAGGGACCCAGATTGGGGCAGTTTGTGAAGGACTGAAGCCCATGGGGAAGGCTCGTGTTGGAGAAGTTCCTGGAGGACTTTCCCACGTGGGAAGTTCCTGGGGGACTCTCCCACGTGGGAAGTTCCTGGAGGACTCTCCCACGTGGGAAGAGTGTGAGAGGTTCTGTCTCTGGGAGGAAGCAGCAGCAGAGACAATGAGATGAACTGCCCATAACTCCCTTTCCCTTCCTCTACTCCACTGAGGGGAGGGAAGGCAGAGAAATCAGGAGTGAAGCTGAGCATGGCAAGAAGTGAGAGATAGGGGGAAGGCATTTTTAAGGTTTTGTTGTATTCCTCTACTCTGACTGATAATAAATCAAACCAATTTCTCTCAGTGGAGCCTGTTTTGCCCATGCTGAAAATTGCTGAGTGATCTCTCGCTGTCCTTACCCTGATCCAAGAGTCTTTGTTATATTTTCTGTCCCTTGTCCACCTGAGGATGGGAGAGAGAAAGGTTTTGGTGAGCACCTGATATCCAGCCAGGGTCCACCCAGCACAACACTGCATCCAGGATGTCAGCAGATGTGTGCTCAATGTCTGTGCCCTGTGATGTTGGATATCCATTATGAAAACCTCCTCACAGCTTCTCCCACCTGAACAGGAAACCCTGGCAAGGTCATGGCCATGGCCTCTCTTCCCTTTGGATCCAGCAAAGCACAGTAGCAGGAAAACAATTTGCAATGCCTGTGGAACTGTCAGCAAGTTCAAGGACAGTGGAGCTGCAGGTATCTACTCAAATGTTAGTTTTTTTGCAAGGCATTCATCTCCTCTGTCTCTTTTCTTATTCATTCCTCCCTCCCTATTTAGCTTTTGCTATTTTATCCCTCAAATTAGTGACATGATGCTTCCTGTCTCTGCTTGACAAGCCAGCACGAAAGCTGAGAATATGTAGATGTGGTGTATGGTGTTATTATCACCTTTAGATAAACCTGGTAATATCTCATGTCAGAATTTATATCCCTTTAAAACCAATCTCTTTTCACAGTACCTCTTAGCAATTGCTGTCTGTAGAATTTTTGTCAAAAAGGTAAGCAAAGATATATATATATAAATACACACACATATATATATATTTCTGTCTGTCTATGAATTGTATATGTGCACATAAATACAAGTTATTTATCAGGACTTTCTTTCTTGTAAGTTCATTTGTCTAATGGCAATTCATTATATAATAAATTTCCTCTACTATTTATATTATTCTTTGTGACTTTCCCAATAAAAAAATCGTTCCTTTTTAAATCTTTCTTTAAAGTAGTACCAGGAAAAGTCAATGCCACCATCACCTTCCTCACTAATGGCATACAAGGGATTTTAGAAACAATGCTTTCTTCTGCAGGAAACTTTGGACATCCCTTTAGGCTGGCAAGACTTGGTGGTCTCTTTCTGGAGTAGAACTCTGCAGTTTATCCTGACCCACCCTGTTACCCCACATCTCCCTTCATCCCCACAATATTTAGATACAGACTTGTATGTTTGGACATACCCTGATTTATTTATGGATATAAATTGTTAAGAAATCACATGGATTATGATGTTCTGTTCTATTCTAAACACTCCCTACACAGCTGTGGCACAGCAGAGCCTTGACTTTAGATGGCACTGCTGTAATAGAAACTTTTGTTCCCAACTGATCTTTGTTCTTCCCTTTGTCTTCTGTCTCAGTGCAATCTCCTCTGTTTACAGTGAGGAGCTTATGAAACAAGACTTGACTTTTCTACCTTGGGGACAACAAGGTGCTATTGAATGGAAAGCAGATTTTCACAGGGAATTTGTTTTACCTTATTTTGGGTCAAGGAGAAAAAACTCCCAAACAACTCTTTCCCCTCAGCCCTGAGGACCTCATCCAGCAAGTTATGGAGAGAGACCAGCTCTAAGGACCTGCAGAGGAATTAACTGGGGAATTGTAAAGGTCAAGGTAAAAGAAGAGATGGGGTTGGAGATAACGAGAGGAAGGACACTGTGTGGCTTTGCAGGAGCCCTTCCCTTCAGGCCAGCCTGACATTCACTGCAATTTCAGTGACTGAGTGCTGTGTGTGGGTAAAGCAGCACTGGATCGAGCCATTGCCTGTGCATCCCAACCAGCCCTTGGGCAGAAGTTCCAAAAGACACCTGTGAAGTTCAGAGGTTTCCTCCTCACTTCTTTGCATGACTGCTGCTCAGAAATGCACTGAGCAGACACAGTGTTCCAGCCCTACATTGGATGGATGGATGGATGGACGGATGGATGGATGGATGGATGGATGGATGGACGGACGGACGGACGGACGGACGGACGGACGGACGGACGGACGGAAGGACGGACGGACGGACGGATGGATGGATGGATGGATGGATGGATGGATGGATGGATGGATGGATGGATGGATGAGTTTTGTGCCAGTTCTGATTCATGTACCTTACTGAAATTCCAAGCTGCCTTTAAAGCTGTTTTGTCTCCCAGAGATTGTTGTCTGTGTGTTTCCACTTGCTGTGACCACCCTGCATCACAGGGAAGGAATATTTGAGCAACCTCATCTGTGTGTGACTGGTGCTGCATTATTCCATATACACAGCCATAAAGATTTGTGTGGGGATGGCATTTATGCTCCCGAAATTCACGTGCTTCCAATGTGTACATTACATCCTCCTGAATTGCCAGGGCTCCTGTTCCAGTTGATAAAGAGCCAGTTAAAATATTGAGTGGAGTTGAGTTTGACTTAGTTTACCAAAAAGTGTGTCAGTGTTAGGGTAAGGGGTGATGTCACTCTGTTAAATCTGATTTACTGTCTGACTCCTGAAGTGGAGATTCCAGCATTGCAGACCACTGCATTTAATCAGTCACATCTTTCATAATGAATTCATCCTGAGGCTTGATTTAGAAGGCAATGAAGACATGAATTCACCTGGAAAAGCCAGATGAATTTTCCTGATACCTGGCTAAACCCTCACAAGAGGGCTCCTCTTCCCCTTATTGCTGGAAGGCCAAGAAGCTCTGCTCCTGCTGTGCAGTCCCTGGAGGAGAAAGAAATCCTTTCAGTGCACTGAGAAAAACCATCTTTCTTCAATTTAGCCAACACTTTATGGCCTAACTGTCTTTTTTCTTCATCCCCCAGACACAGCAGCTGGTAGAGGAATGCCTAAATTGCCACTAGACTCTGAAGTGTGTTTTTGTCTGTAGTACAGGGACAGGGAATGCTGCAGGCACCAGTTTCACTCACTTATAAAGGATCTCTATTGAGAACTACACATTTTCCCTTGATATTTTTACCTAAATAATGGTCTTGAGGGAAGGCACAACAGATAATATTCTGCTCTGTTCCTCTCATGGCTGAAGTGATGCTCCATAGACTTACAAGAAATAGGATAATATGAATTTTAGAAAACAGCCAGAGTGCATGAAAGAACTGTGAAAATAGGTGCATTAGGAGTTGTGAGGTACTCAGGAAAGAAAAGCAGCCACAGAAAGCCCCAAAGAAAGGAGGAGGAGGCTAAATTAGAATTGTGGTGCAATCTTTGTTTACTTGAGGAACCCAAATGCCTGACTGTAAGAAAATTGGAGTTACTAGTTATAAAACCCTTACTTTTGTTTTAATTGTCCAAGGGAAATTCTTTTGTGCTAATAGATCGTTTTCATTCAGGGCTTCTGCAATAATTCACATAAGTTTTAAGTACTAAAAAGTGATGATGTGAACGAGACAATCAGAAATATTAATGGGGTCTGGAGATGGACATGCAAAAAGAGGAAGGAAAGATGCAAAGGCTGGCAGGAAAGACCCAATGGGACACTGGGGAAGCAAAGAAAGTGTATGGAAATCTGCAGAAAGTGTAGAAAAGAAATTTGAAGCATTTGGTTTGAGATGAAGAGTGAGTAGCAATCACTTTTTAAAGAAACTGTCTGTAGCTGATAATTTTCCTGGGGAAATGCTACTTCTCTGAGCCACCCCAGAGACTCTCCCCCTCCTTTCAGTCCACACTGAATTCCATCATCATCGACATCTCCCTCTCCTCCCCATGGAATTTCTCTTTTAGGATTCCTTCCCACTCCATCTCTCCCCAGCAGTTTGAAACACTTGGCCTTTAAAACTTAGCTCCCTCCAGACTTTGGGGGGAATTTTTATAGCTGTAGGAATGGGACTCTCACACACTGCACATCTCTGCAGTGACATTCTTAGACAGACCCTCTCCAGGAGCTTGGCCAGACACGCTTGCAGGGGTAATTAGCTGATAGCCAGGCTGGGTAGCTCAGGTGCTCATAAACTCTGTGCTGACACAGTTCTGCCTCTTCCAGTCTGGAGTTAATTGGCCAGACCTTTCTCAGTGTCCTTTGGATCCTCAAGGCTCAGACATCTTTGCAAATCTCTTTGCAATTAAAATGACTGCATGCTAAAGACCTTTTCTTATCCCCCCCCCTTTTTTTTTCTTTGGTAGAAAACCTCAGAGTGAGAAGTACCAGACTGGAGTTAAAGCAGTGGTAGTTTTTGCTGTGGCCTCTCTCATGTTAGTGAGAACTGGACATTTCAGAAGAAAGTTAAAGAATCATAGATACAAATTTCCTTTTAGTATCTAAACCAGGAGCTGGCCTGGTGTAGGCTCTTGATTCACAGGCATTAATGATGATGGTTTTCACTCATTAATTGAAGAACTCCTGAAGTACCCCCCAGAGTGCTGCTAAGACTGTAGAAAAGCTGATATTTATTGTTTGTAAATCAATGTAGAGGAATTTGTGATCTCAACTGACACTCTAGCACTCTTCCTCCTGACTGACGAGTGCTGCTTTATGATTCTCCACACAAATACTCTGAATTTCTCAGTTTTAGCAAATTCTCAGTGAGATCCCTTTTTCCACCATGGACTTTTGCAGGCTGCTCTTGAGCAGTGTTAGATGAAGATCCTGACTCAAGAAAGTCTTATGGAAGGAAATCAGGTTTTGAGGCAAATTCGTGCCTTGCTTGTGGATTCATACAACATCCTAATTTACCTGAAATCCACATTTGGGAAAGCATCAGCTTGGCTCCCAGCAGCACTGATGAGGTGCAAGCTGCCTTTTAAACCTCTCTTGACAAGTGGAGGAGAGCATATTTCTCAGGTCCAAACCCCATTTCTCTGAAATCACTGACATGAAAGCTCTGTGATAATTGGAATGATGGCTAAACCCCATTTTGCCATGAAAATGTCACTCATTACGCTCTACCAACTTCAATTTTGTGCTTTGTTCTCAGAAGCACGATGTGCCAGGGTGCATCTCTGCTGTGAAGAGCAAACAGTGCCATTACCTCCTGGCTGACAATGAGAAGAAAATGAATAGAAGCTGAAATATGAAGTGCCATTATAGGAAATTGGTTGGTTATTAGACTGTATTTGCTAGTGCAGTTACAGAGCTCAGTTCTGTACAAAAACAAAACCCACAAAGCCCAGAAACACAGCTCGTGGCTCAGTTTTCAGATTCCTGCTGGCAGCCCTTGGTAGCCCTGTCATTGTCAGCCAAGTCCCCGTGGACCTCCAGCCTTGGACTTCCTTGGCAATAACTTGGCTGATCCGCAAGCAGTGTGGGTTGACTTTGATTTATGTGACTCTGGTTCAGTTCTTAACTTTGTAAAATAAACATTTTTTTTTCTGCAAAGCTGAAAAGAAGCTCCCTCTTTTGATCAGAAGTTTTTTGGGATGAAGAGCATTTCTCACTGTGTACTTAGTGCCACAGGCATTGATCTCAGATGGCGACTTGCTTTAATACAGTAATTAATGAAACAGTAATGATATTTCCTTTGTGCTAAGATCTGTGAGCAGGTTTCCGTGGCAACAGTCCATGCACAAGCTTCTTGCCTGTAGCAAATGTGAAATTATTTGAATCATTCACATTCTTTTAAAGAAAGAGGGCTGCTGTGACTCAAATTAACTCAGATTTACTGCAAGATGAAAGTACACACAGGGGCAGCTACCTCAGGTCAGCTGATGCACAGAAACCTTTTACCCTGCATTAACTCACTGGTGTGTTTGAACCTGCCATGCTACCATAGGAGCTTTTATCTCAGAATCATAAAATAGTTTTGGTTGGAAGAAACTTTCAAGGTCATCTAATCCAGCACCCAAATATAGGAAATATATGTATTCTCCCTAACTTTACTTTTCTCTTTCCAGCCATTTTCTGCCAACAAAATCCATGCCCATTTTATACTAGGATAGCATCAGATCTTCCTCTTTACAGTCCTGAGAGGAAAGGAGAACATATTCTGGCTTGAATTCTTCCACAGCCTTTATCTCCCATAACCATCCTCAAGTGCTGACCACCAGTGCTGGACATTAGGGATTGTCTGGTTGTGATGGGTCCAGCTCATGGTGGCTTTGAGGGAGACAGAGAGCAACACAAGAGCCAAGGATAAATGTGAGCAATGCACCCTCACCCTCCAAACATGGTGCTGGTCAAGGTCTGGCTCGAGCCAAGTGTGGGAGCAACTCAATTCTGTAGTCAGTGTGCATGTATCCCTGTAAATCAGTTATTTTCCCCCATAAATAGTGGACATCTCAGAGCTCTGTGGGCTCTCCTGCACATCAGCAGGGTGCACATTGTGACCTTCCCCTGAGCAGGGACTCCTCTCATGGTTACTCCTCGAGACTGGAGAATCCTCGTTGTGTGAGATCCTCAGTAAGTGAGCTCGAAATAAAAGCACTGAAACTTTGAATTCTTAGCTAAGTGAATTGAAGGACTGATTATGCACATAAAATCCTTCAGGCATAAACCACTGACCCTGTTTAGAACATAAGGGAGTCCTCTCTGAACCTCATGACCCAATGGGAGGGTGTCCCTGACAGTTTTGCCTGACCTTGTCCTCTGTGTAGTAATAAATCAAGAATACTTTGCCACCCAATCTTGTTAAAACACTGTCCCGTTTACTATCGAACTCTGATAAATCTCTGGTTTATAAAAATTAATATATTGCTACTCAAGTGTGTCACAATGTCCATGACAAGGACACAAGACCCTGAGCAGCATAATCCTTTTGGTTGCTGATCCCCATATTTCTCTTCTGCCAAAAGAGAAGTTCCTTACAAGCATATGGTGAGGCAGTTCCAAAAGGGAAAGTTTGGAATGGAGAGAAGTATTCTAAACTAAGCTTTTTATAATTTATTCACTGTATTAGTAAATACTTGAATAGTCAGAGTTAAAGAAGCAAAAGCTTTCTTGAGCAAAGGAAAAGTATTAATTATCATGCAGATCTTTTAGGTTTGTTTTTTCTAATGCAGGAGGAACTGCTCCAACAGATCAAGAGACAGACAATATCAATAATCACTTGTCTTCCCTTCTATGGAAGCTGTGCTTTTTTAAAGCCTTTTTATAAAAGGCTTTGCCACCAATTTTTAAGGAAAAAGACTAGAGCAAATATTTTATTCCAATGATATTTTTCTTGTGTTCATCTGGCATCACAGCCTAGAGGTCTTTCTTTATTTTTAAGGCCTGTATGGACTTGATTCTTTGGGCAAATCCATACTGCAAGGATGTGAAACATTTTGAAGTGGAATATCAACAAAATTCATAATTTGGACTTGGTCTGAGATAGAATATTAGGCTTGGATAATCTAATATTATCTGTTGGTATCTAAAATAATAACACTGGTTTAACACCTTGGTAACTTGGTAGAAGAAGATAAGGACATCTTCAGCTAAGTATTGAGTTCAAAGACAGATTTAGTAGAGATCAGAGAGGGACTTTTGAGACTATCAGTTGATTTCTCCTCTGTGAACTGTGGATGTCTTTTTTACATCACTTTTGCCCCAATGTTTGAGTTCTGATCACTCCTAGGGACGAGGCACTGGCATAGAAGGACAAGGGAGCCAAACTGTTGGACTCCTTCTTCTCCTATGCATTCTGGAAATGTGACCTATTAAATCTAGGCCTGGAGAACCCCTAAAAAGCCCCAGAAAGCTGAGTTACTAAAAAGCTCCAACATTCTTTGTTTTTCCAGTCTAAAAATACTTTTATATAAAAGACTTCAAACTGTTTCTTGTGCTAAACATACAAATGGAAATCTCACTGCGCTGCACACATTATATCACTAAAATAAATATTGTTGTCTTTAATATTTAAAGAGATTTTTGAAACAGCCACAGAGGATGAAAAATACAAGCCAGCAAAAGCATTCCGTGTCTCGGTGCCCGACAGAGGCGTATTTCAATTCTCCTGCTTTAATTTCTTTAGCTCTCAAGGAATTCCAAGGTCCCTGAAATGGCATGCTGGGCAGGGAAACAGAGCTGTTGTCCCCAGGGTTCCTCTGGCTCTTTATTATTCACCATCACAGGAATTTTTCTTCAGTGTAGGCTGAGGACCTGCATCGTGTACAGCTCAGAGCTGTTGAGTAGCAAATACACAATGCCCAGTGTATCCCAAACAGCATCAGGCACTGGTACTTAAGGCAGGGCAGGGCACATGGGACTTCCTTAATTCACTCTGTGCTACCAGCACCGAGTTCAGCAGCTGTGGAAGTTGATAGGAACTTGTTAGGGGTTTGTTGGCTGTTTTGGGATGAGGAGAATCAGTATGAGCACAAACTCATCCCTCACAGACTGATTCCAGATGAGGTTCCTTGCCTTAACCCTGTCCCAGAGCTGTGTGTCTGAGCCTACCAGGCTCCTCCATTACACTCAGGACAAAGTCAGGGTGCTATAAACACCAAATCTGTGTTCCAAAAATCCATCTCCTCAGGTGGATTCCCTGGGACACTCAGATTTTCTGAGTGTCGAATTTTACAGGTGCACGATGAGTTTAGAAAGCTGTGGGGGAAGAGCACAGGCTAATTCTCAAGCTATGGATGTCAGGCCAAATCCAGTGATACCAAGTGGTTTGGTCACAGTTACTGGGATGAGAAGTGTGAGCAAAAAAGCAGTCACTTGTTCTCTGTTGGATGCTTTTAATTCCTATAATCACAGTAATTCCTTTGCCTGCAGTAAAGGGAGGGAGAAATTACCTAATGTTGATTCTGGAGAGGGACTTATTGCAAGGGCATGCAGGGATAGGACAAGGGGGAATGGCTTTAAGCTGGAAGAGGGTAGATTTAGATTGGATATTATTAAGAAATTCTTCCCTGTGAGGGTGGTGAGGCCCTGGCAGAGGTTGTCCTGAGAATCTGTGGCTGCCCCATCCCTGGAAGCGTCCAAGGCCAGGTTGGATGGGGCTTGGAACAACCTGGGATAGTGGAAGGTGTCTCTGCCCATGTCAAGGGCTTGGAACAACATGATCTTGAAGATCCCTTCCAGCCCAAACCATTCTATGATTCCCAATAGATGAACTATAACAGCTTCTGCCATCAGAAAAAAATGTGTTATAGTGGAGACTCATAAAGTTAGGAATACTCACATGGCTCAAGTTCATGGATACATCCACATCTCTACATGTGCCTGGACATTTTTGAATTCTTCATTTCAGGATTAATATTCTGAGGTCTGACTTTTCTCCTGCAGGCATCCCAATGTAACACTGGAGTCGTGCTGTGATCAGTCAGATCCTTTCTGTGCCCTGCACGTGCAATCAAACCTCACTCAGGTGTCATATCCAGTGGACTTAGGGCTTCAGCTCAATGTCCATTGAAAGCAGAATGCAGATGCCTTTCCTTCACCAGTTTATTCCCCAATTTTTGCATTTAATTGTAATTATGTATATTCCCTACATCTGGCATCATAGTCCTTCCTAAGGGTAATTTTGTACTTCCCTCCCCAGTTCAACTGGAAATGTTCCACTCTGTAGAGCAGAGGAAGGATTGTCAACAAAGGCTCATTTGGGGACTGTTCTCCTTTATTTTCCATGGACTTTCACAAAATCTTATCTTACAGTCAGAGAAAAGAGGGTTGAAAGGCTCCTGGCAAGATTATCTACTCCACCACCCTGCCCTAGGGCAGGGTAGACTCTTTATG
Source organism: Notiomystis cincta (assembly GCA_013398075.1). Lineage (NCBI taxonomy): Eukaryota > Metazoa > Chordata > Aves > Passeriformes > Notiomystidae > Notiomystis > Notiomystis cincta. Next base: position 49,256 of record VZRX01017918.1, on the reverse strand, counting down.
GACTGGTTAACCACCCTTTTGTATAAATTATTCATAGACTTTAATCACATGGACTCAAGAGTGCCAAGCACACTCTCCCTGAGTCATTCCACTGACTTTCCCTGGGAAACTCCTCTTCCTTCTCAACCCCTTGTAGATGCTCCAGGCTGCAGGAGCACTCAGAAATCACACATACCCAGAACCTTCCTCTGAGCACAGCTGGACAGTGACTGATGCCCTCACCACTGACCTGTCTTGCTGCCCAAAACAGGGTTGAAGCCCTTTGGGATCAGTCTCTGTCTTGTGTCCGTGGGAATTGGGCAGGATGATGAGCTACTCCAGGCTGCAGCAGCACCAGGGACTGGTTTAGCAGAATAGATAATTAACTTTGAGTGATTAACAGTGGCTCTGCTGCTGTTTATTGCTAGTATAGGTCCAGCTTTGGAATTCTCATCTTCACTGCATGCTGAGCAGCCTCACCCTGGTCCTCACATCATCATGCTTTAAGCAGTGCTGAGCTCAGCCATATTAAATCAGATACTCAGATTTGATGGCTTCTTAACTAATTTATATTGAAACAATGTTAGTTTTCGTTATAGTTCTGGACATATTCATCTGACTTTTGCTGAGGAAAAAAGGTGTTCACTACTTGAAAGGAAATTCAAGCAGTTATTTTTTAACCACAGAAAATGTGGTTAGAAAAGTTGCTGTTTATTGAGATAATTGTGGCTGCCCTGTGCAGTGATAGAACACAAAGTCTGACCTGATTACCCTGCAAAGGAGTATTTTCTACTGATGATGTGACAGGTGACCTGGGCTTTTAAGGATTGGGGATGTCCAGACTGTCTCTCTTGGACTGTTGCAGCAGCAGCAAAGCCCTGGCATGCAGGGTGCTCACTGAAGCATTTCTCAGTGCTTGCTGCATCACTATTTATGCCTTACTATTTATACAGCAGGCATGGCCCTGTCTCCTTGCCATTCTTCAATCCTGCTGCCACAAAATAATGCCACAGAGGGGCTCAACTGGGTATTAAAAACCTGCTTCCCAGTTTTTCTTTCCCAGCCTTCACCTTTTGTGTTAAGGGGGCCTCTCTGCTCTCAGTGAAAGGCAATTAAACCTCCTCAGCCATCTCCTTACCGGCCTCTTGGTGGTACTCTTAACTCAGCATATTCACCAGCTGCTCTTTAAAGGCATCAATCTCCACCCTGCTCCAGGAGAACGAACGTTTTTAAGTAGATACTAAATATATACAAACTTTATGGACACAAAGCAAGAATTTTTAAAGGATTTTCCAGGGATACAGAAGCTCAGCTCACTGATCCACACTGACCTACTTCAGGGCCTCACCTGTTATGCAAAGCCCAGTGCTGAGATCTGTCAGATATCCCTGGAGCAGAGGTGTTTGGATCCAGTGCTTACACTGGGGGATGAAGGCAAAATGAAAAGAGAAGTTGTCATTTGTATCCTTTGCAGTTTATTTAGTGCCAGGCAAAAGAAAAAGGGTCCCACTGCTGTCAGACAAGGGCTCCAGTGAATATTGAGGCAGGTTTAATTCAGTGTCTGTGTTCCAGTGGAGACCCAAACAGCCAAGGAACAGCCCCACAGAGAGAAACACTCTGTGGAGCCTGAGGAATTCAAGGTGCATGAGCTGTCCTGAAAAGAGTGTCAAAACAGGGTTAAAACCTATCTTCATATTTAGAAAATCCTCAAAAAGCATCTAGATTAGGGTGAAACTAAGGATACTTTCAGCTGGTGGTTAGAGTCTCAATCTCAGCCTGGGATCTAAAGTTAGAATCACAGAATTATTGGGAGTGGAAAAGACCCCTGAGACACTTGAGTCCAACCATGAGCCCAGCACTGCCAAGCCACCACCAAACCCTGTCCCTAAGTGCCACATCTGCATCTCTTTTAAACACCTCCAGGGGTGGTGACTCCACCCCTGCTCTGTGCAGCCTGTTCCAATACTTGACAACAATTTAGATGCAGAGATCTTTCCTAATATCTAATCCTTCCTTGGCTTTATACAATTGCCCCAAGCTTGGCTCTTGATCACCAAGAAATTATTGGCAGATAAAACTGACCTCAAAGGTTAGTTCATTTGATCAGAATAAGTATAATTATGCATTGAAAGTTACTTAGAATGAGAATTTTCCCTCTGTAGACCAGCCATATCCTGCAAATAATTTATTTTGGTTTTTTTGTCAATGGCTTTAGAGCCAATTCATGCCATGGATCTGCATTCTCTTTGCTGGCTGCCTTGGATGCTCAGACTACACACAGATTCTGCTGTGCACTGGGTTGAATGAAGGCTTTTTGAAATAGAAAATAGTTACTAAGGGGATAACACATAAACAATGCATCCAGATATATTTGCTAAATACATATCATGTACTGAAGATATTTACTGCAGCTGCATTTAAGGCACAGGGAAGAAGAATGAAAAGAAAGACAAGGTGGAGGCAAGGGAGAGAGGAATAAAGTCAAAAATTACTATAATGAGATAAAGTCTTCACAATTACAGAATTAGAAGCAAAGAACACTACAAATATACTGCAATTATGTCCAACCCCTTCTCTATTCCCACTCTCCTCATCAAGCAGAGGTTTAAATGAAGACAAGTGGTTTTTAGATCCTTTGCCATTCTCTGAGACCACTAAAATAGAAAATGTCCAACACCTGCTGCAAGTATATTAATAATCAGATAAAAAACTAATGCATACCAATCCTCAGAGGTAACTCTTCCCTTCAGCCATTAGCAATTAATAAGGAAAAAAATGCTGCAGGAAGGAAACAGGTCCAAAATATCTGCCCTAGGAGGCCCCCTTAGGGGTCAAAATTGCTGGCAGGGTAATTATTAGGACAGGAAGGGTAATCATTAGGATATAGGGATATTTCCTGGCTCCTCAGTGGAGCTTGGAGTGCTGTGTGTGAAAACACTGCCCCTGGCACTGGTAGAGTGACCAGGCGTGCAAAGGGGCTGCAGAGGGGCTGCAAAGACCCTTTCTTTGTGCATTGAAGGATAGGCCACTTTAGTGGCCCAAATATCACTGAAGGGAGCCAGGAGACCTGGTTCTTGTCCTCATTTTGTCACAGCTGGGTCAGGTTGCTCAGTCGTCACCTCCATGTCTGTGCCTCAGTTTCTTTTGCTGTAAGTGCCTGGACAAAGAGATCATTTTCTGTAAATGTCTTGAGTAAGAGATTAAAACTGCTCTCTCTGAGGCTTTGCCTCTGTCATAATCTAAAAGAAGAAAATCAATATTTTTGCTGGTCTTCTGCTGATTCTTTATTTCTCCAGCCCATCTGAGCTCACTCTTCAGGTCTGCAATGTTTTAGCTTGATGCCAGCCCAGAGAGGAGCTGTGCTGATTCCAGGGAGGATCAGGCACTGTCCCCCAGGCCTGTGGTGCCTCCTTGGGCTCAGCAGGACACAGCAGATTCCCAAACACCACCTCCTCTCTCAGGATCCTCTCTTCTTTCTCCCACACTCTTGCTGGCTCCAGGCATTTCACCTTGGAGAGAGAAGGAACCACGGTGAAGGCAGGAACAAATCCACCGGGATCAGTCCAATATTCCCCAAGGACCTTTCCTTACCTGCTCCTGCAGTCGGCCTCTGCTGCCTCGACACCTCAGACTGTCGAGATTGGAGCAATGGCAGCAAGAGAAGGCTCCAGGGAGGCCTTGGAGCACTTTCCAGTTCCTAAAGAGATTCCAAGGGAGCTGGAGAGGGACTTTGGACAAGGGCCTGGAGTGACAGGACAAGGGGGAATGGCTTCAAACTGACAGAGGGTAGTTTTAGATTGGATATTAGGGAGAAATTCTTTAGGGTGGTGGTGAGGGGAGGTGAGGGTGGTGAGGAACTGGCACAGGTTTCCCAGAGAAGTTGTGGATGCCTCATCCTTGGAAATGTTTAAGGCCAGGTTGGAAGGAGCTTGGAGCAAGCTGGGATAGGGGAAGGTGTCCCTGTCCATGGCAGGGGGGTGGGATGAGATGGTCTTGAAGGTCCCCTCCAACCCAAACCATTCTCTGATTCTGTAATCCCACTGGAGAAAAGGGATAATTTTTACTCCATTTTTGTCTGAGACAAAGCTCTTACTACCCAGTGCTTGTCATTCCCTTCTACATCTCTGAAGCATAGAAACAGTTTTGAGAGGAGTTTAAAAGTACAGCTTAACACTTTTGGCTTTTTCCTTGCAACTCTGGGGCCTCACTGGGAGTGAGAAAGGGCCTTTTGCAGAACTGGGCTCTGAGCAATATGGGACAGGATTGTCGTGGGATGATCTTGTATTCCCCATCGCCTGCTGGAAGGTTTTTTTGTGCCTNCGGGACCTGCTTGCTTGGCTGGCAGGAGAGAGGAGAGAGACTCCCTTCCAGGTTGTTTCCTCCTCGACTTGTGTCCAAACCGGCACATGGGTGAAATCCAGTGACTTTGTGCACAGCCAGCCAAACAGTTCCAGAAATGAAAAGTTAATCACACTTTTTTCTTGCTGTCTCCCTCTTCTCCTCTTTCTGCTGAAACCTTGGAGCTGAAGGAAATGGGTGCTATTTAGTGCTGCAAGTGATTTACAGTGACACAAAGGAAGGGAACTGTCCATTAAGGGTTACAATTGCTGGAATAACAGAATAACAAAATATTACCTTGCTCAGGTACCTGCTATTTCTCACTTTGTGGCAGAGGTGATGTGGATGTCTTGCTGCAGACTCCATCAGTCAGCCTTTCTTCTCCATGGGCTGCAGAGTTTTGGCACAGGGGAGCCAAAAACTGGCTTGGGATGCTGCTGAGAGCTGCCACGTTGCATTTGGGCAAAATTAATGGGTGTGAAGGGTTTCTTTAACCAGTGGGTGCTGCTTTGCTGTCTGCAAGTGGGGGTGAACTGCCTGCATTCAGTTCTTGGCTGCCCTACAAAAAACTTCACCCAAACTGGTAAAGGCAAGTGCCTCAGTTTCTCTTCTCTACCACAGAAGTGTCTCTGATAAAAATCCCAAGTCAGTAGTTCCCCCCCACTTTGCTTTGGAAATGCTTTCAGAGCATGAGCTGTGCCTGTATCATCACTGGACTCCCTGTGGTTAAGGAATATTTTGTTTCTTTGCTCTGTACTAAATTTTGATTGCAATAGTAGGAATTTCACATGGAGCCCCATTCTGAGAAAAACATCTGTGATTGAACTCACCCTGGCTGGAAAGGTGATCTGGGAAGGTTCTGTCTGCACAGGACACTCTTCAAGTACTGGCCATTGGATGGATAAAAATTTCCTGAAGGTAGGTGCAGCTCTGCCAGCAAGGTAGGGCACTTAAGCATTGCAACTCTATTTTATTTCATTGTTCCTGTTGCTCCATTTTTCATTTGAGCTTGGCTTTCTATAAGTTTCTGACTTGAGAGCTTTCTCTTGTGTGGGCTCTCTGATATACAGCAAGAGTTGGGCTCACACTTTATGTTTTCCTACAATACAGGAATTAATAAGGAATTTTTTCCTCCTCCTTATTTTCATGAATCATAAGACAATATCTTTGAACTCCCCATCCCTGCATCAAACTTGATTTAAATTTACCACCAGGTTAAAAATATACCACCAGGTTAAATGTATGCACAGATGTGAAGGGTTCTTGTGTTCACATCTTGATGCATGTAAAGGGAAAGAAATCCTCCTTTTTCCTCCAGATTACAGAGGAGGGAGGAAGGGGAAATGCCCTTTTCATGGAAATTTGGTATCCAGCAGGGTCAGAGTTCTCTTCCTAGGAATGTTCAGAAGACACTGAGAAGAGTGCATGGTATTTGTTTTTTAGGTCAGTTTTACATCCCCAACAGTGCAAACAGCTGTATTAAATTAAACTAATTACATTTTTGATTGCTGGATTAATAAGATATATTTCCAAATTTTAAAGAAGAGATATTTAGACTAATCTGATAAGGCACCACTAAGGTTGTTGGTGGAGAAATACCTGGTGATATAACTACTGACCAAGGGTATGGTTTCTGTTGCTTTTACAGTAGCAAACTTCACACAGTAATTTGTTTTCTGATCAAGTTGTCTCAATTTGTCTCAATGAGCTCCCAGGGACTGGGAGGTTTGTTGGGTTGGATAAGGAAAACCAGTTTATTTGTTTTATTTTTCTAGTAGTACCATTTCTGAGTGAACATTTCACTGCCAGAGCTGATGGGAAAAGCCAAATAAAGAATCATGGAATATCTTGAGATTAAAGGGATGCACAAAGATCATTGAGGCCCCCATGATCACAGTCTATGACAGGCTGGGTGTTCCCTCTACATCCATATCTGCTTGTGAAACAGGTCCACCAAAACACCTGGAATTTTAAGATCAGACTCATTCCCTGGTAAAGTTGAATCTTAATTTGTTGGGTTTTGTACTCCAAGTCCAACAGTGGTTTGGGGATGAATGTAAACATTTGGAGCTCCTGGTTAATCTCCAGCCCTTCTTGTTTTCATGCTTCTTTTACATTTGCACAAATGTATTTCTGCAGGTACTTTTATCCACATTTTCACAATTAAAAATTCCTCTTCCAAAGTCCATCAAATCAAAATAAATTGGGCTCTAGGAGCAGACCCTTGTAATACTGATAGGGGTGGAATTGACTGAAATTTGCATTGTTCTAGACTTGTCTCTTGTTTCAAGGGTTTCCTTTCCTTAAAAAAATAAAGATTTCAAAAACTTTATTCTATGGCAAGATTTTTTTTTCACAGATTCTTTACAGAAAAAAATCATAGATTTTTTTTATAATATGCTATCAAACCCTTTTATTATTTTTTTTCCTAGGTGCACTGTAAGGAAGAGTATTTTTGTGCATTGCAAGCTGTATTTCAATTCCTATTGAAAGTATTTATCAATAATATCAACTGAATTATCCTTGAATTATTGGTACACACTCATGTGTGCTTGCACACACTGTAGACAATCATAACACACTGTGGATGTGTGTGAACAGGCATTAAATAAGCTCAGCAACACTTAAAGTTTGCATTTTGTGACCTTGGTTGTGATCTGCTCTTTGAAAGAAAAAAGAAAAATGTTCTTATCCATGAAAACATTATTTTAAAAAATGAAAATAAATTAAAAAATCAGTAGCTTAAAATAATAAAATAAAATAAAATATGAAACAGAACAGACTAAAACATTCAACACCCCTGTTTAGTGATCAGCAGAGAAATCTTAGTGATGATAAATCTTCCTTTGATGTTTGGTCTACTGCACTCAGTGTACACACACACATAACTATTACCATCTAATTAAAATCCATTAAATCAATTAAATCATCTTCTCTGGTATTTTCCATTCAGGGAAGGAAACCAGTTAATCTGCCCTGTTAACTGTTGAGAATACTGATTTTTGTGTGCAGGGAAGACTTTCCCTTATTGGAAAGATGCAAAGATCACCACGTTTCTGGGCACACTGGCTCCTGTATCCCATTAACTCCCCTGTGGTGTCTCCAGAGGAAGAGGGTGAGTCCTTGCAAGCTGCTGGGGAGGAATAGATTAGAAGGGCAGTTGTGTCTAAGGTTGGAGCAGCCCTGGCTCAGCTGCTCTGTTGATGATGCCCAGCCCAGCTCCAGCAGAGCTCTTCTCTGGGCAGGGTCCTGCTGTCAGGGACTGAGGCAAACACAACATCCTTGGCTTGCCTGGCACTGCAGGAGGAGCAGCACTGAGTGACTGAATTCAAGTTTCCAAAGTCTGGCCCGGAGTGGGAGCAGTCAAACTTTCTTGTCCCAGGCACATCCCAGTGGCACTGACAGCCCCTTCCCCCTGCAGAGAGCCCCTGAGACCCAAACCCAGGCAATACAAGATCTGTCCCAACAGTTCCTGCTACACTCTGTGGCATTTCTGTCCATCTTGACTTTGACTGTGGTCAGGACTCCTTTTTTCAGCTGGAGGGCTTTCAGATGAGCCACGAAAATTTTGATTTTCCTCAGTGCCCCTGTTGGCACCTGCTGGCTCACGACACAACAAAGGGACCTGAGCCCTGTGACCTGTCCTGCCTCAGCTCTTTCCTTGTGCACTTGCACGATGCCACAGCCATGTCTGAGGGAACCAGGGCAAGAATTTCTCTGCAGGCTTGATGACCAGTGAGGTGGAGAAGTGTCATCAATGGCACAGCAGCTCCTGTCTGCGTGGGCAGTGGGAAGATCATGGCAGGAGGCAATTTGGATTCAATCCAAGTGTCCCACATGCTGTATGACCCTGCAACCCCCAGAAAGAGTGACAACCTTTCTAGACCAAAGGAAAAGAAGATTATAAAGTGGTCCAACTCCAGCATGGAAGATTGAATGCAGCTTGTCCCAGAAATGCATGTCCTGGCAATTTGTTTCTTAGGATGGGTTGGGAGTCCATGAAGATGCTGAACTTTATGTTCATCCCTCATCTTGACTGCTGGAGGGACACTGTTTTAAATGATGAGGGGTGCTGGGAGCTCAGTCCCAGATATTTATATAAAATAACATCCCTGGACTTGCCCCACAGATTTAGCAGTGATGCAGTGACCAGCTCTATTTCTGCCCTTACAGTGTAAAGGATCTCTGTGATCCAGCATAAAGTGAGATAGTGTAAAGTGTGATCCAGTCTAAAGTGTCTCCTCTGCTTAGGCCAGAATATGGAAGAGGAATTCTTCAATTCTTTACTTAAAAAGGCTTATTTGGCACCAGCCAGTTCAGTGATGTTGGACACAGGAGGTCTTTCCAAAAAAAGGTGGTGATTTCTTCACCCAAAGATTGATAAAGATTCTAGAAGGGAATAATCCCTATGGAGACATCCATTTGTCTCACTGACCATGGCAAGGAGCTGAGGTGACTTTTCCAAAAGTCTGTTGCCAGGTGAAGCCTCCCTGGATGGCAGGGTTAGATATGTGCTAAAATAACAATTTTAAAGGCTCGTGGCCCCCAGTTGTTGGGGCCTTGGGTGATGTTAAATGGCATCTTCTAAAGATGAAGTCCAGCTCCTCAGCTCTCTTCTTCAGAGTTCAGATAGTTCTGGTTTGTTCCCTCTGCCTATTTTGATCTTTCTTTTGGGTTAACAAAAGTCTCCCCCTATGAGGAGCCAGGGCAATGTCCCCTCATGGCCACAGAGCAGAGCCAGGGGAGAGGAATAAACCCAGCAAAACCCTTACTCTTGGCAAAACTACAAACCCTGCAAGGACAGGATTAGCTCTGTGTTAAGTAATGCAGGCCTGGGTCCAGCTGTCTCTCATGTGCTGCTTTAGCTCTTTCTGGATATTCTTGGCTTTTAGGTGGCATGCTGGTTATGATAAAGGTTTATGCTCTCAGCAACAAGAAAAACTATGATTTGTTTTTGTGTTGCTTGGGTTTGAGCAACTATCAAGCTGCTCATTATCTTTTGTCCTTGTCTGCTGCTTTTTTTTCAAAAGCTTTCTGCAATCTTCAATGAATCTCTGTTTTTATTGCAGATTTCAGTGATTTCTGTGATAGTTGTGTGTCCTATTTTCCCCTGAACACCACAAAGCCATGAAAAATGGTTCCAATAAGTTGTCCACAAAACACACATGCAAATAAACTGGCCTGGTCTTCAAGTCAGGCAGGGAGAGATTGTATAATTTAAAGGAAACTCTGAAGTTACCCATAAACCCAAATGGATGCAATAACCACCAGCCAAATGTTCATGTGCTGTTTGCACCTGGGAATTGTCACCATGGGCTGGTGGTGGGGTCACATGTAAGAGGGCTGTTGATGTGCTATTTTCTTTTTATGGCTTAAATCAATAAGCTGATTGAGCTGAGCTGGATCGATCCTCCCGAGCTTTATTTACAATTATCCTCTAACAGCTGATACAGTGCTCTAGAAGTGAACATATTACAGCAATCCTTTTCTGAGGCAATATATCTTCAGCTCAGTCTGAAGCCTGCTGGACTCGAGGTGTTTGGAGCAGGGTAGCTGTGCTAAAGCCCTTTGCTAGACTGGGGCTGATCCAAGGATTTGCAAGATGATGAGGGATAGTAACAAAGGCTGAAGTTAGTCAAAGGAGAACAGAGATGAGGTTCCCTCAGTGGATGGAGAAGGAGCCTCCTGCAGGGCAAAGGTGATTTTCTGAGGAATTCAATTTGTTATTGTGTGAATCTCAGGAAAATCTGCTGCACCCAAGTTTGGCCTTTTGTGATCACCCTTCTTAGAAGGCAGCCTCCCCTTAACAAACAACCTCTGCCCTCTTTCCATGGCCACCTGCCCCATTTATCACAGAATCCTAAAGCAGTTTGATTGCAAGGGATCTTTGAGATCATTTAATCCCAAAACCCTGTCATGGGCAGGAACACCTTCCTCTAGACCAGGTTCCTCAAACCTGTCCAACCTGGCCTTCAGCACTTCCAGAGATGGGGATTTGCCCAAACCCACCCATTCCTGCAGTCCTGGGTGGAGATACCAACAGTAGGGGACAAGAACTGCTGCTGAGAGGAGGGGAGCCAGCGAGTGTGAAGCAGCTGTCCCTTCCAAAGGTCCCCACTGCTCTTGGCACCACAGAAGAAGCTGTTCAGGAAGTTTCTGGGAAAGCCTTTGGTGGAAGGTCTGGTGGAAGGTGTCCCTGCCCATGGTAGGGAATTGGAACAAGATGATCTTTGAGGTCCATTCCAACCCAAACCATTTTATGGCTCTTCCCATCACATGTCTCTCTTTTAGAAATTATCTTAGTGCAACATTTATTTATTAAAGTGATAAGGCAGTAATATTCCAAATTACAAAAGATTAGGTTCTTATCTTGGTTCTGTGCATATAAATCAGGGTTTCACCCACAGCTCTCAGTTCCATAACTGTATCCTACTTGAGATGAGACCACTGTCTGAACTCCCTAGATGAGTGAGGAAGATAATTGCCTGAACAATTTAATTAATGTCCACCTACTTTTGAGAAGCCTCAAATTCCTCTGAAGGTTTAAACCAGTTTATTCACCCATGCTGTGAAAGCACAATGACATTGAAATATCAGGTAGCAGAACCAGAGGGTTCCCTCATCACAGAGAATGAAACTTCAGACTAATGGAAATAAGAAACAAACCTCTTTAAGTTTCCAGCTGGAATCGTGTTCCCTTTTCCCAGAGACTTTAAATTCCTTGCCAGGTACAACTTAGAAAACAATGTCAGCCAAGAACAGACTCAGAAGGCCTAACTGTTGTTTTATTTTTTTTTTTCTTGTTTTTCATTAAGTGTGATGTATCTCAGTAAAGGTGAAGCCATTCTTTATTTTTAGAGTGGCAAGAGAGATCAGTCTAAAACACAGTTAAATCAAAAAGAGCCCAACACTCAGTGGAAAAATTCCTGGTAAAGCCCAATCAAATCAACAGATGAGGTGGCTCATGAATGTCTCTTGGCAAGTGTAAGGCAAGTAACAATCACTGAACAAACACTTCATGGCTTTGTATAGGGGAGGACTCAAAGAAAATCTACCTTGGTCATAGTCCTGTTGAATTCAGGCAGGAGAGAAAAGAATCCCACAAAGGAGCAGCTTCCCTTCTGTTACTTGAAACCTGAGAATCCTGCATGAGAAGGTGTCAACTTTATTAAAGTTTACAGGATGTTAATAGAAATTTACAATAACACAGATACATTTAATTCTGTCTTCATCATACAATAGAATACTTGGAACTACAAAATTTGGGCTAGAAAACAGCAACTCCTTTTTTAAAGAGTCAAAGCTTCACAGTTTGTTTTCCATTTTGCATCTGAACAGATGGCAACTTTTGCTGTTATAATTTTTCATCACAAAAGACTGATTGATTCTCTAGTTGTTGGGGCATTTACCTCTTATGGAAAACTTAAGTTCAGATTCCTGCTTTGAATCAAATAAGGCAGGTTTTTTTCTATGCTAACTCTAAACCATCATTTTTTAAAATGCTATTGATTTTTTTTCTGAGCTGGCATCCATCTCTATTTAAATACTGTCCTGAATGTGAAAAATATTTCTTGAGAAATATCTGACTGAATGTTGTCATATGCAGTATGAAATTCCAGTAATGACTTTTTCTGATCAGAGGATTTTGTTCTGATGATCACAGTCCTCAGACCTCTCTGTCTGTTTAATTAAAACAAAATCAAAACCAAAAATCTGCTCAGCTCTATCCCACTTTTCTTTTTCCAATATCCACAAAATTATTGCTTTCAATAAAAATGAATATAAACATGATAATTATCTAGGAGGATTTCTGGACAACAAGTAAGTTCCACTCTTTAAAAGCTTCCAGTCCCTAAACCAAGATCTGAAACTCATTAAACCCAGTAACTGGAACTGAAAGAAACAAAAATGGAAAGATCATAGGCAGCAAAATCTACAAGTGTGTCTTTTTAATTTCACTTGCTGTAACAGTTTCTTCATTGTTATTTGGCTTTTATCCTATGGAATATCTAGTATTTAAGGCCTAAAATTATAGGAATTCTTCCGTATAATATTATTGCAAATATTGTTGTCCTGCTGATGTTTTTCCAATATTCCTTTTCTAGAGCTTCCTCAGTAACTACTGAATTTTCAATTATTATTATATATATGTGCACATATAGTGACATTTTCACAGCTAAATATCAGAAATTTACTTCAGCACTTCCTTCCAAATAGACCAGGAAAATATGGAAATAATTTGCTCTTTCTGTCTGCTGCCTATTTAAGCAATTATGAATTCAATTTCTGGGTTTATTTGCAATCATGAGAACTAGAAATAGGTTTTTTTCCTATTTTTAAAAGAGAATTGAGATTCTTTTATAGCAATTTGGTTCATGGGACCTGGAGTTTTATGAAAGTAATAAAGCCAAAGCCAACAAGGCAAGTCTCTCTACTGAGCTGCTAAAGCTGCAGGAATCTTTTCTTGACTGCATTGGAATTCCTCAATATGTTCAAGATCCAACCTTTCTAAGAGAAGTTGTGTTCTGTCTCCTGATGACTTTTACATAAACTGTCTAAAAATC
>VZRX01017918.1:0-36358 GCA_013398075.1 Notiomystis cincta | reverse complement strand
TGTGTGCAAGTCCTAAACTACAGAAGTCTGAGGCTAATAATTACCTGGGCTTCAAAAGCTTTTCAAATCCTAACAACAGATCCTACTTAAAATTAACAGGCACTGCACAGAAAAGAATAATGAAACAAGTCCAAGCTTACCATTTGGGATAAAGGATAGCTAAAAAGATATAAGGGAGGAAAAAAAATAAAAAAGGTTTTAAATATAGCTTCTGGCAATCTTGGCAAGGTTTTCTGAAGGAGACTGTGAGAGTTGGGTTCGAAATATTGCTAAAGTCTAACAGGGGTAGCTGCTGTAACTCCCTTAATCCACCATGCAAATCCTGGCCCTTATAGATATTTACTGTGGGGCTACTCCAGGACTGACAGCTTCTCAGCATGTGAAGGATTTCACCTACACAAGGGGCTTAAAATCCTTGAATTCCTGATGTCAGTGATGAAACTGGGAGTTACTTTTCCATTATTCTTTGTTTTGATTAAACAGACTCCTCATCATCTCAAACCTCATTTGGAATGGCTTTTCTCCCTTCCAGTGAGCTGTCAGTGGGGGAGCCCTGGGCCAGAGCTGGACCCTGCTGGGGTGCTCAGTATGGAGAGGGCAGAGTGGAGTGGAATAATGTTGTCCATCCACTTGGGCTTGTTTTGTTTCAGCATAGCTGTAAAATACCGTGTGGAATTAAGCAACAGAAATTTATTTTTTTATTTTTATTTTTATTTTTCCCCCTCCCTTTGCTTTCTGGTAACACAAGGAATAAGATACAAACTTTCCTTCTAGAAAATAGCATTTAGACCTTGGATCACGTTTGTAAACCACAGGGGACTGGTCTGACACGTACTGAAATCAGATTTTTCTTTGACTGAGCCCCTCATTGATGTAGAGCTGCTTAGAAGGTGAGTAATGCAGAGTCTGCCCCAGAGCATTTCCAACAGGACCTTGTTTCCTGAGGATCTTTCAGGATACTCTGGAGGAAAGAGTTTTCTTTTTGATATCCCAGTTGTCTGATATTTTCAACACCATGGATAAACTTCCATTTGTTTACTTGTTTATTTCTGGAATCTGTGGATGCCAGAACATGAAATGGGGCAGAGCACATGTGTAGATGGGAACCCAGTGGGGTAAAAAAAAGCCACTTATTTTTGGCAAGTTTATCTAAATGGTTTTTCAAGATATTTTATTGCTTCTGCTGTGTTGTTTCAATAGTTTTCATATGGTTGTACTCAAAAAGAAAGAAAGGAAGGAAAAGCTGGGAGGTTTGCAGGTAAGCTCAGGTGGTTCTGCACTGCTCAAATGGAGAAAGGGAACTTTTCACCCCTGGTTCCTACCCTGGGATGAAATCTCCTTCACTGAGCTGCAGTTTTCCTGTGTCTGGAAAATACCTCAGATAGGATGAAGCATCCTCTTATTCCTCCTGTCCTATTCTCGAGGAAATAATCTATATTTTTGTATTCCAGGAAGAAGGAAGGAAGTTTGGGATGAGCAGAAACTGTAGGGAAAGCAGAGCAGTAGGTCAGGTACCAGGAAGACCTCAAATAGCACCAGAGAATGAAGGGAAAGAGCTGAGTGATTCTGAAGCTCCTCTTTCCACAGTTCTTCCATCCAAAAATGACTTTTTGAGATCTTTTGGGATCACAGCAATTTATCTGCCAGAGATTTGGGTTCAACACAGAATCACAGAATGGTAGAATGTTTGGGGTCAGAAGGGACCTTGAAGGTCACCTCATTCCACCCCCTGCCATGGGCAGGGACACCTTCCACTATCCCAGGGTGCTCCAAACCCCATCCAGTCTGGCCTTGAACCCTTCCAGGGATGGGGCAGCCACAGCAACCTGTGCCAGAGCCTCACCACTGACAGCACTTTGAGGTGCATCCTTTTGGGAATCCCTCTTTTTCTGGGCATCCTGAGATGTGTGTGAAGTCACTCCCTGCCCACCAGACTGCACCTTCCAACCACAAATTTGCTGCCCCCACTAAGAGTAGAACATTTTCTTTTGTGGATAAATGTGAACAATTGCAGGACTGAACTCTCGGCTCGCTTTTAATACAGTCAATAAATCCATCTCTAATGAACTTCCTTTATTCATCTTTACACATATTTCTTATGAAAGAGTAATAATCCCTGCTGTCACTTTCATCTTGCTTTTCTGTGGGTTTAGATCTTGGTCTATGAGGAAGAACCAGGGAACATAATTGATTGTACCATTAAATAGCAATATTAATTTTTTTATTTGCCAGTATTCCTGGAAATGATAAAAATGGTACATCTGCACTAAAAATTCCCTGGAGTTTATCATGTTGTTTGTCTTTTTTTTTGACACAGATAATTGGAGATCTCAGATAATTTCTCAAGCCAATAACTTTACATAGTGAAAGTTAAGGTGTTTCTTGGTGCTAAAGAGTCTTTTTGGTCTCTTTTAAATGCTTTTCTTCCCCCACATTGGTGTTTTCCAAGGTGAAGCCAGAGCTGAAGTTCTTTCCTTGCTCCCTTCTTCTTCATTATTTGAGTTTAGTCTTTGATTTGGGTCTTTCCAGGTCTAGTCCCACATCTGACATCTGCAGTTGTGGTTTGTCCTTCTTGAGGAACTCCTGACTGCATTAAAGGTCTCTTTGATCCTTCTGGGGCCAAGACTTTGCCCTCTCTGCCCCATGCATGATAAAGCATGTGAACCCTTTTATCCATCCACTCTTTCACTGCTATGTATGTGAGCAAGTTCTGAGTTTAAATGAATTTGAAACTAAAAAGTTTCTTCTTTTTCTTTGTACTTTTGGGGTTTTTTAATTCCTTGATTTCTGGAAAAGATTTTCCACTTTTGCTCTTTTACTTCTCCTGTGTCAGATGTCTCTTCTTAGCCTTTCTTCTTCTTTAAGTCTCCCTGTGCAGCCCCATGAAGTGCCATATGCCATGTGCAGAGCCATCAAGTATCATGTATTTAGCATAAAGTGTCATAATTCTCACTTTACTTGCCTGCTAACTTAGTGAATACAGATGGCTAAGTATAAAAAAGTGAACCCTTGCTAGTGCTTCCCAAAGAAAACTGCAAAGTGAATTCAATGTGCATAAACCAGAACAGAATCAAGGCAAGAGACACTTCTAACTCAAGCACTCGTTTTATGGGACTTGAGAAAAATGTAACCACAGGACAGACACTTCTTTGTGAATCTCTTTCAGTGAAGCTTCTACTTTCATAAGAAATATAAGGTTTTAGTTTTGCTTTTATTTTTATTCATGAACATTGCTTGGTCTTGAACATCTTAGCAGTGTAACTGTTGCAAATCTTTTACTCAGGTTTAGGAATATTTTTCTCTGCCTCCAGTAGCACCAGCTGAAGAAGATAATGCCTTCAGCTGCCCCATTCCAGGCTTCTCCATCTCCTCTTTTCTGCCAGATGAGTTGTCTGAATATTTGCAATCCTCTTCTGACAACATGTGCAGTGCAAGAAAAAATCATCTACATGCTTTAAACCAGTCTAGGGTTTTCAAACCAAAAACTTGTGGAGGAACAGCCAAGTCAACTACTCTGTCAAGAGGTTTTTGGGACATGGTGTCCTATTATCTTTGGGACACCACAAAGAAAACAAGAGGCAAAAGTATGAAATACATTCCCACATAATTTTATGGGTCTGTGGTATTCAGACTGAACTCGCCAAGGAATTATGGCTGAATGTGTTCCAATATTGTGCTGAACATCATTGATTAATTCTATTTCTTTCCCATTCACTACTGCAAGCAACTAAAAAAAAAGAGGGTTTGGATTATGATAATCCAGGCTGTAAACCAGGACAAGGTCAGGTGTGGGAATGACACTGCTGTAAACATCTCTTATCAAATCCAGACTCCTACCCTATGCTGTTCTCAGAGCATCAGCAACAATAAAATTGGGCCAGAAAAATCATCTGTAGCTGTGGTAACTCTTTTCTACACTGGCCCTCTGAGAGCCCTTGCTGGGAAGCATGAGGTGTGTTTATCCTCTTCTAAATCTACGGGGAGAAATCTTCCTGATCCCTTCAGGATGTGACCTGCTTTTCCTGCCTCTGATGCTATGTGAGACTTTGGATGTTGAAATAAAGGCTGCCTGTTGGATGCTGGCACAATCAGCTTGAAAGACTGATCAAGCTTATTTGCCTCCTGCTTAGAAACCTACCAAAAAATGCCAAGAATTAAACTCTGGGATTAGGAAAGCTGCCATTTCTAAGATTTGTGGCCCCAGCAATTGACTTCATGCCTTGGTGGGGAGCAGGCTGGAAAAGGATTCACTCATGTGGCTCCTCTAATTGTTTGTCAGGGAAAGGATTGCCACAAATCCCTATGAAAAATGGACAAAATATCACAGTTGATCCAAGCTTTGATTCAATCTGTGCCAAGGAATGCTTTAACACCCTCACTGATTATTGGGTGTTTCTCAGGCACAGGGAGTTGTACAAACACCAGTTTAATTTTTGTGCCACATTTGTGAGACATCTTTTACCTCAATTTTTGGGAGCCCATTTCCAGCAGCAGTGGAGCAGAGAGGTGCAGGATAAGGGAACAGTAGGTTTAGGTGTCAGACACCTGCCACTGGTGTGGTGACAGCCCTGGGCTGGGGTTTAACTGGCTTTCCTGCCCGGCCTTGCCAGCACAAATCCCCCCTGTCAGTTCTTCATGGCAGCACCACAGAATTCCTTTGGACAATGTAGGAGGGCACTGGGTAGGGTTGCCCAGAGGAATTGTGGATGTCCCATCCCTGGAAGAATCCATGGCCATCATGAGGCTCTGAACAACCTGGTCTGGTGGAAGGTGTCCCTGTCCATGGCAGGAGGGATGGAATGAGCTGAACTTTACAGTCCCTTCCAATCCAAACCATTCTAGGATTCTATGTTCACATCTACAACTTCTTCATGTCTTCTTCCTTCTTTTACCCAACTCCTGCTCAAGAATCTCTTAGGCCAGTCCTCCCTGTTACCTTTGATTTAACCAGGGGCTTGTCAGGAAAGGACATTTTGCTGACAGTTCCTCAGAGAAAGCTTTGGCAGGGCTGACAAAGACACCACGGGTTTGTGGGGCTCAGCAAACCACTGAGAAGGTGGGAGGTGGTTGATTGAGGAGTTACTCTGCTCAGATAAACAGCCCTGGGGGAAGCACATCTGAAGTCACAGGGAGCACACAGGAAGGAGCCTGCCCTCCTGCTCAGGATTTGGCTATGGAAAGAGGTTGGTGCAGCTGAATAACACCACGAGTATGGAGCTGGCTGCTATAATTAGCAATTTCTGATACAGGCTTCAACCCACCCTGCATAGCAAGGATGGTGTGTGTCTCTCCATGAGATTACCTCACAAGGAAATAATTTTTGCTTGTGTTTGTTTGGCCCCCTGAGTTTTATTTTATAGCAGAGCCTCAGCAGATAAAAGTTGGTGTAGTCCCACTGTGATGCTGGTTTACATGAAAAATTCTTTGCTCGCATCCCCAGGGAAATATTTGTCCAAGGACAATAATATTCCTTATTCTCAAGGTTATTGTGAGGTGGAAATCACTGATTGTAAAATTGTTTGAAGCTGTGGAATGAAATAGCAATGTATGATTTTATGCCATTTATTATACCTTGCATCCATTCTGTCTTGAATTACATTTTTTACTTTTTCTAGTGAAAGCAAAAGCTGCAGAAGGGGCTGGAGAGTGGGCTTGGAGGTGGTGGTGGTGGTAAAAATTGGACCAGAATGAAGCAGAAGTGGACTTTAAAAAATGATTTCAGTAAGAAACCAAGATAGCAAAGCTTGTTTGTGATATATGTGCCCAGTGTAGCCCAACCTCCCTCTACATAACTGTAGATACACCAATCAATTTCTATTAATTTAATTTCTTTCTTGCAGAAAATTGAACAACAGCAGCAACAGCAAAAAGAGTCAAAACGAAACAAGCTACAAAGGAGGACAGAACAAATGTCTCCTAAACCCAGTGCCACTGCGAGTTTTTCTTCTTGGCTACACTGTGTGATATTTTTCTCCACATTTTCTGCTCCGATTAAGAACAGTTTCATCTTCTGTAAGGTTAGTAGTGCGTGGGCCTGTACAAAAGCATGCACACAAATGAAGACTAAAGCTTCATCTCTGTTTCAGCAGCACTGGCAATTTACCATCAATCTTGTTTCTGTATAGCATAGAGAGAGGGACAAGCAGAGATGTATCTTCTCAGCAATTCAAGGCTCATGCTTTCACTGCTCAAGTTAAAATAAAGGCAAAGACATGAGAAACCGGGATGAAAACAAGCAGAAATTCAATCCAAAATCTGGGCATTGAATACTCTCACTAAGATACAGAATCATTACAGTTTCCTGTCATTATGTGACAATATCTAAAGCTGCACAAGGACCTGGAATTTTAATACAGAGGCACAAAATAAAACACTGCAGTATTGATGTACTGTGTGCCTCATCCATCTGCACATACTCATGACAAGAGGGATCTCAAGAGTGAGTGTTTTGCACCTTCACCTCGTGTGGGGCTGGGAGTCCTGTTCTTGTGAGTCACTGGATGAAATGAGAACAAGAAAGGCTGGAAAGCCCTCCTAAATCCCTGCTTTTACGGTGTTCACCCACTAAGAAGAAAATCAGCCTCTACCTTCTCTCCAGCCTCCCAAGGGAGCACCTTACCACCATTACAATTTAATTACTTGCCTCTTAGACACAGCTGATTAGAGAGATAGTGGATTGTTCAGACTAAAATTGCCAACCTGCCTGGAGCTTCTTGTTTACATCCCTTGCAGAAGACCAACATTTGCAATTGCTGAAGGCATGGTTATACAACTAGGAGCAAAGAGAACATCCTGACCTACAGGTCAGGGAAAAGCACTGGAAACACCTCCATGGAGCAGTAGATGAGCCACTTATTTAGTGTTCCCTGAGCTGCAGAGCTAATGGGAAAACAGTGCTAATGAGATCTTGGGTGCACGAAAGACAAGCTGATGTTGTTTCCCAGCCCACAGCTGGTTGTGGCAATGAGGACAACAGCTCTGGAAATGATGCCCAGACATGTTTTGCAGTCTGGATATAAGACTGGGCACTGATCAACTTAAAGAACTCAATTGTTTCAGTTTACAAAAAGAAAAGATGTGAAAAAAAAAAAAAAAAGCCTGGAAAGTGCTCTGTGCACGAGGTATAAAAGGTTTCTGCAAAGACAAAATACTGGGTGGTAAAGAGTTCCTTAAACCTACCAGAAAAACACATTTCAAGAAGGAGCAGCAGGCAGAGACAGTCAAGCAAACACTAATAACTGGCATTTTTTAGCAGTAGGGGCTATTAGTCACTGCAACAAACAAGCAAGGGAAGCTGCTTGTTCCCTATCTTTTAGGATTGTCAAATCAAGTTTAAACATTTTTCTGGAAAACACAATTTTGTCATGCAGAAACACAAACCAACTCAAGTTTAAAGAAAAAAACCCCAAATGAACAGCTAAAAAGGATGCAGAGGAGGAGAACTCACCCTGCAGATGGAAAGGAGAAGTTGCTTTATGGAAAGACAATATAAAGTTGGGGACTCTTCAGTTTGGGGAGGGAAAAGGGGGTATCCTCAAGATTATTGAAATAAAAATGGTGGTGAATGAGATCAATCCAATCCACAGAGTAGGGAAAACTCCCTGAAATCACAAAAGATGCTTTTAAAACAAACAAACAAAAGAAAGAGCACAAATGAGGTGATTCAGCTCCTCTGCTGCACTCTGGTGAGACCCCACCTGCAGAGCTGCATACAGCTCTGGGATCCCTATCACAGGAAGGATGTGGAGTTGCTGGAGCAAGTTCAGAGGAAGTCACCAAGGTGATCAGAGGGATGGAGCAGCTCTGCTGTGAGGAAAGGCTGAGAGAATTGGGATTGTTCAGTCTGGAAAAGACAAGGTTTAGAGGGGACCCAATTTTGCCCTTCCAGTGCCTGTGGGGAGCCAACACTAAAAGAGGGGAGCTGGCACAGTTTACAAGAGGCTGGAGCAACAGGACAAAGGGGAATGGCTTCAAACTGGCAGAGGGTAAGTCTAGATTAGATATTAGGAAGAATTCTTTACTGTGTGGGTAGTGAGAGACTGGAACAGCTTTCCCAGAGAAGCTGTGTGTGCTGCATCCCTGTAGGTGTCCAAAGCCAGGTTGGATGTAGCACCCTGGGATACTGGAAGGTGTCCCTGCCCATGGCAGGGGGCTGGAAGGAGATGATCTATAAGGTCCCTTCCAACCCTGGCTATTCTATGATTCTATAACTCTGTATGTATATTTAACCAGTGGCTATGAGTGTCTGGATCTTTGTTGCCACAGGACTTGTGAAGACTGAAAATAGAAAAATAACACAGCCACAATTGTGTCAGGGAATACCTGGGAATGGAGTGAATAGGCAGGAGTTATGTTCTTTACCATCTCTAATGCAAAAGGTATGGAATTTGTGACACTACATGAGGAAAGCACTGCAGACAGTGGCCACGTTTGTGTTGCCTCCTTATTTGCATCCTGTGGACCCAGTCTCTTAGGGCATGTTTAATGTTCATATGGTCTCCTGTTAATTACACAACCAGCTAATTAGTGGGGATGTGGCCTATTCCTACATGTGCTGAGAGGATGCCAGGCCTCTAGAAGTGCTGTTTTTAGCCAGATCAGCAGGATGAGGCTGAAGCAGCCCACATGCCTCCTCAGGCTGTGCCACTGGGCTTTGTGCTGGGGCAAATATCCACACTGGGGCAGACTGCATCCATTCAGAGCAAAAGGGGGAATACTGATGGCTTGGTGGCTTGATTTGGGAGAGGCTCCAAGACGTGGATCTTCTAAAGGCAGCAGTGCATTCTGTGGTCTCCATCCTCAGGTTTTTCCCTCCCATGCATCTGTCCCATCTTCAGAGGAGCTGTGGGGTGAACGAGTCAAAGGGAGGGACCCATCTGGGAGGAGACCACCCCATGGCAATGAATTCAGGAGACAGAAGGAAGGAGGAGAGGAAGCCCAAAGCTCTGTGAGGGACCACACTTCTGCTTTAGATGACAAAACTCTTTCTAGTAACTCATGCTGAGAAGCAGATTTATCCCCTCATGTCAGTCAGAGCAGACTCTTGATTCCTTGCTGGCATATAAAAGATGTATCCTCACGAACTATTAAGGATTCCTTCTGATTTATATCTCTATATATTCTCTACAGAACTGAGGAATGGAGAGCTTTGTTGTGTGTTGAAGTCAGATACTGTTGGGAAGAGTTAAGGCATTTTCAGTTCTATTTCTTTTTTTTCCTTAGAAAAAGCCAAATGACCAAAAGAACAGGGAAGCAGAGGGTGTGCTTCTAGATGTGCACACTCCTGCTAAAGGACTGTTATTCCTGCAGGTTTCTTCCCTGTATTGTCTGAAGAATTTCAAGAACTGTCTCCTCTCAGCTTTCTCAGAAGCATCCAAACCCATTT
Source organism: Notiomystis cincta (assembly GCA_013398075.1). Taxonomy (NCBI): domain Eukaryota; kingdom Metazoa; phylum Chordata; class Aves; order Passeriformes; family Notiomystidae; genus Notiomystis; species Notiomystis cincta. Next base: position 26,973 of record VZRX01017918.1, on the reverse strand, counting down.
GAGTTCAGTTTCAAAGTCCCCCAAGCCCAAGATTCACTCATGTTTTACCAGCACTGTGACATGTGTGGTTGGCATTGTTCTCTTTTGCCTACCACAGAGCCATCGTGTCACATTTTGCTTCCTGTTAAATCCCTGAGATGAAAACAAACATTCTTGTGGATTAGCACAGGATGTAGCCCCAGGAAATGTTGGCTCAGTTCCCATCTTGGTCACATAAGCAGCAAGCCCATCACAAGCCCCTTGATCTGTCTGGAATCAAATTCACTGGCAGAAGAGCAGTGAAACCTGCTCATTTCTCTATTTGTTAATGAAATGGCCATGATATCCAAGTCTCTTGCAGAGTTTGAGGATTATTTACCCAAACACTCAGAATACCCTGATATTTCTCTATTGAGTATTATGTAAGAGTCTGGAGGCAAAAGCTAATCACACATGAGGGAAACAAGTAGGGAATGGATTATATGAGAGTAATTCCATGTGCAGCATAGTCTAATAAAATTAACATTTGAGTGATGACAAATAGAGGGCCTTTGGGGATGAGAGTGCTGGAAACAAGGAAACAATGAAGAGATTTCTAAGAGGTGAGAAATAAAATGAGATCTATTTTTGGTCCCTGCCCGATGCTCTTACATTCAAGATTTTGTTTCAGGTGCTGAACAGTAAGTGATGCAGACAAAACCATCTGTGTCTGTGCCAGATTTTATTAAATGCTGATCATAGAAGTAAATGGACACATAAAGGAGACAGAACAGTAAACCAAATACAAATCACCGAATAAAAGAAATGGCAGTTTATCACAGGCCACATCACCAGAAGTAGTTTCCTGTCTGGAGTGGTAATGAGAGCACTGACATCTTGACTTGAGATGTTCCTGTGAGTACAGAAATCCCACAAATCAACCTGTAGGGGAAGGGAGAGATTTCCTGGAGTCAGAGACCAACCACTACTGAAGGATTTGTTGGAGGTCATTGGACATAAGGTCATATTTGAGAGTGGGTTTTGTGGGCATGGAAGGAGAGGATAACCCAACTGCCCTTGCAGCAGTGACAATTCTTGAAAAAAGTTTGCCTTACAGACCTTCCTAGAAGGTTCTTATTGTGTGAAAATAATGTAGGGCACAGAGTGAAGAGGTGAAGCCCTGATCTTGGAGCAGAGCAGGACTTCCAGCATGGTCAAGGCTGGCTGTGAAAATGGCTGTGCAAGGAACATTTCACAGAAACCACCTCTCCCCTAATCTGTGCAAGGCCAGATGCTGCCCAGAATGGGGAATTCTCTTCCACCAAAAGGTGAAGGCATCAAGATTTGGTTTTGTTCTGTATTAAAAATAAAGGAACCCCATTTGAAATCTTGGAGGCAAAGGACAGTTTGTCAAGAAAATGCCAGTTCCTGTCTCCTTTCAAGACTTAAAGATAGAGCAGGAGAGACTTTCACTTCCCCCAGTGCTCAAACAGCTGTCATTGACTAATCTGGAGTGCATTTAGACTCATTTTACAGCAAATAAACCTCTGAAACACATAAACTCTTCTCATTTTCATATTTCATTAAAACATAACTATCAGAAAGGAGAAACAAGCAAATAGACTAAAGAAATTGGTATTTCTATCAAAACAGAATTGACCAGTGCTAAACTGCCCAGTATCCTTCACTGACCCTGTGTAGCTGTCTTCACCTTAGTTAAGTCATCTTAACCTAAGTTAAACCACATGTCTTTAAGAAGCTCCCTTACTCCCTGTGTAGCTTTAAACACCCTAAGGGGCTCCAGCAAGTCTGTGCTCCCTGCTGAGACCTCTCTGAGCACAGAAGGAAAAATGCATTAGCTGATGGAAAGATATTAATAGCTCACAGAAAGGTAAAAGTCTTTCAGCTCTACCGTAACATATCCAAGCTGTTTGGAATATTTGGCTCTGGCTGTCTGTGTGTACCCAGTGAAGCATTTACTTTGATCAAGACATTATGGCAACAATCTCCACTGATAAAACGAGCTTCTGTTAATGAGATCACCTGGGCCAGTGACTGGAGAAATGACAACTGTGTATTCCTTTCTAGGTTGTTCAGATATTCCCTGCATTGTGTTCTGCCTCCAGTCACAAAGTCAAAGTGAATATCCATCAACTCCACAACACTTCTTCTCTGACTTTCCCCTTGAAATCACAGTTTATTTGCATTGGACAACTTGGCAGCAAACAAGAGATAAGACAAGCCAGGGGAAGAAAATGTGCAATGTGCACCGTGCCTCAGATTTCTCTTTGTGACACGAGGAATAAATGAACCTGAAACAATCACTTTGATTCAGATGCTGACAAAATTAAGGTCATTATTTTACCTTTCCAAGGGGTGGGGAAAGTCACAGGGTGTCCAGGGCTAAGAGAAGGTAATTCCCTATAGTCTCACTCCTGTACAGGTTACAGGCCAGTTGAGAGTGAGAACAGCTTGGATCATCATTTAGAGCTGTTCTAAATTATGTCAACAGCCATCAGAAAACTCACCAGCAGCTGGGAATGAGACTGAAATGGAAATGCTAGTGTAACTCTGATTACAATGTTTACAGCAAGAAAATTGCCAGAAGGATGATGTTAGTAAAGGGTTTGACTCATGAAGTTAAACCGTTGTAAATCCATTCTGCTGCTGTAATGTTCATGTGGATACAACATCAGAACAACCCCTAGGAGTGTATTAAGGGATATAGTTCAGTATGGGTAATATCTGTGGTGCTAGCTCCCTCTTTTCTATTGCCCTTTCCCAAGAAGAATTGTATAGGCAGCACAGAATTTCCTTACAGGCTCAATTGATTTTCTGCTGTATTTATGTAGAAGGAGTTCTGTACTTTGAGAACCCTGTAAGACACTCGAGGGTCCTCACGCCGTGCTGGAGATCATTCCTCAGTCCTTGACAAGCTCTTCTGAAACCTCTGACTCCATTTGCATGAGAAGGTGAATATTGACTCAACTTTTCTCCACCTCACGCTGTGCCAAACCAGCAGTCCAGACTCCTGGTGCTGAGTTCCTGATGAGGATCAATAATCCTGGAAGGGAAGATAAATAGCTTTTGTGTACCATGACAGATAATAAGGATCTGATGTTTTCAGCTCAGCACCAGGGTGGATTGAGCCCATTTCTGCCTGTGGGTTCTTCTCCCTAAGTAGGAATACTCTCCTACTTAGTGAAATGTTAAGCATCAAGTATTATATTCCCTTTTATCATTTACTGGATTTGCTGAGCTCCCTCCTGGAATTCTAGATATGAAGATAAAGACCCAGAAAGATGACAGCCTTTAATCTCATTCAATCTTATAAGAATAATGAGAATGCTATGGTAGTTTTGTGTTACACAGAATTAATTCTGCTGTGACTGAGTCTCCAAAGCCATTTTCCTTTCCATTCTTTTTTTTCCCGAGACTTCATACCATCATTTTTGGGACTGACCAAGTGGACAACGAATGTTGGAGTGAACTCACCACCCATCAAGACCTTCTTATTTGCTTTAATTACTGGATAGTACCAAGTATGATCATGACAGCAGAGCACTGATGCAAGAGGGGAAGGTTGGCAGAGATTCTCCATTCTAAATACTGATATTTGCTTATCTACAACAACCTTTTACCCTTAGGTTAACATTTCCCCCCCTAGCAGTTGCCTTAGCAGGTCGTGTCTTATTAATTTTTATTTTTAGAAAATGTAATCAAAGTGGGTTTGCCCATTTTCAGGAGTTGGATCAGTAAAATATTTCAGTCATTTCAATATTTCTGAAAAGTCCTTGGGATTTTCTATTCCTTTTGCTTCCAGTGAGCATTTCCAATGAGCTTTTTCATCCCTGAAAAGCCAGTCTAAATCTGAACAAAGGACTGGTCCTTGGAGATTAGACCAACACTAAAAGCAGAATTCCCAAATATGTTATCTGTTCTGGATGCCTTCCAGAAAAAAGCTGAGTGGGATTTTCTTTGGACTTCGGGTTCTGGACTGTGGCAGGTTGAATATTGCAGATGAAGAGTTTTAATTGTGGTTCACAATGTAGAACCTGTGGAATCCATAGGCCTGTGCAATGTGGGATCATGTTTTGAGGAATGGAAAGGGTTTACACAGCTTTAGATCCTGACATGAGAAAAACATGATTCAAAGTCTCCTGCCATCATCAAATAATATCAAATATCATCAAATGACAAGTTTCCTGGTGGATTTTTCCAAAGATGAAAGCAGAAAGATATTTATATGGTTAAAAACTATATGAATAATAGCATAAATGTATGTGGGATCTATATTTTGGTGCCAGATTGGATTAATAATTCCCTAACAGTTAAAATCCATTCTAATATTTCTAAAGCTAGAAGTGCTTGAGTTAGTAACTGTATTAATGTATTTTTATTGTTTTTTTTTTGGTGTGTAATTATAGTGTAGGCAGATGGGAAAACAGGAATAAATGAGAGTTGTTGGATGATGCTCATTACTGTTGACCTCATTGATTTGCTTCATGGTGAGCAGGAAAAAACCAAGATTTCTGTTCTCCTACTTTAAAATCTTGTCTAGCATATAAATATCTTTTCTTACAGACAAGGAAAGATTGTTCTAACCATTTGTATTTAGAAGACCCTGACTAGGACACAAATCTGATATTAATACAGAGTTTTCGTATTCTGGTGGCATGTTGGGAATGTCAAGGACACAGAGAGGTGGTGAGATATTTCCACAGTTGGGTTTTTCAAAGCAGTTCCAGATCAGGAGGGTAATTCAGGTGTCCTGTCTACCACCCTAACACAAATACCCATCACATGTTCTGATGCAACTCTGAAAGTTTGTCCTCAAGGGTTTCCTCCATCCCTAGGTGGTTGAAGGATGCACTGCATTTGAGCAGACTAAAAACACCTCTGTTTTTACAATAAGACAGGAACTATTTCTTCACAGAAAGGGCTGTCAAGCACTGGAACTGGCTGCCCAGGGCAGTGGTGGAGTCACCATCCCTGGAGGGATTTAAAAGATGTGTAGATGTGGCACTTGGGGACATGGTTTTGAGGTGGCCTTGGCAGTGCTGGGCTAATGTTGGATTAACTGATGCAGCCTAAATGGTTCTATGACATTATTTCCCTCTCAACTCACACCTTCCCCTCGAGGTAATTCTTCCCAGTGACTGGGAGGTCACTGCCAGTGAAGTTGGAAGCCTTTTTTTCCTGGTCTGAGTCACCAGTTTGCACTGTCCAAACACCTCATCATTCTCACAGTGCTCATCACCATCATCTTTTTGCTAGGAAACTTAATAAATGAATGTGATCATGGGTGAAAGCTCCTTCATGGGGTGCAGGGTGGTTCCCTGGCAGATGGAGGAGGGAAGAGGATTTCTTGGATGTTCTCATGACTCCTGGCCCTAAAAAAACCCTGCTGAGGGAGGGGGATGTAGGGAGAGGGGTCTGAGCATCGTGTCCTAAATATTTCTTCCTTGTGTCCAGGGTGGTGAAAGCCAAACTCAATTTTGAAGATATGTTCATTAGTAATATGACAGAAGGAAAGTGATATTCCCTTGACTTCTGGAGAGAAAAGTCCTTGGGGGAGGATAATCAGCCCTACAAATGTTCTGTCTGCTTATCAAAGTGAAACTATCACTGCTTCAAACAGTGGTGCTCCATCTGCATTTGTTACAGACAGGAAGCAGCTGGAGAATTTTGCAGCAGGATGGGGTTCCCTGAACTGCAAGAGAGCCTGGGGAATCCTTAAAATCTGCTGAGAAGCTTCAGTGAAACTTATTCATAGATAGAAAAACCCTGAGTGTCAGTGAGGAAAGGTGTTTAGGGAGGTTGTCAATTCCGAGTTGTAACAGTCAGATGGGAGAAAGGATCATGACCTTGGATCCCAACACAGTGGTGTCCCACAGAACAATCCCAAGTGACAGCTATAAAAGGAGACAGAATAATCTCACTTCACCTTTTATTGGTTTTTATGTTTCTCTGTTTATTTCCAATTTCGCTATCATGTTCCTAAAGCGTTTTTTTGGGGGCAAAGATAAATCTCTTATCTTCCTTATGTTTGTCTGCTGTCAGGAGCAATCTCAGACGAATCTGAAAAGCTCAAGGCCCCTCATTTTCCCATGAACTAGAAAAAAACCCAAGAACTGACTAAACAAACCCTCAAATGATGCCTCCTCCAAATCTTTCTGGTAGGATATGTTTGAGACTGACAAATCTGGGGGAGAGATATTCACTGCTGGGCATAAACCAATGGTTTTATAGTCAGTGCTGCTCTCATTTGTAGTAGGCACATCTCTAACCTAAAAAGAATGTCCAGGGCCTGAAGCATTAGAGCCAAAAAATAATTTTCAGCTTAGTCAAAACCAGGAAACCCAGGAAAATATTGATTCATGGAAGCACTGCAACATAACCACTGCAAGAGATTTGCTTTTAATTCTCCCCTTCTTAAAACATCTCTTGTTCAGATTTAATAGCAAACAAAGGAGCAGGTTCCTGGTGTGGACTAAGGAGGCCCTGCCTGTGTGTCTGCTTCTGAAAATAACTCCCAGAGCCTTGAAAATGTGTGGACCAGAAGAATTTCTCTGGGGAGTAAGGAGCCCTAATTAAACACCCTGTATTACTGGAGATTTCCAATCTGTGACCAGCAATCCCTCAGGAAAACATGAATTCCCAGTAGTCAGATTATATATGTGAAACCAGGTGCTGAAATTCTATAAGTGAGGCAAGTAAATAGAGGTTATTCAAAAATTAGTTTCCCAGTGCTAATAGGGCACCACATATTCCAGCCCAGCATTTAGTTTTTGAGGAAAGAGTGTTTCAGAGCTCACTTTTTCTTCCTCTCCACCATCCACTCACCCTTTTTTTCCCCTTCCTGTTTTTTTTTCCTTTCTTTCCCCATTTTTCAGCTATTTTCCATTAAGATTAAAAAAATCTGTAAAAATAGGGAAGCATTTTTCAAACCTTGTTTTTTACTGTTGTTCTTCAATCCATTAACAGTTTGTGCTGAATGCCAGAGTTTTTATGTGAGTGTTCCTTGATTTTTCACCTGGACATCATTTCTGTCACATCCTGATCCACTTCTGACCTTCTTACTTCAGATTCTTGTCCATGCTTCATTAGAGTGTGGCTTTTTCTGTGAAATCAAAACATCTCTGGCCTGGTTTTGTTTTACTCAGAACAAGGATTGCACAAGAAAAGGGGTATTTCAGTTCACTGACTGACCTACAAACAAATAAACAATTTCATTTCAAATTGACCAGAAATGAACAATTTTTCATCCCTGTGGAAATGGCTGTGTATCCCTATAATCGGGACAAAGTTAAGATGGGATCAACACACAGGATGAATTCCCTGGATCAGACAAAGCGTTTTAATAACTGTTTCACATCAACAAGCTTTACATCCTCTTGATTTGAAGGATATAATTTTCCATCTGCATATATAAACTCAGCCATGCACATAATTTCTTCAGCCAATATTCCTGGAGAATTTAACCCAGAATCATAAGTAGACTAACTTATCCATTTCCAAATATATTGATTTAGTAAACTAAAGGTACTGAGCTCCTATTTGTGCTCAGTCAGAAGAGCTACAAATTTAATTTCCAGAATGCCACTTGAATTGAACAGCTGTTGATTAACCTAATCATTTTTTTTTAATTAGAAAGCATGTTGTTTTAATTAAAATAAGTCTCAAGTTTGGAAAAATGAAAACAGAGTGATTAAAATGAGATAGAAGTGAAAGACACTTCTATTTTCAAGCCATGTGCTTAACTTCCAGAGAGCTAATCTGAAGACATAGCTTAATTTCACTCTTCTTTTTCAATCTTTTTTTCCACCTCTAAAGATGACAATTTCTTTTCAAGGTGGATGTTACACAACATCTCCATTTTGCTGTGCCAAAAAGACTGGAAGAGCAGGCTTGTGAACAAAGAAATTATTTGACTCTGAAATATGTAGCTATAATTTTTCAAAAGTGTATAATTGAAGCAATTTTATTTGGTAGTACCATCCACACCAAGAAGTCCAATCTTTATCCAAATAACTTTTCAAGAATGAGTCCATGGAGAATTTTGGAACATGTCAAGGACACGGTGTGTACACAGCAGTATGAGGTGTCCAGATGGACATTGTCAAGCTGCATCTCAGCTGTTCCTCGTCCTCACGTGCCACGTGCTCTTACAAGAGGTTAATCACAGCCTGGTGACTCCTCAGCATCTTCTCTGGTCACCTTCTCCTTTCACTCACACCATGGGGCACAATCAAACACTGCAGTGATTTTTGGGAGAGTTCTGAGGTCATAGAATATGAGAATAGTTTGGGTTAGAAGCAGCCTTAAAGATCATTTATTTCCAGCCCTCTGCCACGGGCAGGTACAGCTGTCCTACACCAGGTTGCTCAAAGCCCAATTCAACCTGGTGTTGAACATATCCACAGATAGAGACTTGACAATTTTTCAGGGCAACCTATGAGCTACTATCAGGTCTCCCTTCTCTTCTCTTGGCTGAACAATCCATTTCTCTCAGTCTTTCCACATTGGAGAGGTGCTCCAGCTCCTTGATCGTCTTGGCAGCCTCCTCTGGACTCATTCCAACAGATCCATGTCCTTTCTTCTGCTGAGAACACCAGAGGTGGATCCAATCTTCCTCAAACCCACCCCTGAGCCTTGGTAGCATCTTGTGCCTCTTATTGACCCAAACCTTTGCCAGTGGCAAATGCTCTGCAGTACATGAGGAAAACTTCCAGCCTTCTCATCTGCATAGGGAATCTGGTCTTTTCCTCCTTTAAACTGGCACAGGAGGAGATCTTGGAGTCGAATTGCTCTGAGTTGTGAGTCAGCTCACAGCATAAATACAGCTGGAATATACACAAACGATCCTGCTCATTCCAGTGGTGCAATTTCCCATTATGCTAATTAAAGTTTCCTCTGAAGAGATGAAAGCTTGTGTTCCCATTCCCACAAAGGGAGTTGTGGAACAGATGAGGGCTGCCCTGTTCCCACTGAGTAAGCTTGGTCAGGCACTCCCCTGGCACTGCACTGTTCCCTTTCCAGGGTTTTGCCTGCTCCATGTGAGCAGTTCTTTCTCACGTCACTTGTGTGCAGTTGAAATCCTAAAATGAGTCCTTGTGTGTAAGGTTTCCAGCATTTCCTTTCCAAAATGTGATGTGGTGAGGGGATAAAGCCAGAAGAGAGAGAGGTTGTGATTGGATCTTCTGATGTACCTTTTGCTAAACAAGAGGAAAACCCCCAAATACTTCTCTAGCAAGACATTCCTTGATTCATGGTGTCATGTGAAGTGGAATTCTTTGGAGAAGCTGACTTTCTTCTTCCAGGTCTGTTTCTCATGGGATACACTTGTGATCTGTTTAACTGTTTTTACTCATTCCTTTCTCCTTTCTAACACAGAGGTGCCAGAAACAGACTCACAGAATGGTTTGGGCTGGAAAGGACCTTAAAGATCATCCAGCTCCACCCCCTGCCATGGACAGGGACACCTTCCAGTAGACCTGGGTGCTCCAAGCCCTGTCCAATCTGGTCTTGAACACTTCCAGAGATGGGGCAGCCACAGCTGTGCCAGGGGCTCACCACCCTCACAGAGCAGAATTCCTTCCTAATATCCAATCTAACCCTGCCCTCTGTCAGTTTAAAATCATTCCCTCTCGTCCTACCACTCAGTCTCCTTGTCCAAAGTCCCTCAGCAGCTCTCTCAGAGCTGTTTTAGGAACTGGAAGCTCTGAGTTCTCCCTGGAGCCTTCTCTTCTCCTGGCTGACCAGCCCCAACTCCACCAGCCTGGCTCCAAGGCTGAGGGGCTCCAGCCCTCAGAGCATCTTTGTGGCCTCCCACACTCATCCTTGCTATATGAAGGTTCTGTCCTCTGTCCTGCCTTTTCAAGACCCACTGGGGCCTTGCTTTTCCCACACTGCCCCTGACAACAGCAGACATGGCCTTAAGATTTCCAATGGCCACTACTAATATAGATGTGTCCCTCGGATTATTTCTGAATTTAGGATGTCAGCTTGGCCATTATTGGCAGAAAGAGACTCTGTCCCAGCTGTACTTTTCATCCTCTGCTTGGGATAAGGACCCCAGGAAAAGCCAAGGAAAAAATATTGCCCTTTCTTCATGCATTCAAGTAATAATGATATTTTTTCTGTAAGAAGCTGTTGAGCATCTTGCTGACTGGAGCAAGAGCATTTAGAGATAAAAGCACCATGTGCCACTTCTGCTTTGCCGGGGCAATAACAGATCAAACCTCTGCAAATCAGGAACACAAAGAGAAGTTTTGCAGAGCAATCCGTGGCAGGGACTGCAGGAGGGCTTAGCCTGCTGTGCATATCAAAGTTCCCCTGGTTGTGCCTTGTCTCAGTTGCAGCTTTGAGAAATTCCTGAGGAAGGGCCGCTGCCTTTCCTTTCCGGGGAGTTGTAGCGCTTTTAAAGCCGCATTTGTATCGCTCGCACAGCGAGAGCTCTTGTCACATGGAAGCCATCGAATCAAAACACTGACATGGCAAGAGAATAAGACAAGATAATGAAATGAGAAATTAAGAGCATGAAAAGTAAATGCTGTAGAAAAGCTGACACTTCATAACACTCCTACTGAACACTTGCCTGGATTTCAAAGTCAACCGATAAGAAATTATTTGCTTTTCTTATATAACAGAAATAGATAAAGGATTCCGTTTGGATGGGAGAAGATTCCACTAGGCTGCAATTTATGTATGAATGCTCAATATTTAAAGGAATTGCTTCTTTCACTTTGTCAACTGGCATAAATGTATGCTAAAGAGGGATTCATTAGAAAAAGCCGTGCAATGCATGAGCTCAGCTCCAATAATCCTGATCTTGCCAGGCAGGTGTTTTGCATCCTATTAGGATATGGCACACTGAGCTGCCAAGCAGGAGGCTTGCCACATGGGCTCTGATGTTCCTTTCTGGAAACACAGCAAGAGGATCTCATCTTTCTCTCTCAAAACAAAATGCCATTTACTCTCTGTGTGCTCGTAGGGAGACAGTCCAGTGGGTTACCCAGAGGCAAACATCTTCATTTTGTACCCCTGAGAATGAGAGGTGAGCTGTGGGCTCCTCTCTGCACTCCACCTTCTCTGCCACAGAGGGACTCAGCCGTGCTGGGTCTGCCTGCAAAGGTGGGACATCACAGGCCTGCACTTTGCCATGGTTGGATTGCAGCAGAGGTGCACTGAGAGCAACACCTCCACACCTGAGCTTGCCGTGGCAGATGCAGCTCCTGACCTGCTCTCCTTGTTTAGCTCAGGTCAGGGCTTGCCCCTCTGAGCATCCTGCTGTAAATCAATGATAATTCTTCCTTATCTTGCTAGGGAACTGTTAAAAAAATTAAAATTTAGATATTTCCTGTAACATCCCTTGTGCTAATCTGCTTGTCATACGTTTTCCCATGGCTGCTTTGATATAACAATTAGCCCATTTCAAATCTCTGAATGAATATTCCCCCAAAATATGCTTATTTTGAAGGGATGTAGAAGTGAGTGAAACTCAGAGCCAGAGGTTCCAGCTACTTTTCTTCCAGGAACAGCAATAACAGAGACTGTATGCTGCCTAGGTTGGTTAACCCCATGACCCAAGATCTTTTCCCTTCCTCTTTTCCTCATGTCCTTGCTTTCACAAGTGAAGTTTATCATTCATGCTTGCCTGGGATTTGAACTGCTACATCCCTTGACAGCTGAAATACAAGAATTTCCATCGAAACTCCATTAAAAATCCCCAGATATTCAAGGCAGCTGGAACTCAAGTGGTGGGATTTAAAGTACAACACGTATACATAAATATATATGTTATAGTTATACTTATTTGTTGAGTGTTTTCTTCTATATTTAGCACACATACTGCATTGCCTGGTAAAGAATAATTATGTTTATTTTTTGGCTGCTTTCTTCTATATTTAGCAGAGAGACTGGCTTGCCAGGTAAAGTATAATTCCCTTCTTGTCACCCAGTCTCAACTGCAAGCTACCTGAAAAAGGGAAAACATTTATTTGCCTATTTCCCCTGAGTATTACACATAACGAATCCTGACCAGACCACTGGGGGCTTTTAAATTTGCTTTTCTATTTTTTTCTTTTGTTTTGTTTTCATGGGGTTTTGGTAGTGGTGGTGGTGGTGTGTGGGGTTTGGGTTTTTTTGTTTGGTTGTTTTTTATTATTCCATACTTGCTTGCCAGCTTGGAAGCTGAAGATAATGACAAGACATAAAACTTCCCATCTACTCCAAAACGTAATGTTCTTCTTTAATGGTTTAATATGTTCTGAATTGGTTAACAGGGAGAGATGGAGGCTGAAAGAGTGCCTTGCATGTTGGTGTGTATTTTTCATTACTGCACAATATCTCCTGGAGTTGTTCTCCAAGGCATCTGAGTGCTTGTTTACCAAGAGGCAGCTGTCCCCCTTTGTAAAGGGAAAGCGAGAGGCAGACCACTTTTAATCCATTCATTTCTAACAGAAAGGACACAAACAAAAGATGGAAAGAATCTGTACCCTGCTGGTCCACGTTTGCAAATAAAGAGCCACTGTTCAGAAATACCTGAAAAGTGGGTACATTACCCTGAGAAAGTCAAGTAGGTGTGCTACAAAGCAGAGTTGTGTATGCATTTTATTAATATCAGGAAGAATTCAGTAGCAAAGCACCTAGGAGTGGATTTTTAAGTGTGGTGTTCCTAAAAGGACCACATGCAAAAACTCCTGGTTTCCAATAAGTGGTATTCCCATGTCTGTTGTTATGCATTCAAGTGGGCTGCAGGATAAATGAGGATAGGAAGATATTTTGGATGAGGATAGGTATTTTGAATGCCTCTGCCTGCTTAATATCTGAAAGCCTCCCAGGATGATGTGATGGGTGGAGGAGATGCATGAGGAGCCCACAGAAGGTGGGATAGAGCATCTCCTCCTGCTGTGGGATGAAGTAACTCAGGACATGGATGTGGCCATGGCTGTCCCAGTGTCTGCTGAAGTTCTCAGGTGTCCCCTTGGTTTGACTGTTCCTGGGAAAAACACTGAGCTCTCCCTTCCAGTCTGAGAAGCTGCAAACAACCTGTGCACACTTCGAGTGCAGCAAACAGGAGGAATTAAAAATAAGCAGGGGGGATATTCAGAAGAGAATAATCTGGGAAATAAGCTTCAAAGTTATTTAAAATTTTCTGACAAGATGTTGTTCCTGCTTCAATTTATCTGTATTACATGGGGCCAGCAGGCCTGAGCTCTCTTCACCTGTGTGGACCAAAGAACTGGAAATGTGGGGATTATGGCACAGAAAAAGAAGCTGCACACACATCTGATATTATGCTGGAGAAGAAGAGTTTATTAGCTGTGGCACAGTGTTGTGAGTGCACAGATATTTTGCTGCTAGGTTTTGAGTGGCAATACCCAAATATTTTGTAGACTTCCCAGGTCAGAACTTTCATAGCCAAGAGATCACTCAATTTTTGTTCTTTTCAAGCAGAAATCCCCTGATAATCTCATTAGTTGTGTCAGGAAAGTTGCCTCCAGTCTAACAGCTCCAAGACTTTTGGTTCCTCAGGCCCTAAGGTTTTTTTTTCTGCACTTGTCAGTCCTTTCTTGTGCTTCAGAGAAGGACCAAAAACTTCTGAATACCTGTGGAAACCTGCTGTGGGGTTCAGAGGTGAGAATTTTGGGTCCCTGTGAGTGTCTGAACAAGCTCAGCAGAGCAGTTCACTCCCCCATGCCGAATTATCCTTAATCATCTTCAGAGACCTTGAACTCACTGAGGAGGGTCTGTGTTTCTGGCAGTGATACTTCAGCACCTCTGCCAAAAATTCAGGTGACAAGAGGGATTAAACCAGATTCACATGATCAGTGATGTAATGGTTATGACAGGGGAAATAACCCCAATCAGAGCAATGGGCATTCCTAAAATCTTCTTTGTTCAGGCCAAATCTAGGACTAGATCAAATAATGTGAAAATTAAGCATGCAAAAATGAATATTTATCAGTTTCCACTCCCTTGATCTCTCAGAGGGAGTGATTTTTGACATTTGTCTCAGTGTTAGCACCTTGCACATTCAGAGCAAATAAATCTACCCAACAGGAAAGCAAAATATTACAGTGATTGAATCTTGTTAGATACTGAATGGGTCATGGAACAGCCTGGAAGGTTGGATGACTTGTCAAGGTTATTTCCAGTTCGATTTCTTTATTTTATTATGATTTGTAGCTTTGGTCAAGTTCATTATCAGAATTTGAATTTCTCATTTGCCTTGCCTTATGGCCTTGGCAATATTATTCTCGTTCTGTGTTGCCAGCAAGTCCTGGCTAACAGGGGAGGTCTGGAAGGTTTAATGTGATTTTGAATTAACACTTTTTATCTGCTTTGATCAACCAAAGGCAGTTTGTAGTAAAACTTCCTGAATTAGTCTAATTCTTTACCGAAATTTCCTTACTAATTCAACCGTCCATGAGATATTTTTTTCATTCCTTCTCACATTATCCCATTCCCAGTATATATGAATCAATTTAACTTAGGAAGGTGGGAGAAGCTGCATGGAGAGAGAGTGAAATGCACTAGGACCAGGTGTTTCACACCTGCAGCTTTGCACATGACCTTCAATGAGTGACTGCATCTCCTGCTAACACATTTTTCATTGTCCTCCAAACCTGCCACGTGGACATCACAGAATCATGGATCAGTCTGGGTTGGAAGGGACCCTAAAGATCACCCAGAGATGTTGGAATAGATTCAGGTCTTCAAGCAATTATCACATTGGAAAAAAAAATAAATCTTGAAATCATTTAGTTATTTGATTGAAGGTTTGTTTTTAATCTGAGTTTCTATCTCAGTATTTCTTGTTCTTTTCTTTTTTCTTCCTCTCATCATCTCTCTCTGTTTATTATCATGCTTTGCACTGAGCTGAGGGGTGAAAAAGCTGCATTTGGTGTGTGTGTGTTTGCAGCTCTGAAGATTTTTCAGGAAAACTATTTCCCCTCATTCATCCTCTCTCACAGTTAGATACAATATCACTTTCCAGCTCTCAGTCTTCAGGAGCAGTAGCATCTCTTTAATTTCTGATGCCTGTCAGCTTGTGCAGACACTGAGAAGATGAACATTGGGAAGTCAATGAGAGAATCATTTAAGGGTCCTGAAAACAAGAGACGTGTGAGTGTCAGCAAGTAATTTGTTTTCTCCAAGCATAATAAACCTGCAGGATAAACTTTCATCTCCAGTGATCACAGCAAGGTGGTGGTGGTGATATCTAAGAATAGACAAGCAGATTTCATTGTAACAGGATTGCTGGAAAAGCTAAATAAAAAGAAATACTTGGCATTACCATCGAGGCCAAATAACAGGCCAGATCTTCACTGAGCTGCAAAGGCAGCAGAAGCTCTGACAGGTGCAAGTGCAGCTAAAGCTGAATATTTATGTGAATGATTCACTGCATCTTTCTGTTTTGCAAAAGCCAGGCTGAACCCTTAAAAGAGGCCTACGTGTACCATAAAGCCTCTATGTACATTTCTAGGGCTTCTGCTAAGGCATTTCAGGGAAAATACCAATTCATCAGCCCTGAAGTGTTTCCTCTAAATCTCGTTAGGCTTGATGAACTTTGCTGAATTCAAGACAAGGTTTCCATGGAAACTTCTCAGTTTTAGTTTTCATCTCTGTGCTGCTGAGGAACACAGCTCTGAGGCAAATCAGCCCTGTGGTTTGAGCAGGGGCTCTTCCCTGGAATCATGGAATGGTTTGGCTTGGAAGGCTTCTTCAAAGATCATCTTGTCTCCCACCCCCTTCCATGGGCAGGGACAGCTTCCACTTCCACTGGAACAGGTTGCTCATAGCCCCATCCAACCTGGCCTTGAACTCTTCCAGGGTGAGGCACCCAAAAATTCTCTGGGCAACCTCTTCCAGGGCTTCACCACCCTCACAGGGAAGAATTTCTTCCTAATAACTCATTTAAACCTACCCTCTGTCAGCTTAAAATTTTTGACCTTCATCCTTGTCTTTACAGGCCTTGTTAAAAAGTGTCTTTATCAAAAAGTCTTTTCCTTCTGGGTCTGAAGCTCAGGGAGATCTCAGACCTCTTGGATGGTCTTGAGATGAAGAAATGAACTTTTCCTGGGGCATTGAGTTGTTGCAAAGGGTTGGGAAGGTATTTTTATTGAGCATATGTAGAGGTAACACAGGTAACACTTGTGGACTGGAAACAAAGTGAAAAATTTTAGTCCCAGATCACCTTTGAATCCATAAACTTTATTGCGACATCTAAAATTTCACTTAGGTCATTCAGTACACACGGTGATGTCCTGCTCTCATCCAAATTTCCACAAGGTTGATTTTCCCAAGCAATGTTTGGTGACTTTTATCAGTATTGAGCTTTCCAAACGAAAATAATAACGAAACAAAAAAAGCCCCAAAAAACCAAACCAAACCAAACCAACAATAACAACAACAACAAAAAAAAACCAAAACAAAAACTTACACTAAAAAAATCCAAAACCAAAACCAAACAAAAACAATAAAATAATATAAATAAAATAAAATAAAATAAAATAAAATAAAATAAAGACTGATTACAGGTCAACTACATTTGCAAATATGTACTTATTCTATGTATGATTTAAAAACCAAAAATCCCATTTTTAAAAGGCTATAATTGTTTTACTCATTGACAGGCAACTTCTCAGTTTTTAGTTGGATTGTACTGCATCAGGGAGATTACTGCTCACTGACATTTTCAGAGAGTAAAATCTTGGATTTATGGATAAAATAGAGGGAAAAAAAAGATTCAGAGGACTCTTTCTTCTACCTGAGAGATCACTCCATGGAATAAAGAGAGGATTAAAAGAAATGAGCAAATCAAAGGGGAAATTGTTTTGTGATAGGGCCAGAGTTTGCAGAGCATTTTCTGATGTGGTTGTCACATATAAACGACAAAATCCTTGGTGTCACACCACCAGACCTTAGGGAGCCTCCCCAACAATCTGGCAGGGACACTGCACATGTGTGGGAAATGAACCAGAAGGCAAAAGTGTGTCTGAGACCAAATCCATCGAGAAGTATTTTTTCCTGGGAATTTTGGCTGAAAGGATAACCTGTAAAGAAAATGATTGCAGTACACAAGTAGAGTCCTGGACTCTGTACTGAGTAAAAATAAAATTCCATGATAGAAATATATTTCAATTTCCTCAGGAGAATTCTTCCTATGAAGTTTTTCATTCCCTCTCTGGATCTTTCATTTGACAAAAATCTTTGAAGAATTTTTACCTTTGACTCCAACAGAGCAAAAATCCAAAATCTACAGGGACAGAACACCTCTGAAAAAACAACATGAGATTTTTGTATCAAAGATAATAATTAGATTAAGGTGTCTCATCTGAGAAAATGCAAGTCCGTAAAGACTTCTTCAAATATTTCTGTGATTAATTCTCCTCATCTTCACTGTGAAGATAAAGAGCTAATATCACATTTTTCTAATCAGCTTTTAATGTGCTTTAAAATCTATTAGATTATAAAATTTATATCTAAATATATTTAATATATATTTATTTTTTCTCATCAACTTCTAGATATTTCATAGTTCCAATAGAATTATGTCCACTTTGGATCTCTTTCTGATACTATACAAAACTCTATTGCAATTAGATTTGCACAAAAAAACTATTGAAGATGAGGTAAGATTGATTTCCTTTTTTATCCAGTCTAACCTGGGTACCTCTCTAAGGATCATGGACACCTAAAGATCCTCAGGAGTCAGTGAAAGTAAATATTTCCAGAGGGCAATAATGCCTGTCTACTGCCCTAATCACAGACCAGGAGCTGCCCCTGCCTCTGTTGGATAGGATAAAATCAGGATATACTTGAGAGGATCAGCAGTGTTTAATGATTTGTTATTCCATGTGGAAACTCTACTCACCTTGGATAAGTCCCTCCAAAACTCACAATGTTCCATTTGCCATGTCATTCTTGTGCTCCACTGGAACCTGAATGACAACACCCTCATTCTTAATTGCAAATTTAAAGAGAAAAATAAACCCAGGAGTCTTTCTTGAACTATTTTGCCTGCAAGAAGCAGTGCCAGCAACTGGCAGGGGAATGTTGGTAATTATATTGATGCTCACTAAAATTGCAAGTTGGAGGGACTGTCTTTATCTTCTGAAATAGAAGGGGACATGATTTTGGATATAAAAAAAAGCCATACTGACTTGAGAAGTTCATTTTGTTGTTGGAGATATGGCACTCATTAGTGTAGGGAAGCATTATTGGGGCAAGAGAGATCTGTGAGAATTCATTTTTCCACTGAGGCTGCCATATATTATCTCTTGATCCAGTTCACTCTTAAGATCCATACACTCTTTGTCCAGAAAAGCCAAAAAGTTGTTGTGTCTCAGTGGGATGGAAGGAGAAATAAAAAGTGGGGTCAAGAAAAATGTGAGTTTCAGAGGATGTGAGGGTGGTGAGGCCCTGGCACAGGGTGCTCAGAGAAGCTGTGGCTGCCCCATCCCTGGAAGTGTTCCAGGCCAGGCTGGATGGGGCTTGGGACAAACTGGGATAGTGGAAGGTGTCCCTGCTTGCAGAGGGTTGGAATGAGATGATTTTAAGGTCCCTTCCAACCCTAATTATTCCATGATTCTCTGATAAGATTCCATGTAGTTATGATGCAAGGAAAAACCACTACTATTTTTCATTAATATACACATCAAAGTTCTACTGTAATTAAGTAAACTGAAGTGAATATTACAGGTACATTAGACTTTGAGTTTCTGAAGATTTGTATTTTTTAATACATTGTCCAAAAAGTAATGGTAAAAAGAAAAAAAATTGGACTAAAACCTGTCCTCTGATTCAATTGACGTCAGAGCCATTTTCCCAAGAGGGTAAAGCTCACCACAAGGCCAAAAGCCAGATGAAGGCTTAGCATCACTTCAAATCCCTCCAGAAAATGAAATTTCACTGATGGGTAAGTCTCAGAGCAGGCTTTTACACAGTGGGGATTTTCACAAATGTGGAGGTTTTATTCTTTTGTGCTTTCTCAGTGACCTTTGACTAAATGTGTCCTTTCTGCAGCAATCAAGCAACATTAGGAATAAAACAGGGAAGATAAAAAGCACCTTGAGAGCATTTGTTTTTATTGCAAGGTGTCCCATTCCCTGCCATCCTGGGGAATGAAGCCTAGGAGGGATAGCTGTAGAAACAGCACTTTATTGAATTGGCTCTTCCCTCTTCCATTTCATAACAATGAGGGATGAAACACAAATTTTTACACCTAGACAATTCATTTTGGCATAAATACACAACATTAAAAATTAATAAAAAGCTATATCAATTATAAAAGCAATTTACCAAGCACAATAAATTTTGTCACCTGTCACTTTTATGCTTGCATTCCTGCTCCCTCTCATTGACTTTTATGCCTTCTATATGCTAAATGCTCCCATGATCCTACAATAGACTTCACAGGGTTTGACAGCCAGTGAGGTTTGTTACATTATTTTATTTTTTTCTCTTTTTTTTGGTTGTTGTTTAGGAAAATAATTCAACTCTCACTTTTATTCTGCCTTCATTTACTGACCCTTGCAGTCAGACACCTTGGATACTTGTTCATTATTTATCATCACATGTGTGGTGATGTTTATTGCCAGAAGCAGAGATGGGCTCTCATTTGCCTTTCTCACACACAGAATAAAATATCTTAGTTCTTTTTCCGTGAATACTATAAATTTGAAGCTAGATTGAACTCCTGTGTGGTAAAATTCATCTTTATACAGCCTGAGTGTTCTGTAATGCTCTTCAATCTCAGCACAAATGGTTTTGAGCTTAAATTTTTGCAAACAGCTGACATTTTTGGTGGGAGGTTTTTTGCATTTATTTCAGTTTTACAAAAAGAGGAATTTGGGGTGTCAGTACTACATGGAGTGCTATTTTTTCTCCCCATTAATGGAACTAAGTGGTTTTGATGCTGGAAACTGTTCTCACTGCCAGTCAAAGCTTTAGTGGAATTTATTAGGGAAATATTATATTTTTTAAGTGAAAAATAACTTCTAGAAAAGCATCAGATAAGCTTATAAAAAGTAATCCCACTGCCATCAAACAGTGTGATATAGAAATAAAAATCATATATATTATAAAAATTATAGAGACCTTGACAGAAGTCAAATTCATGGATATTGCCTCACTCTTAGTTATGTCTAATGTTATTTAAATTAAGCAAGCCCAAACTCTGACTTTCTCTTTTCGAGAACACAATTTAGAAGCAGCAGCAGCCTTTCCACTGCCTGGTAGAGGTTTCTCAGCCAGCCCTGGCTGATGTCTCAGTGCCATTCCACGGGATCTTGTCACCCAAAAAGGTAAAGTTTCCTATGGAGCAGAGGTGCAGCAAGTACCTTTTGATGAAAATCTTGTCTCAAACACCAAAAATTCGTGGAAAAGTGCTGATAAGTGATAGGTTTATCAATTCCCTGAATTCCAAAACTCTGAAACCAGCCCGGAAGAGTTTCACAATTTCTGGATGACCCAGTGAACTACTGGAGGGTTTTCCCAAGGTGGTGCTCTCAGTATCCCAGGAAACATTGGTGACATTGGATATTCAGGCTGTGCTTGGAGCTGGCATCTGCTTCCAACCTTGGATACACCTCTTCAGGTTAGACATGGACAGGTGGCTCAGCAGCAGGAGTGCAAGGGTTCTTCCTGCTGTCCTTTCTCACCCTCTCCTGCAGTTTGCTCCCCTTCCACGCTGCATTGCTCCCCTGAATGTGAATTCCAGCCAAATCTTTCTTTTGTGTTTAGGCACCTGAAGGAAAATGTGAGACCATAGAATTACAGAATATTTGGGGTTGGAAGGGGCCCTAAATATCATTCTATTCCAACTCCTCTGCCACACACCTCATCCAATCTGGCCTTGAGCACTTCCAAGGATGGGAAATCCACAGCTCCTCTGGCCAGTCTGTTCCAGCTCAGTTCAACCACTGCTAAGTAAATCCTCTCCTTGGCTTTTGTCTGTGTAGACAAATTTGCCAGGAGAAAATTAGTCTCCAAACCTCCTCAAAGGCAGCTTGATGCAGTAGAAATTTTGTCTGTTTGGTGTCAGCTACTTGATTAATCCTCAGAGAGACTGGGAAAATGTGGGTTTCGTGGTATCACTTCCCTGTAGTGACTCCAATTGTACCAAACCTCAAGGGGTTCAACTATAAATGCTGAGTGTTGGAAGAAGACATTGACTGAAGGCAGGGAATGTATATAAAACAAATAAATCCCCCTCATAAAGAGCACTCAAGTCAATTAAAGGTTCTGATCACAGTTAGAGCTAAATTGCTCATGTCTGACATATTTTGGAGTCATTAACTTTAGAAAGATGGAGCAAGAAAGAGCAGATCATTTAGTCCTGGAGATAAAGGAAAACATTTGAGGAAGTGATAACAGCAAAGAGCATGCTGGTCTTCCTTTACCTCTTTCTATTATCATTACAGAATTAAAATTGACTAAAATTCATGGGTGAGGCTGATGAAGTCTGAAGTTGGAATTTCAGCAGTGCCATTGAAGAACATGGTGCTTCTGTGGAGTGGGAGGGACCTAAAGCCTTAAGCTTCCACCACCCCATCAATTAACCTCAGGGGATGAGATAAAATTTAGGGAACTCTGGAAAACTGGTACTTCCCTCTCAAGCTTCACTGCAACTGCTCTTTGGAGGAGAGCAGTGAAGGAAAGCGATGGCTCACTGCATGTTCTGAAGAGAGGAACGAGGGGTGACAAGGACAGGGATGAGGGGTATCATGAAAATGTCCTTGGATCTCAACTATCTCCATCACCTGTGGAGGAATTGTGAGTTTAGAAAACTTGTGTGATCCTACTGGCTTGGATTCAGCCCCATGGCCTAACTTATACTCAGTGTTTTCAGTAGCTTTCATACAGGTCTTTGTTTAGAAATTATAACTTGCATGTTGAGCAAGACAAATGGAGAGCTAAGGGAGAAAAACACAATTCCTGTTTTTCCAGTTTAATGTTTATAGATGTAATATATACTAATGGGAACAGGTCCCTGAAAGCTGACACCTGAATCTAGTGCACATCTGTGCTTAGATTTCAATCCCCATGATGTTTCAGGCAAAGTAAATTTTGCATGGGATCGTGGTAACTACTACAGCAGGAGCAGGAAGGTGTTATAACAGGTGAATTTTTCAGGACCTTAATTTCTTAGTGATATTTAAGAACCCAAATATTTAAACATGGAATGCTATTACAGTCTAGATCAGAATTTTTGTAGGACTTCTCTTTCCCACCCCAAGACACCCAGAGTGGTTTTGCTCTAAGCATATCTGGTGATTTCTTGTGTTTCTATTGATATCAGCACTGCTAAGGCTACAAGACTCTCTAAAATGTTGTATTTATTCTAGTGCTAGGCTGTAGATTTTCCAGTAGCATCAACCTTTAATGAACAGTAAACACCCAGGACTTACTTGAAGAGCAGGCAAGGACAAAAAAGAGGTGCCTTTGTGGGTAATTAACTCGTGGTGAAATCACAAGCAGCTCAGGTCTGACTATTTTACAGGTTGGCCCTTTTATTTCTTTCCCAAAGGAAACACTGTGGGTTTTTAGTTCCTCAAAATAAGTCAGTGTGACAGTCAAGTACTGCAGACTTTAAGCCAAAAATATTTTTGGTTTCTGTGGGTGTAGCTTCTGCTTTGGGGGCTGTAAAAGAACTTCAAGACTGGTCCTGATCTCTGGAATCTTTTTCTCTGTGGTGTGGACTGTGGCTTGTGTCTCAATAATGATTGCCAGACATTTCTCATGCAGATCGTGTCTCATGGGAGCTCTTTAACAGGAAAAATGAAAGTCTAAATCCATGTGCACTTCAGCTGAGGGCAGGAGTGTTGATCTCTAGCAGAAAACAAGGTGACCCTGCTTGTCTGATGGAAGTGGAGATTGGAGGGAAGCAAAGTGCTTTGTCTCTTGGTTTTTCCTCCTTTTCTCTGGTTTTTGATCTGCGTTTTAAGGCTGCAGTTCCAAGGCAGAAATGTAATTCTTGTGCATTTTCCACATGATTATGTGCTTCAATATAACCACAGCTATCATTAAATGGAAGCCATGTTCTTCAAATTGCAGCAATTTGGCAACCTTTACCAAGATACTTTCTGGCAAGGGTGAAGGACAGGCTTTTAAGATTTATTATGAAATGTATTACCAAAAGGCACTTAGTAGAGTTTTGCTCCAGGCACACCTGAATCTGTGGAAAAATAGGACCACTACAAGGCTTTTATGACCTCAGTGGACAGAAGAATCTACAGCCAGAGAAGCAGTGAGTACAGGTGCCATAGTACATAAATACCACAATAAATACAATGAAGATTTGTACTTTGTAATCATGTACCACATTTTGTAACATGTGTTTACATAATTTATTTATATTTTCTATAGTTTAATTTATCTTCTTAGAGGAATTTTTTTTATCAAGATGCTAAAAGTAAGGTCCCAGCTCAGTGAATTATGTTGCACATCCCCTACTGTAATTCCTATAGCCAGTCTGAGGGATTGTTGTCATGTTTGAGTAAATTCTTTTTCAGAGTTTGAAAAATTCTGCTGTGTTATATAGAGGAGTTTAATGGCTTCACATTCAGCCCACGGACAGGCAGTACACAGCCACAGGAAAAAAACAGCGTCTCAGATTATAATAGGAAGAAGACATAAAAGAAGGATTCAAGTAGAAGGAAAAATGTTTCATGTAGACACCAATATAATGATTACAACACCTACAAGAATGGTTCCTACCTACAAGTCATTCGAGTTATATTTCAAAGAAAATTGCATTTTTCCTCCTCCCTCGAAGCAGATCTAGGCAGGGAAAAAAATTCCACTTAAAAGAATTTTATAATTTCCAAACATTTTACTATTTGGAAATGGAGCAAATATATTCCATCTCAATAAAACTTCCAAGGAAATGAGATTATAAAAGAAAAAAACTTTGGTTCGATACATGCTAACTTTTGGAAATGCTTTTTAAAAAATTCATTTCTTCTGCACCAAAAGTGCATTTCCAACTGTTTCATTTTCCCTTTCCAAACAGAATTTTAACTTCCTTTTTTTATTTCAAAATGTTTTCATTTAAATGAAAATGAAAGTGTATGATGAAAACATCTTATGACTAAACAGCCTTACCAACTTTTTCAGAGAACCTCGTTAAGGCTTTTGACGGTTTTGTTCCAGCCCACACACTCAAGGAGCTTTGTGTGAGCTCCCTTTAGAGGAAGAAATGAAGAGCTTGGGTGAATAACAATAAATTAGATTTCTAAACCCACATGTTTGCATCTTTCTCAGTAGGTTGCAGCTCTGTCTTTCAGAACCTGGTCCTTTCAGTCATGTCTCTGTCATTGCAAAATGCTGTCTAGAGAGCTTCACCTCTGAATCAGCCAGAAAGGGAACCTGTTCTGAAGGGAACATAAAACTGGTGGTTAAAATGCAAGGCCAGATCAGGATAATTGGAGGACTGTGAGTGCAAATGTCTTTTGTGCAGTTGGAGGTGCCTTGTCCCTGTCTGAGCCACAGCCTTGTCTTACCAGAGGCATGAACAACTCCCCTAATATTGAGACAAATCATAGAATCACAGAATGGTTTGGGTGTGAAGGGACTTTAAAAATCAGCTCATTCCACCCCTTGCCATGGGCAGAGACATCTTCCACTATCCCAGTTTGCTCCAAGCCCCATCCAACCTGGCTTTGGACACTTCCAGGGATGGGGCATCCACAGCTTCTCTGGGTAATCTGTGCCAGGGCCTCCCCACCCTCACAGTAAAACATTTCTTCCTAACATCTAATTTAAATCTGTCCTCTTTTAGTTTAAAAACCATGCTAAAAGGAGAGGCATAGTCATCCAAGTGAGATCAGAGTATCCTTGTGGGGAAAATGTTACTTTTTATTAGACCTTTGGATGGGCGGAACCTGGCTGGGCACCAGGTGCTCAACAAAGCTGCTCCATCACTCCCCTCCTCAGCTGGACAGGGGAGATGAAAAATATAAAATTATAAAATATAATGATGAAAATTATAAAATATAAAGGCTTGTGGGGTGAGATAAGGACAGGGAGAGATCACTCACTGATTATTGTCATAGGCTCGACTTGGGGAAATGTCTTTAAATTATTACCAGTCAGATCAGACTGGGATAATGAGAAAAAACCCAAATCTTAAAAACTCTTTTCATCTTGCCTTTCCTTCTTCCTGGGCTGAGTTTCAGTCCAGATTTTCCCTATCTTCTCCTCCCCATTGGCTCAAGGGGACAGGGAATGGGAGTTACATGAAGTTCATCCCACATTGTCTCTTCTGCAGTTGGCTCCATCTTGCTGGTAAGGGTGGAATGAAGTTTATGAGTTCTTCAATGTCTGGAATCCTGTGTGAGGATTGAGATGCTCAAGCATCACTGTCATAAGATGGGGAGTGTAATGAGGAGTGATTTGATTTAAAGTTGCCTTCAGGAACTACAGAAAGCCACATTAAGAAAAATCTAAGCTCCACATTTATTTCAAGATGCTGATCTGCAGTGAGATCTTGCTGTAATATCTTGGATTTTTTGACATTCCATTAAATAGAAGAAGAATGACATGGAAATTCAGTTCCCAGATGGTCAGTAGAGAGAAAGCCCACATATAAACTTAATTTGTTCTAAATTGCTGTTACTTCAATTGATCAAAGTGGTGTTGATAATAGTCTTCAGAACAGGAACTACTGGCAGAACTGTTCAGGAATTGTTTTAATCATATGCAACATTTTTTGAATGTAGTAGTTTATCAGAATGGAGACACATGAAAATTCTCAGAAAAAAAATCTCTAGTCCAGGACACAATAAAACTACATTAAGAGAGGGAGAGAAAACCATTGAAGGAAAAAACAGTATGATGTATTTGTCTCTGGGTCCTAAGCACATTCCCTGTATTTGTATAAAAGAGGATGGGTGAGACAGGAAACAATCAGAAAAAAATCCAAGGGATGGTAGCTGGGTTGCTTTTCCTCTCAAAACCAGCTCAAAAGGTGTCCAAATGAGGACTTGAAATCAAACCCCTCACAATCCAAATCATTTAACAACAAATTCTCTTGAGTACCACAGTTGCATTTTCTCATAGCTCATGTTCTAAACAGCAGATTGACAGATATAAAATCAGTGAGCCACACCTAAGCTCATCTTGTTTTCCAGTCTAATTTTTGCCTTCTTTGATGCAGCAAGGACTATTTTTATCTTTTTCCTCTGCAAAAGAATAATCCTGCCTGGCTCTGGTTCTGGAATGACACCCTGTAAAACAAAATAACGAGGCACTTCCTTCCTCTACAAACTGTGCCCCAGTGGGAAACTCTTCTGCTATTTAAAAAGATTGAAATACTGGAACAGTATTTTTCTCATACCTTTGTATGAGCCAGAGACTCTGCTTTAGAGACTTAAGCCCAAATGCTGATCTCCTCAGTCAATCTAATGATAGCTTCGAGTTCAAAGAGTGTTGCTCATTTTATTACCACTCTAACTGCCACTGTTGTAATTATTTTGTTCATTTCACCGTCTCCAGAAAAATTCAGACTAGTTATTAATATCTCAAGACACATCTAAAACTTCCATCAGCTTCTTTTGAAAGGAAAAGTGAGGTTTTTGTTTGCAACTGAGCCTGCCATCCTTTTCCATGTGGGTTTTAATTTCACCAGAAGGTGCTGGGTTGCCACGGCAAAGCTCAGCCCTTCCCTTTCCTGTCTCAGCAGGTGCTTTGGAGGGGAGGTGGTCAAAACAAGAGGTAATTTGTGCTGTGTCCCAAAGGACGTGTACATACAGGGCTGGCTTTCAGGTTCTTCCATAAAACACCCCCACAATCAATCCAGCAAATTTTTAGCCAAGGAGGGGCACAGAATTTTGGAGAAACTAAAGCCAGGCAACAAAAGGCTTGGATTCAGTTTTCCATGTTCCAAGCTGATAGTGGAAGCAATAAACATGAGAATCAACAGAGCAAACCCTTAAATCCTCACTGGTCTTTCCCTGAAGTTAAGCGAAGAGCTCGTTGAGTTGGTTTGCCCTGGCCCTGTTT